>OZ007567.1:54955141-55130141 GCA_963931925.1 Onchidella celtica | reverse complement strand
ACAGACAAGAGGCGAGTCTTTTCTTCTTAATGAATCGTAGCAAAAAAATGACGGACACAAGAACAGCTTCTGGAAAGCTAGCGTTTATCATCTTTTTAGCGCCTGGGATGCGCATTGGCCTTACACATTACGAATCAAGAAAATCCGTATTTAAGACAGTAATATGGTTTTACTGAACCAGACGGTCTTCTTATAATAATAGTAAAAATGAAACCATGCATTAATGAAACGGAAGACTGCCGTACCAACTGGGCACATCATTTTTTCTCTTGTAAGGACAACTCTAAACGTGCTATTACTCGTTGAGAGATTTCTGGGCAGAACATAATAACAGAACCGTCACATAGAACTGGATTTATCAGACGGAAATATATCGCTCTTTGAAAACTACCCCGCACCGCGTAACGGTTTCCAGAAATGCAGTACATCTGGATTCATATCAACCGAGCCTTTTATTATCCTAGTATTAAACCAGCGGGCTCCTTGCTGAACTGTTTCGTTTCTTTTTAATCCGTACTGTCGTCAGGCCATACACGGTAGTCCATTTGGAGACAAAATTATGAGTTCCCACCAATAATAACAGCATGAAAGATCTACCTTGCCACGACCATTTGGCGTATTAGGACTAGAGGGTTAGATGAACACAGACATCATTATTATCTAGATTCTCATAAATCTGAAGTGCACAAACAAAAATTCTATGGAGCCCACGAACGTACTAATGGCTAACAAAAAATACAACAACAACGAAATGCAATATTAAGACACATTTATTTATTTACATACCGTGCTCGCTAACAGAACATCTTCCCCCACCTACCAGAAGCTGCATTCCTAGAACACTCCAGTTTAATATACTACTATTCAGCTGGACACCCAAAGATACAAGAGGCAGCTAAAGAGTGTTTGTGTTTGCTGATTCTACTGTTCCAAAAAATTGACCCCAATGCAATAATCAGCAACATTACTTACATACTGTGCTCAGGTAAAGAACACCATGTATCCCCACCTACCAAACGGTAGATCCCTAGCACACTCCCTCTACATCTCAAAGGTACAAGATGCAGCTAAGAAGGAAAAGATTTACATGACTGTGTTTGGGTATTCTGCCGTTCGCACTGTTGGTTTGGGCCATATTCTACCTAAAGTGATTCTGATTCGTAAAGAAGATGGCGGAAATATTCTCATACCACGAAGACTACCTATTATTTACAATTCTGGGCGGTTTTAGAATTTATTGTCTCTTGTCATCTGAGACATTACTTCAAACAGTTAGTTTTCTGGCCTTTCTGAAATTGTTTCCACATTCGTCAGGATTTTCGGTATTCATGTCATTATACCATTCGTACTCTACCTACCATGTTTTCTTGCAAAAACGGAACCATTCTCATTAATTTTGTCCACTGCCAGCATCAGTGAGTTTTGGCGACGTATGAAACTGGTTTACATCTATCTGTCTTTGCTCTCTATTTCTGGAATTGGGTGAAATATTTGGTTGACCTGTATTGCCAGAGAACATTGTAACTAGAACGTGAATTATTACATGTATGATTAATTCAGCCTTCTCATTGCTGCAATGTTCTGTATCTCACACATCGTAGAATAAAATCTAGCATAATAATATAATTCATTACAGTGCATGGGCCATTTGACTTTTTCATTAGAAACATAGAAGCTGAATTTTTTTACATAATCGAACAACATACTTGCTTTTAGGTATACCTTTGAGCTTTCCATAACTTCATCATCATAACTGAAAAGCGTTTGCACGTCATCGAGAACTCCCCCCCCCCCCCAAACCCCCCACCCCAGGACGGGATTTAGAGTTATTGTCCCTCCCCATCCGCTCTGCCAGAAAAAAAAAGTGGGGAGGGGGGGGGGGTCCTTCTATGAGAGGGAAATATGAAACGGTTCATTTTCTTTCTTTATAATTCTTTCCTTTTTTTTCAAAGTGAAAAAAAATCTAAATTTTGCTAACAATTTACCACTTCCACTTCCATTACTTTGGAAAGAGTGATGTATATTGAAAATGATTTGGAGCAAACACCTTAAGGAAGACATGAAACACGCATACATATAAATTAACGCAGATAATTATGTAACTCACTTAATCTTTCTTGTTAGGTTTGACCGTAAAATTTGTCAGTTCCAATTAGCTGTCGTAAATCGTCTTTGATGTGCCAATAATTATTTAGTGATTTGCCGTGTATTTAATTTCTATGTTGAGGGGCCCACGGAACCTGAAGTGGCCCAGAATCACCAAGGTTTAAATCCAGCCCATACTCCACCCCTAAGCATGGCTTCATCCCCCCCCCCCCGTGCGTACGCATTTGTACTCTAAGGATCAACCGATAGGCCACGCCCACACCCGGCTGCCGACAACTTTAAAGAGACACTGCTCTAATCCAGCGTCATGATTATTATGTCAGTACTTCTGTGAGTAACTGCAGTTATTCATCCTTCTAGGGTGTTCACGTGTCACTCATCAATCCGATCGCTGTGCGTGGGTGCCTATAATCTGCGTGTGATCTCACTCGTTCATTGATGTTCACACCCTTTTATTACAAAGGGGTTTCCAGTAACCGAAGTTAAAGAAATTGGTATAGCATGGCTCAAATATCACACTCTGACTGATAAGTTCCTTGTTCATCCCTTGATTTGTGCGATCTGAGGTGGAAGTGCAATTTCAGATGCTCTACTTCGGGATAAATGTTCATGTTCAATACGAGACTGCGTCAGAATGGTAGAAACACATGCCTATTATGGTATAATTTTGTAATAACCTCGCAGTTCATGGAAGTGCCCCATTGTAATACACTGATTGAATGACGTGTGAATCAGTGAGTTAAACAAGGGGTGATTGCATGCGTGAATGAAAGAAGAAGTGATTGAATTTGAATGATTGAAGAGGGTGTGAAAGAAGGTGTGATCAAATGACTGAATGAGTGCGTGAAAGAAGAGGTAACTGAATGAGTGAATGGATGAGTGATAGAAGGAGCGATCAAATATGAATTAGAAAGTGCAAGAAGGAGTGATCGAATGAATGAATGTGTGTCTGAAAGGTGTGATCGAATGGATGAATGAATGAGTGAAAGAAGGCGTCATCGACCGCATGAATGAGTGAGTGAAAGGACGAATGACGGAATGAGTGAATAAGTAAATGAAAGGAGGAATGATAGAATGAGGTGAGTGAACAAGGGATTGTTTGAATGCGTGAGTGCAAGAAAGAATGATCGAAAGATTGAAAGAGTGAATGAATGAGCGAAGGAAGGAATATGAATGAAGGTATCAATTGTGACTAGGTCAGAGAGTATGGGTGAGCTTCTGAATAATTTATTGAGTAAGTGAATAAATTGACACTGGTGGGCATATGAATCAGGGAGTTAGTGAATGACCTTTGGGAGACCCGAGGGAGTGAGGAAATTAATAGAAGATAATAAAATAGGCCTGTCTGCTTTGTATACAACCGTCAACCGTTTGTTTGACCTACAGTGACCGAATTTAGCACGCCAGTCTCTGGCCAGCTTTGGCAGGTCAACACATCGCTCATCTTGTGGGCTTTGTCTGCCCGACCTTCAAGCAAGCGCCGACCATTTCACCCTAAAGCTACGAATATAGCAGTGTTAAAATATTTTTTCATAACTAGTGTGGAACCGACGACTTCGCGGGCCAAGGACAAAATTACTGCTCACCCTTAATCCCTTAGCCTTGTTTTGATCGAGTTGTGGGTTTTGTTTTGTTTTTTTTTTAATCCCCCGCTTCAGCTCTCCCCAATCTCTCTTTTTCTAGTGGCCCTATCCTTACGTGATTCACTTTCACACTGGAGGCGTGTCAGATACATAATATACCGAGCTTACCGAAGGCAGCCATCAAAAAGTACAATGTATTTTTACCTCCATAACAACATGTTTAAAAGATTGCCTAAAATTCCAATAGTTCGATACAAACGCGACTGGGTTAGATTTTGACACCAATGAAAATTAATTAATTTTTTTGTTGAAACTGTTATCAGAGAGTATGGTATGTATAGAGATGTTCCACTATTGGTCAGTTTGCACTGCGAGACACGGGAGGCGTCGCGAAACCACTGATAGCATGGAGTAGAAAGTAGTGGCTGCGGTAAGCAATACCCTATTGTGCATTTCCACTGGGCGTAAGAGCTTACAAACGGCTCTAAATAGTTTCAATCAGCCCCAAAATATGAACAAACCACAGTAAACAAATACACATACTATCTTTGGTGAAGGCGGTCTCTTTCAATTCTTGTTTACCGCAGCGACCTAATTTCGTGATTTGGCGGAAGTGAGATCCCTCTATACATAATTATAGACTCTATACTCTTTGCTGTTATTCAGGTTGCAGCGTTGAGCAAAAAATAAAAAGTGGCCCCAAATGCGCCACAATGAACTACTCCCACCACTAAATCTTTTTAATAATGTAATAAGATAATAAGGCTGGAAAATCTGTAGGATGGTCGCAGCAGAGATTGGAACAAAGTTAAAATGTGGGGAAAAAAACACAAGATGTATGTTGCATTCAAAGCCCCGCTCAAAAAACGAACAATAAAATAAATGTACAATAAATCACAAAAGAAGCAGAAATGAAAGGAAACCAAAAACAATTGTTTTTGTCATCAAAGACGTAGTCAGGTAAAAAACAAAAGTCAGTAAACTGAAAAAGACATTCGTAATAACGGACGCCAAGCTGTTATGGGAGTCTGCGCAAGGGAAAAGGCCTGTTACTGTTAGTGCTCCTAGTCTCCTAACTAATACCACAGTGCTAGTAATATCACCCGAGAAGTGGTCGGTGGAAATGTACAACATCTTAACTGCTAAAGGAAAGGGAGAAAGGAGTGAGTGATCAGACTTTCAGTCAAACACTGGAATTAGTGGTATTTTTTAAAAGTTGCATTACCGCGTTACAATATATCACTTCTCATTCTTTCAAGGTATCTGGAAAGTTGTAAATATTTGTGAGTGGATCGATCGAAATCGGGCTCATGGTATAAGACGATTTCAAGCAAAATAGTTCAACTGACTACAGAAAAATGGCTAATCTTTCATTTTATAAGTAAATCTCAGTTTCCATAAACAAATTTTCCCTTTTGGAGGGGTTTTCTAGGGAATTTGACCGTTCATCCTAAGCCCAATTTTGCCAGATGCACTCACATTAATTATTCTCTCTCTCTCTTTTTTTTTCTTCATATTCCAGTACAATACAAATGTTCATTAACTTATTTGTGGCCAACAAAACGTGCACAACCCTTTTCTCTCGTTCACTGTCACCAAACATTGACTTTACAAATCGCGACCTTAGTTTTTGTTTGGTCTATCTCCATTCTCTGAAAAACTGGAGATCTTTGAGTATATTAGAAAGGGTATAACAAATGCACATTTTGACACATGTTTAAAATGTGTTGTCACTTATAAAAGCAGTTATCAAGCTGTTTCACAGTTCCGATTTATTCTAACCCCCTATCATAATACTAAAGCCTCAAACTTTTAAAACCAAATTTCTCAGTTGTGCAAACAGTGGAGCTGGAACAAACGAGAACTGAGGTCGCCAAATTTCACCCGCTACCTTTGTTTGTTTGTTTGTTTAGTTCATCAAGCCATTTCTCTGAAGTCTGGGTTTTCCCCCCAGTGCACAAAAAAAGCCCAGCATTCTTCCATCTCTGTTGGAGCTAAATGTCACTCTGCCCACCACTTTAAATTGGCAAGGATGATATGTTTTTCATGTTTCTCCGTCAACAAAACACTACTATATCTTAACTATCAAAGAGATTCACGAAAGATACAGTTCGCTTGCAATCATCACATTCCTGAGGCTGAGTAATTTACCTGACTTGCCTGTCAGGCGCTAATTGCTGGAACAGACATAAACCCCCCCACACAACTGTCTGAGTGCAAGACCTGTGAAGACGTTTGCAGGTTCAGAAAGTGCCAGGTTGTATTAATACTAGGTCATTTTAGTGCAGTGGCTCTGAACTTTTTAAAATCTACTTCCATAGGCGTACCCTCTTCCCAAAATAAGGGGCAAAACAGAGGGGGTGAATTCGGGCAAAGAAAGAAGATTTTAAAAATCTGAAGGTAAAAAGATTAACAAACTAACAATGATAGAAAATTTCGGCAATATCAACCCCCTTCCCTCCCCACCCATATATACCTGCTGCTTCCTCGAACGTTCCAGACTCTTAGCTTTATTCTCCCCCCCCCCCCCCCCATAGCAAATCATGTTCTATTCCACAGACCTAGCAACACTGACGGGGAAACCCAGGCCAGTGGGGTTGAGCAAGGAACACAGGGTTGAGACTCAGTACAAATGACTTCGTACAATGACTAAGAAATGTAACAGCGAATCTGTACATCCACAATACATGCAACTGGCATCACTTAACACGGTGCCACCCCCTATAATTCACAGAGTATTCATCTGGGGCCATCCGACCCCCCCCCTCTCTCCCCTCCCCTTGTTATGAACCACTGTTTCAGTGCTTGAAGGATGTCAAATTGTTACTCATTTCCTTCACACAAAAAATAATGTTCACATACACACACACACAAAAGGAGAGGTAAAATTACACCAGTTTCATTGTTAATCATCAACTGTAAGCACGAACATTTGTCACACGAAGCTAGGTAATAATATAATATAATTTTTAAAAAGAAAATAGTCTCTTGTATGTATAGGTATTTTGTTTGTTTCATCTCAATGAAAGATAAAGCTGTACTCGTAAAAATTGCATGCATAAAGCGGAAGCGCATAGTTGTAGAATTGCCTTCTGCCGTAAACAATGGAATCCTGAGGTCAGCCTATAAAATTTCCATTTTGCAAGAGATGGTCAAAGAACACGCACATGATTTGCATAGGAAAGTAAGAAGAGATCGAGAGAATATCATAACTCGTGTCAGACAGCCCGGATTGTGAAGCTTCTGATTCCGAAAAATATAATGAAAGTTTCAACGTGTTCCATTATGCATAGAGTTGGGGTCATTTGTTTTCGGACAAACTCTGCCCTTGGCATTTGCACAGTCCTCTCTTTTTCTTGTTTTTATTTTTCATGCTCCACATAGTCAATCGATGTCTTATTTGGAGGCACCAATGTGGTTATTTCTAAAATCTCGTTTAATCTACATTTATTTGAAATTTGTATTCCTTTGACTTAAGAGCTCTCCAGCTTTAAAAAAAAAAATCCCCCCACACCACCTGTTACTTTTAAGGACTCGCGGTTTACTGGGTTAAGTATAGCCGCATGGAGTTCCTGATAATACATGCAGTTATGTTCTATTAACAATGAAGTATGCTGAACCTGAGATGATAATCTTTGACTTTCTGAATATAATATTCCAATATAATTATATAATGTTTCACTTTCTTGGGCACATGAGATAATATTTCTGTACAGGTTTGACAGCCTATAGGTTGATGTTGCTGGAACTGTATTCGTACCGATAATAATGTCAAAGAGGGCAGTTGTTGTTTTTTTTCTTCTATAGAGTGATGGTAGTATTTCAAACTATATGAACAATTATTTGGAGATGAAAAACATATAATTTGCACCTGAGATGCAGCAATGAATGAAGGTCTGAATGAAACTGAGTCAGAATGAGAGTTCTTGTGTACGTGAACAGGCTAAATTAGGCAATATAGAGAAAATATTTGTGCGCTCAGAGAGAGAGAGAGAGAGAGAGAGAGAGAGAGAGAGAGAGAGAGAGAGAGAGAGAGAAGAGAGAGAGAGAGAGAGAGAGAGAGAGAGAGAGAGACCGGATCTATTAAATCTAACTTGCCGTATTTTTCGCTGTAACTGGCCCTGGTTTACTCATGGTAAGCTTGGAAGGAAAGATTATCATTCCTGCAATGAGATTCGTTCATGAACGCAGACGACGTGGCGTCTCCACGTAAGAAGAAGGACAATTGAATTTGTTGGCAGAAAACAGCATTCTTTACAACTTGGATCTCATGATATAGAAAAATCAAATTCAACTTTAACAACATCAACATGATATATGTATTCCGTCAGCCCAAATTCTACACAATTCCATACATCATTGACGACGAAAGAATACTACACTACCCTCTTTTTACGAAGGTTTCCAAAGAGGTTACTTGGTACAAATTGGACGCTGTATTTTACTTTTAACAAGGGCTGTCGGGTGAGCTTTTAAAATATTCTGGGGGATGTGCTGAAAATGATGTAGAGCTTATACATTAATCACAGTGAAGATGTGTCTGGCAGGAGATGGCAGATTTGAATAACTATCATTTTTCAATTATTTCTTTCTCTTTCTTTATTCCCGCCCCCCTTTCTTCATAATATGTGTGCGCAGTTGCCTCTTTCCCACTGAATTTTCCATCCAGTGAAGAGTCTTCTTGCAGATCGTTCGTACCGCAAGCTCATAATATTCTATTAACAGGTGGCTGAAACCCATTCGCTGATTTTTTTTTGTGCTGGGATCAAATAGTCGTCCCTACGTGGATAAAATAGATTTTCTATGCTTTAAAAATGAAATAACAATGAAAGCAATAAAAAAAACAATAGTATTGTTAATAAAAGTAATAATAAAATCTTGTCTTTACAACAAAAAAAACTTGATGTTTTTCTTCGAGTGGCGGGGCTGATATCCACCTCCAGTACAGGCTGAATTACGCTGAACACATTTTTCGCCCCATTGAAAAAGTCAAGGTCTTTCAGATTTTTTCTTAAATTGGGCTGTTTTCCCCAAAACGACAATTTCTTGAACGTGTCACGCCATTTTATGTGGTTTGTTAGAGGCGGCAGTCTGAAATTGGAAAATGGGAGCGAAATAGGATTTTTAGATTTGATGGGCCATTTGACATGAAATGCCTATAGAACATCAATTTGTTCTTGAAAAACCTTCTGATCCTTCACGGCGCCTCATTTCTGTTGTTTTTTCCTGGAAGAAAATCAAGAAAACCCCAAAAAAGATTGCTATTGTCACTCACCCAACAAATCACTGATAGGTGTGTGATGGGAGCCCGATATAAACCTGGTTTAAAGGACGCCTTTCGCAGGCACATATTTTTTTAAAAACAAAGCACACACACAAACACACGGCCAAGATTTTAAACTGCTACACCTGCGTTGGCCGTTTCTTGCCGACAGCTGTCAGACCTGTATATAATTATTTTCTTGTGGAAGTTAAGCCATTGCAATCGTTTGCCTGACATTGAGTGGTACTAGTGTTAAAGGTGTGAAAGAAGTTGCTTTTTATTAATTGATTTCATTTGATTTGATTGCTGGAACCAGAATCCTAGCACAACGGGCATCCCCATTAGTGCACCTCTCCCCGATCCAAGATACATTATTTTTAGTGCATCTAAATGTATACAAACATTTTCAAATTGTACTTCATACCTATTTTTTCCCTGCTTTGTGACTCTCGCATAGATCATTTTTAACGTAAATTTCTATTTGAGTAATAGAGAAAATAGGCCACTAGTATCATTATGTTACATCACTCGAACATAAAAATTACTAGGTTTGAAAGCTGGATTGATACTCTTCTCAATCCCGTACAATCAGCCTTATTTTATAAGAATACATGGATGTCGTGGTCAGTTTTGAAAGAGACTCCCATACATGGCTTAAAATCTCCAAGAACCTGCCGACGAGTGAGAGTAATGCTGAGAAACAGCTCTTTGGCATTGCATACTCGTACAGAGATGAATATGATGGGAAGAGAATTTCAATTGACAGGTATTAAAGATGTTTCAGCTTCGGCTTACATGTTACATTAATAAAAATACTCATTCTCAAAGCAACGATACCTATTATACCTTCTGTCATATCTGATTACATAAAGAAACACCTTACCAGGCCGAAATGTCAAACGCCTGTAAATGTCATTAAGTTGTACTCCTGGATTCGATATCAGAATCTCTGTGTATATACTGAAAATTCACATCTGTCTGTCTGTCTGTCTCTTTCTCTCTTTCTTTCTTTCCCCCCTTTCTATCTCCTCTCTCAAACTTAGTCTCTCTCTCTCTCTCTATTTCTATATCTGTCTCCCCCCCCCCTTCTTTTCCCGCCTCCTCCTTCCTCCCCCCCCCCTCTCTCTCTCTCTCGCTTGGCGTTCCCCCATCAGATGAGTTTACTTGGCCAGGACACATGGCAAATTCAGGGGTTTCCTATTTCACACTACCTGCCAACATTAAATACTGCCTCATTGCCTCACGTAATGTCCTTTTTTTATACGGAAATCCAATGTCAGACACCCACGTCTCCATTTTCCAATCCTAATATTTAGCTTTACCGTACGTGGTTACTTTTTGTGTGTGGTGATGTTGAACATTGACATACAAGACCATAATGACACTCGAAATAACTAATTATTCTTCCTGAAATTGTCCGAATTCCTTCATAATATCAGTGGTACGGTTTCTAGGAATTCACAAGCTTATCTGGGAAAGATACAAGGGAGGCCTTGAGTCGAGCGTTAGATAACGATAATGAAACATGTAGACGAAAGAAAAACAGCCAATGAAATAGAAAGATTTTCTAAACCAGATGGAAATTGAACTGGAAAATGGACATGCCAAGACAATAGTGGAAGACGCTGTAGCTGCCGCTTGGCGCTTCACTGTTAATTAAAGTTTAACATGATTTGACGTCTTTTAAGAGTCCAGTAAATTAAAGACGAATGGTTGGTGATAGCTGTACTGCTGGTATAGAAAGAGCGTTCAGGTCTTTGTTTATGGTGGATCGCCGCTCTTGGCATCTGCACCTGGTGGCACGGATAGAAATCAAGGCAGCTCGTTATGTTTGGGTCTTTTCGTCACTGTCCAGCCCAATGAGGCAACATCAAGGGCGAGTCTTGGGCCCAAGATTTAGTGCCCTAAAATAATCGTGAAGAATTGGTTGGATTCCTCCCAGGATGAAAGGATTCGAACCGGGGACCACTGATACCGGATCAAACGCTCAAATTGCTAGGCCACTGCATCTGCACAAAGATTCATCAGTCACATCATTTACTGTTCATATCGAATGATGAGGAAACTGGTCACGTCAACATAGTGGCCTCTTTGTTTCTAGATAATTACTCTACAGCGTGCGCAGTCCTGACACTTCCGTTGACAAGAGCCATTTCCAATTTCAATGTTTTGTTTTAATACCGATTCTCTTCACAGTTTCCCCCTTTAATGGCATTCGATCACGATTTACCTACCGAGATCTCGACATCTGAAAACGTCAAATGTCACAGTAACCGTAGATATCAAAATTAATGTCCTAGTAGAGTCATGTTCACCCGCGAGACCTTGGTCAAGTTCGTATTTTATTTTTTCATTATTTTTCTTTTTCCTATACAGCCCATCCTTCTACACTACTTCTACCATCCTGCCTTTTTAAAAGTTCTGTATGACACGGCAGAGCAATTAATATTCCTGTATTTCCCCGGCATTGTTAAGGGGAAGCGTTAAAATAGAAAGTATCCAATCAGGGCCAAGAAAACAGTGCTTGAGTAATGGAAACCAGTACGTGGTGAGGGAACTGTGTTCAAGATTTATGCGTATGTACCCCAGTAGCCACGGCATATATCTTCGAGTTCGCGTGTCGGGTCGGGAGGAAATGTTGATAATGTGACCACGGCGTCAGCTTGTTGCTTTATTTAGGTTCCTTGTCCGCCATTGAGGGCAACTTCCACCCGGTCAATGAATTGTCCACAGCTCCCTGTCTCTTCTCGTGTGAGACCTTGACCAACATTTATCTGACAATAAACCGGAAATAAAATTGTGCATCGTAGGGGTGGCTTTGAAATTAAAACAAACCACAGTGTTATGGAGTTTCAGAAGCGCAGTCACAAGTACTGGTATTGGCCTGTTCGATATGGCAAAGTTTAGGCTAGATTTCATGCAAATTCTATGGCCACGAACTGAACTGACAGCTATTTGGATCATGAAATAAATCAAATTTATTACATCTACCCATTCGTTTCTTCTACGGAAGGTTTGACTGCATCGTTTGTTTTTTTTTTGTGTTATGTTTTGTTTCTTATTATTGCTGTCGGCGATTGTCGGTATTTTTGGATATTACATCCACACGTTTTCCAATGTTGTTTTTAAGATTAATTCATGCTGAAAGAGCCAATATCCTTATTGCTCTTCATACTTACTGATATCTGACAACATAAGTTGTTTGCTCTAAAAAACATTTTTTGGCCGGTCTCCACTTTAGTAAAAGGAAAGAAAAAAAAAGAGGGGGAGGGGAGGGGGGGAGGGGAGGGGGGGGAGGGGGGGGGAATATACAACAAATTATAAGAGGGGAAAAAAATGAATCGTAGATGGAAACGAACATGATATTAGTCTTTTGTTTGTGCTGATGAAAGCGATGGTGCTGAGCGCAGCCGACTGGTATTTCCGTTCTGATAATCTTTCTAACACCATCTTTTCCGACCATGGGATACGAAATATTCCCAGAATCTACCTAAACTCGACAAACGTATTATGTTCTCGATCCAGTTGCCAGGGAACTCAAGAATATTAATAATGTGTCGGTTGTATCGAGCCTGATCTTATCGGTTCTGCTAAGTGAGAAGTGTTGCTTGCTGACATATATCTTCCTCCTCCCACTCGGCCATTTTTCTGTCTTCTCATTTTATCCATCGTCCGAATAGACTCGATTGTTTGCGAGACGATTGTTGCTCCTTTTCAAGTATTCGATAGAAATCAGAGCCAAAGATAACAGCCTCTTCCGTAGCGTATTATGGAACTGTCTGTTTTACGGCAATTTGATAAGCTATCTAAAAGCTTGTATATTTTAAACCTTTCAGTCTCGTCTTTCAAAAATGAAATTGTAAGATATTTTAAGTGCTATTGATTTTCACGTGGACGTCAAGCAATTGAGCCAGAAATGTAATAATACACTGCTTTTCATCCTCGGACAAGTGCAGACAATATAGGTTTTTATTTTGTTATTGTTCTTTTTGTTTTTTGTAGGGCATTCAAGAAGCGTTTTTATCATGTTAGAAAGATCGACGGATGGATCTTTAGGATTCTTTGAGGTTGTTCTGTAAAGTTCTGTAAGCGCGTAGGAATATATCCACAGATGCAGACCTTATTGTTGTAGACATTTGATGGATTCTGCATCCTACTTTACTAGACATGACAGAGTGGCTTTGAAACGTAGTTGTAACTTTCACTACCTTTAATTTTCATAGCTTAGAGTGTTGTTTTTTTATGTACATATTTTACTGTTGATACTATTTTTCATATCACTATTGTTCACTTTACCGGCATCAGAGGATTATAATATTTCACCAATAATTTACATAGCACACAATTGTTGTCTTCAGTATAGACATGTATTTGTATTATATCGTTAGAAATTTTCATTTCACCATTGTCTAATTTATCTATATTATCTTATATTTACCAGTAGTTGGCCTTCTAGTATAGTGTGTCATAAAAGAACCGTTTGTATCATGTTGAAAAAGACATTAAAATTACATTGTCATATCTTTGGAAAATTTCATGTTCACCCTTGTTTACTTTATCGACATTATAGCAATATAATTACAAATAATATGCATACTGCTATAGCGTGTTTTAGTTTTATGTTATTGCCATATTATGATCCTGACTCTGTAAACACTTTCCATCAGGTTTTTATGGTTTTATGTCATAACATGCCTTTATCTCGAAACAGTCGAGGGTTGCAGATAACAGATCTGTAACAAATGCAATTTGTTTAAACGATGAAAGGTTGTAGAAGTGGGCGGTCTACGGCTGAGAGCGACAATCATCATTCGTAAAGGAAGGGGAAAGGGCAAACAATAATTCTGAAAGTAGTGGGGTAAAAGAGAAAGAGAAAGACAAACAAACTCTGAATTGCACAGTCGGCAAAACAAACATTTTTCCTCAAGAGGATTACAAAGCAAACCAATAATGTCCTGACAGCTTAGATAAATTCTTTCTTTATTTCTCAGCTCAAGGATTTATCTCGATGCCAGCTTGTTGGGGAACAATTTGTAGCTGGGAAACGTCTCTGCTTAACTAACGTCAAGATTCTCCTGCGTTGAAGGGGGTTAATGTAACATCTCACAGAAAAGCTTATTCGTGTAATCTGACACATTCGTCTATAGCATAGTTCTGATTTCATAGTAAACCCTAGATCCTTTCCCTTTTTAACAGAATGTATGGATTTCGCGGATTTGCGAAGAAGGCATGCCTGCAGATACATGAGAGAATGATTTTCTGGCGTGGACCCACAGTGCATCTTGTGGTTTCTGAAGGGAGCCGAAATCTACAAGTTGATTTAATAGATTTTTATCATAAAATTGACATATTTCTTGCAACAGACAGACTTACTTTAATTTACAGTACGGGCCTTTTTCTCGTTATATTTTAATTTCTCTCTTATTTTATCATTATTTATAAGGATCGTAAAGCTGAAACCTAACTCTAAGCAAGACAAGGGGAAATTCGTGAAAGGCGTTATCATGCCAAGGTGCCATTAAACCCAAACTCAAACTCAACACGGTACAGCTCAGAAAACTTACCAGTGTCATTTTATGTATCTTTCCACCCATGTTTGTGTCATTACAATATACGTTCATTTCGATTCCGTTCGTCCCTTGGTTCGATAAGACTCCTAATGCAGTTCGCGGCCAACCTGCAAAATCTGACCTTTCGTTTCTGTCATGCACCGGCGACCTGTCTGTATCACAATAGCTTCACCCATGTTCTATTAGTGAATCTGTCAGTTCCGCATTTCGCGATTGTCTTGTCAAGCACATACGCACGGGCCATGGAGGAAAGAACGAATATAAGGAGGTTAGCTTGCACGCCATGGGTTAACTAGGTATGGTAGAACTGCTGGTCTTCAGCGCTAAGGCGGTCTCAGCTAGCGATATGGCTAAACCATTAATTTATACCATGATAGTGTACTTAGACTGAAACTTTCGGAACATAGTCAGCAGGAATGAATGGTTAAATAAATGCAAAAGTACAAACAAAAAAGAAGAAAAGAATGGAAGAAAAAAAGAAATTCTCAGACAAAAATATATGTTAATAAATTATATATATATTTTTTTCAAAACAGAAAATTGGGAGTGAAATGACATTGTTTCAAATATGGCATACTGGACACTAGAGAGTTACAAGAAGTGGTCGGAAAGAGAAAGGATACTAATCTGTCCTTGCGCTGCTCTTGCCAAAATTAAAAAAAGATTATTATTATAAAGTGAGCTATTACAACACATTCAACAGAATATGGAAGCACTGGCTCAAAGTTTCCTAGAAAAAACACTTTTTAAAAAAATTATCTTTTACCCCTAATTTTCCTTTAGAATTTTTGTTTCCTTTTTTTTTTTTTAATTTTCGATTTCATAAACGGACTAACATATTTATAAAATTATCATTGCCATTCCTTCTTTATTTATTCTGTTTTATCCTTGCAATAAAATAAGTGTTTGACTAATTCTCAAATGGAAAAAGTTAAGAAAATAAAAACACAAACAACAAACAAACAAACATGGATTTTGGTTAGATTAGGAAGCTTAACGCAAGATTACCTTAAGGCGGTCGATCAGCTGAGCTCTCCATATGTCAGAAAGAATAAATCACCTGACTTCACAGCGACTTAGTCACACAGCTTTCTTTACAGCTAACTTTAGTCAGTATAGTCTTTAATGCTACAGATAGAGTGGTTCAAACCGGGAGAATGGAAATCATTATTGAGGATTAATACGCTTTTCAGAAGAGTAAAACTTTACAATGTAAGTTCATTAATCTCCATGAAATAATGGCAAAAGTGCTTACATTTTACGTGTGGTATGACACAAGACAAGCACCAAATAATATAGTAAATAATACTTTATCCATATTATGTTTAAATTTGGATGTAAACATGTGAAATGTGTGACTAGTTTGCGATAACATTATTAACACTCAGTGCCCCTTTGAACATATAATAAAAGAACACTAAAAGTTCCAGTCTAACAAGTTTTGAATGAAGAAGAAAATGGGGTGGGGCGGAGGAGGGGGGGGGGGCGTACGGGACTTGCGTGGCCAATGTAATGGGTTCTTCGTTCCTGGCATTGTGGAGAGGCCGGCAGCGGACAGTTACTGTCTCTTTTCACAGATGAACACTCGACATGCTCTGAGTAAAGAGGGCGTGTCATAAAATTTGTAGCAGGATGCACAGAAAATATGTTCCGACTACAAGTAAAATGGCTCCTATATGCGAAAGAACATACACCATTTCGAGGACATGACATGTGAAACTGTCGCAACTTTTCAGGAGAAGCAAAAAAAAAACTGAATCACTTTCTTTATCAGACTTCATAGTTACGATATTCAAGAAAACCTCATGTTTAAGCCTTAGGTTTCAGAATTCAACACCCAACTTCTGAGCACAAACTGGGGGTTATCAATAGCATGCCAAATCTCTCAATGTTTTCAAGAAAAAGAAAAATAAATAAGTCGAACTACGATAATTTACCACATGGCATTCGATTGTTAAAACAGGTGAATCGTTTAGCATGAGCCCACAACGGTTGTAATTCAAGCAGTTGAACAGATATAAACAATTTGAAGGGTTAGTATCCTGGATAATGATCACACTACACACTCAGTCTACTTTTTATGTTCACAAAATGCGTTCAGTTTACACGATTTCACTTTAGTGATGGGAGTTTATCTGAAATGAAATGGAACACGCGAAACGCACGTACCGAACTCAACACACGCTCTTTACTTCATAATTCACAGCGATAAAAGTTACAACACTGTTTCTCCCTCAAGCGTAATAACCATTCAATTACAAGTCAAAACAACATTATTTATGCTAACTATTGTAGAAAAGTAAATTAAGACAAAAGAGATTACTGACAGTCTTAAGAAAAAAGCCGGTATTTGTTAAACTATTCCTTGTACCCCGAGGCAAACCAAACAAACCTGTGCGATATTGTCAAAGGTCAAGATATTTTGATTTTAAGTATCATGACTGATCTCGTTGTATGGGAGCCTGTGAACTCCAACGCTGTCTCGATGTCCCAATTTGATAAAAAAAATACTATGTAGGAAAGAGTTTACAGACGTTTATAGATGATGGAAGACGTAACGTCAGAAGTCTGACAGTCTGTAAACTACCACATAGATCGACCGTCGGGCAGCCGTTCCTTACAGTCTTTGTTTGAACTGCTCGACCCCCCTGATAGATTCATATTTTCCCCCATAGGAAAGAAAGTGGATACGAGA
This sequence comes from Onchidella celtica, assembly GCA_963931925.1. NCBI lineage: Eukaryota > Metazoa > Mollusca > Gastropoda > Systellommatophora > Onchidiidae > Onchidella > Onchidella celtica. The sequence continues at coordinate 55,112,924 of OZ007567.1, read as the reverse complement.
TGGCTCCTCTGACAGAAATGTACAACAAAAAGAGTAGTTCAGTACTGGCTCGGCAGGGTTATTCAAAATAACTGGAGTCTCAAAATCACATTAATTCACGTGTCAGCTTTCCAAGGCTGACTTTTTCTTTCTTTTCTTCTTTTTGAAATTCTCTCCTGGAATAATAATTATATACATATTTCCTCCCAAAATAGTATTGGATGATGTTATAAAATAATTATAACTCTTTCAAAGCACCAAAAAATGTGCTCATTTTGCTGCAGCTGGGCGTTGACATTTTACGTGGAATTATTGATCTTTAAAAGACAAACTGCTGGCTGACGTTTTATAATTACTTTTGTCACCTAACAGCAGCTCTGTCAAGACAGAAAATGAAATATATTTTTTGCCGGCATTACAGATATGCTTTGAATAATAAACATGTAGTGTGTGAATCAAATTTGTGTGAAATTTCTGTATGCACGACCACCCTACAAACCAATATTCGTTTATCATGTCGAGATCATTTTACACAGGCCAATTTGGGCGGACGTTTGGCCCTTCACATTTCGTTATTGGTGGCAACGACGGGACTTTTACATCCAAAGCTGAGTGAGTATCGTGGTCTGATACTGTGTGCGCTCTGTTCCTGCGTCTCCGGTGAGGCAGATAAAGCTCTACCATGTAAATGCTCATTCAGTTTTCCCCTATTCTAAAACCCACACTGGCCTGTGTGATTTATTGTCTTACCTTACCCACCATAGGTTACGTCAGCTTTTGAGATACATTGTGAACTGAGTAACATCGATGGCTCTTTGTGCATCAGTTGATAACAGAACGATGGAATCCGGCGTCTTTGGCTGACAGCACTGTCTAGCCACACATTATTTTTAACTGTGCAAACAGTAAATTGTAACCACAAGTGTCTGTGAACACAGGCCCACCCATTCGCCCACCAAAGATACTGTCTCCGGAAATAAATGTCTTTGGTGGCTGACGGGGTACTTTTAGTTACTGACTCCACCATTTTTCATGGAAACGTCTTTCTATCGAACATTTTTTGTTTCTCTTTGGATCTCAGGGGTCAGTTGAAGTTAATTTATGACATAGGCTGGCGTTAGGGCAAAATTGTTCATCGCTGGTTTTGTTTCCACCACTCATGAACTGCCACACTGACTACTTCTAAATATCCGTAGTGGATTTCAAGGATGATATTATGATAAGACAGAACCATAAGCTTTGAGAGAGTTTGCAAATATTCCTCTTGCGTCTTTGTTGTAAATTTTGTCTTTACATTTACATAAAGGTTGTCTTCAATGTTTTCCCTTGGTCGTGTATTTTAGAGTATGGCAGTGTGTTTACCTTGAACAGATGTGGTCGCAAATCCATATAGGAGCTGAGTTATGGTGTAGGGAACTTTTTGGCACGTGAAATAGCACTCTTTCTTGATCGGTGGCAGTTACTTTCATACCACAATATACATTCAGCCCAGTGGTACTCGTAGCGGTTTCCCCGGATAGAAGTACTCAAGTAACTTCCCAATCCTTATCTTATCAGCTGCAAAACTGATGCGATGATGTCGAGCTGATAGAAGAAGACAAAGTGAGAGAAGGCAGGATAAAAATATAATTATCCCGCTTATTTTTCAGGCATTTGCTTATCCATTTGTCTTTAGTGTTGTGATTTACGAGCCTTGCCGTGTCATTTTAGCAGTTGTGCTTCGTTTAACAAGCAACGGAATGCGTTAATTAAGTAAAATGAATAATAACAGTTTTGGAAAACAGTGTTCTAATGTCTGTAATGCCTACAGATGTTCATTCAACTGCGGCTGATACCAGTATAAAATTCATCATAGCATTTACCACGTGCACATTTACTACATTCAAGAGTCAGCTGTTTGCCATTAAAAACAGATCTCTCGATCAACTTTTCGCCTCTAATGCTAAGGGCAGAGATCCTCCTACATTAAAGACCTCAAACTTCTCCACACTGTGGAGATTATTCTATCGTTCTCTGTCGCATGAAACCCTCCCGTAAAGTTGGTGATTTCGACTTGCGCCAGTTTTCCAGAACAGGCGCTGCTAAAGAGAGATCGAAGAGGTTCTCTGTGGTTTTTGGCTGCCCTGCCATTCGTGCTACAGCCTTACTATGACGATATCCAGTGCACTTGAGGGCAGAGTGGTCCGTCTTGAAACTCAATTTGCTATTAAATGAGTCATGCGTCGTCATGGAAGTGGGTTTTCGAAGACATATGACCTGTCGTAAAGAACTCTGTAGGATTATCACTAATGTATCGATGAATGACCCAGAGATAGTGCATTTCCGGCAGTTCCATATTTAGAATAACCATGGAAGATTCATGAGCGAGAGGTAGCAATAGGCAATGTTCCGGATTTTTACGGCATCGACAAGATCTCAATTCGATACATGGGATTACAGGAGATGGCACAAAACTGGCGATATTTTCATGCTTAAGCTACTCTCATGTCACTGGTTTGTTTAGCACCATTCAGATTTCTTCACCAACTTAACAATTCCCCTCGAAAGTGTTTATCAATCTGCGTTTGTCTTGAAATCTGGAATCCATTTGGCGTGTTGGCGTTTCCTTGACATTTCTGGGAGTAGCAACTCGTCCAGTGGATGTTGAACTAGTGACTACACATTATTTGCTTTAATTATTTGTTCATAGTGTATTGGTGCATTTCCCAGGGGTCGAGTTTTGTACCATTTTTTGGTAAATATTGTTGTGAGCATGAAAATGTACCCGTCTATTGCTGCTGGAGACTCTCGCATTGCCAGGTAACGCAGTCTTTTTTTATTATAACAAGTATTGAACCCGCGAAATTCGCAGGGGGGGGGGGGGGAGTGAAAAGTGTTGTGAGTAGGTCTGGGGCTGGCTGCAATGGAGGGAGCATTACTTGACCGTTGGCACAGCAAAGTGCAGCAAGAACCACGAATGTTATGGATGGACTCGGAAGCACGGTTTCAAATTTGGGGAACCGGACGTTGAGATCGCACGGTGGACCACAAATTCAGTGACGCCATGCCACATAAAAACTCACGCCCGGATGGTATTTATTTGGAACAAATGCAAATTTGCGTAGTTCAATAAAATACTTACGGAGAGTGTTCAGCAATGAGTGTAGCAAGGAATCAACTTCAGACCAAAAGAAATTTGTATGCACAATTTGAGCTCGATTGGTGCACAGATAGCCGAGCTACGGCTTTTACAAAAAAAGCGAGTTTTTTTTAAATAATAGATGAGCTGCATGAAAATATTCACCCATAGTGCTTTTAAAAAAAGGGAAAAGAAAAAGGAAAAAAAAACAAACAGATTTTTTTTGTTGCTGTTGCTTGTAACAGTGTTGTCTGTTTGGGATACTCGACTTGCAGACCGACTGTAAATGAATTTACCGATACACTCTCTACCTGCAGGTTTCTATCCCATGAACAGCAAGATGAAGCTAGTGGAAATTTAATCCCAGATAACTTGTTCCAGCTGGCTTGAAAAATTCAACGGAATAACGTGCAAAACGTACTTTGGCGTAGGACATTCGCATGACAACACTGCGTCGTTAAAGCAAAACGAGAAGAAAATCCCAGCACCATTATTTATACGCCTAAAGACCTGTTTACACTGGTAAGTTTTAGGAAACATGACCAAAACAAACGATGCGCATCGCTTCTCATTTAGAAAACGGACCATTGTAAACAAAAACGTTTCGAAGGGGGAAATCGGAAAACAAACGACGGAAAGCCAGGAGAGTTCTTCCCATACAGTCCCCCATTCCTTTTTTCTATTCCTAAAACATATCAGTGTAAACAGGCCTTTACCTTGCATTCCGCTGGCAGTACAATGAAAATCGAAGCGCCGTGAAGGATGAAAAGTGTTTAAACCTTTATCAAACTTTCTAACAAAACCATCAGCACATCAACAGAAAGCTAGTTTTGGCCATAACCGTCACTAGTGTCACCACTGGGCTGTCAATACTTATTTCTACTTTGTATATTTTCGGCTAAATAAATATTTCTTGATTTTGCTCGGAATGTTCTCCCTGCCACATTTTTTGTTTTGTTTCTGTGTCGCTGCTATTTCCGTCCCCAGTTCCAAGGCTAAACTATTCAATATCACAGCCAGCGCTGACTTATTTCTTCTCTTGTTGTTGTTGTTTTTCCAATGTGTATCTGCAGAACTCATGTCTTGGTTCGGAATGTTCTGTCTATCCTACATCTCCTCCTTCCCACTCCCTCCATGTCCTATGCCAATTTTTTAAATAAATATTTTTTTAGTTTTCTTTTTTTTCTCCAGGTCCCCATCTCTCTCTCTCTCTCTCTCTCTCTCTCTCTCTCTCTCTCTCTCTCTCATCCATTCTTTGACATTAATTTGATGCCTGAGGTTACGACCTTTCCTCCTGATAACTATGTGTGTGTGTGTGCTTTTCTAAGATATTCAAAGTCAAATCCATTTTTTTGTACAGTGGTGTAACTTTTCAGACATGTTAGTTTTTTTTTTTATGGCTGTTTATTTTTTGTACTGCAGCGACGTTGTCTCTCAATTTCGCATCGGATGTGTGTCTGTGGAGTGTGGTTCAGTTCTCACTCTGCTGCACGCACACGACGAAATGAATCAAGTAATGCCTGCCTCGCTTATGTGGCAAAGCCACCAATCACCCCGTTACAAGTAGAGGAGGCAAGGGGGGAAAGTAGGCCTGAAACAACTGGCGAGTTACTTCCCATCACGATACGATGTCCACTCATTCATCTACTGGCTGACATTATCTCCCTGGAAGATCCAGCTATCAACATGAGTTCTTCAGCTGTTGAAACTTAAGACCTAAAAATGAAAACAAGAAGTGCCTAATTTGCAATTTAATCTTTCTACCAAAGCATCCGATTATTGGTGAAGAGCAGCACCGGAATATCTAGCAGAAACTATGTTAGCCAAGTAATTCTAAACTACGTAATCTTTTATTTACGCTAGGTGTAAATATTTTTTATGCTGTTTCTAATGTATTAAAAGTGAAGTTCTCGCCACTAACTCTATATACAAAACTTGTTTGTAATTCAACTTGGCTTGTTATTTCTGACGATCTTGAAAAAAATCTGGGTTTCATCAGAATTTTTTTTTCTGTTTCAACCTGATGATAATGTACTTTTCATCTGTAAGGCGCACTCAACCGGCGCGAAGGAGTCGTCTAACATAGACTGCATTCTCATTACAAGCAGCATTTATGGATGAAATTGGTTTCTTCTCTGTGCTCTTGCCTCGAAGGCGAAACGCATGAATTCTGTTATATTTGGTGAAACCGTGATAGAGCAGCTACATCAGTGCGCGAGCTGGAAACTATTTCAAACGGGTTGCTCACAGCGACTGGAGATGGCGTAATGCAAAATTTTGTTCCCGGATCAAACTGCGACTGTGACGTAATGGACTCTGCTTCTCCTGTTCTCTGCGTATTACATTTAATTTGAGGGGCGTATGCAGTTTTTAAAGAACTGATAAAGCGCTGACATAAATTCTCATACTTGCCAGGACTATGCTGGGAGGAGTTAGTTAGACAACATTAGATGGTAGAACACAAACCAGAGTGAGTTTTCTTTCACGGATTGTCACAAGATTTAACATTTGCATTTACAATTCCCAAACGATGATCTTGGCAGATACGACCAATGCGATTTGACCAAGGTAAGGTGAGTTTGAATACTATACATTGTTATTTTTCTGTCTTCAAAGACTTGCTTGCAGTACGTCTTTGTACCCACAAGCTATACTGATTTTTTTTTGGGGGGGGGGGGGATTTTAAAACAATTTAATTTAGCTGATACATGGATAAAACAGCTGTGGTGAAAAAGCTTTTTGGTAGAAGATTTACAGAACCTGTGGTTTCTGTCATTTAAAACATTGTGGAACCAACGTAATTATTTATTCCGTATTCACTGGCTATTGTCTGACAAAAAGAACTCAGGAAGCTGAGTGGATTGATCAATGGTCGAATGGGAAAGGCACGCGGACAGTAAGACAGACAAACAGGCAGGCAGACAAGCAGGCTGACAGTCAGATAGATAAGCCGGCAGGCTGTAGGTAGACCAGCAAGCAGGCAGTAGAGACAAGCAGGCAGGCAGTAGTCAGACAGGCAGGCTGGCAGATAGATAGAAAGATAGATAGATAGATAGATAGATAGATAGATAGATAGATAGATAGATAGATAGATAGATAGATAGATAGATAGATAGATAGATAGATAGATAGATAGATAGATAGATAGGGGTAGGATTGGAGGCTGGGTAGGTAAGTAGGTAGGTATGTTGGTTAAGTAGGTAGGTAGGTAGATAGGTAGGTATGTAGGTTAAGTAGGTAGGTAGGTAGATAGGTAGACAGTTATTTAATCAGATAAGCTCTTTACTCTGTTGTTGTCTATCGTGTATCTTCTCCAAATAAAATATTATAACGAAACAAAATGATCTTCCTCCATCAGCCTCTTTTCATCTATAGTTTATCTATCACTATCTTTTTGCTTCGCCGACAACAGCACCATTGCCGCTATGAAAATGTTTTATGTATGCGATCGCTAGCCTTTTTGTCAAATATTCCACAATCTACCAGATCTTAATGAAAATCGATATCCACAGGGGATTCTTGAAAGACAATTTATTTAGGAGCCCCGTGATTCCTTTGTAACAATCCTTCAAATAAGATTGTAATAGAGTCATTGTTGTATGTTGAAGGGTTGCCGAAAAAAATCATCTTATAATCTAAATCAAAATCTCTTGAGGGCATGCCAAATGCGCCTGCAAAGGGTGAAAACATCTGAATGGAATACTCACCATATTATAATGGATTGTAAAAGTCGTATACTTTTTGTCTGGTAGAAAGCGTTTTTATGACTCTGCTGCAAACTTACACTCTGCAGCGTAACTTGGACTGTAATGCAGGTTTTAAACAGTCATGGGTCAGGAGCTTAGCAAATAAGAACACAGTGCTCATGTCAGGTCAGTGATCTCAATGATAACCTGGGGAAAAACTTAAATATGAGCATTTCATCATGATGTTCTCATAAAAATCAAATATTCATGACTCTATTTCGGATTAACCATTTGAGCAGCTTCAGTCCGTCAGAATATTTAAATTTTTCCCTTGAAGAATATACCATTTCAGAAATAACCAGCGCAATAAATGACGAAACGTGTTCGCTTTTGTTTTTACATGCCTTATGCGTTTTTATAGTCATGTTTACTTGAACGAAATGAAAATAATCAACGTGAAGAGACAAAATATCATTATATTTTCTTTTTAAAGGCGAATAAAATTGGAAACCGCTGTCGGTGTTTCAGGCTGTGACACTTTTAGGATTCTTAGGTTCATGCCTTAACATTCAATTGATTGATTTTTAATAGTTTTCAATATCAGATGGATTATTGAATCTTTTTCAACATTTGAAGTTTGGAGATCAAGCTTTCAAATGAATAAATTTCTCTGGTCTTAGTTTTTGGAGGTTTGTTGTCCTTGACAGTTAGACCTCACTTTTCTTCTTGTTGAACCTGTTTTTTCTTTTGTTTCTTCTGGTTGTTTTTTATTGTTTTTTTTTTAAATGTTTCTTTCCTTTCTCTTGTGCCGTCTTCTTCTCCTTCTTCTTCTTTTTTTCTGTTTCTTTCTCTTCTTTTTCTTCTTCTTAACCCTCAAAAGTGGACAGCTAGAGGGGCAAACGAATAATACTTTGTTTCTGTGGGGGTTGATGAGAGACGGGATATTGGTTTTGATTTTTGCCTTTTCTTTGGTTTCTGAGATTATTTACATCTGGAGGGTGTCTTGTATAATTTCCTTTCTTCACCTTTTGTTCAGGTCTTTATCACAAAGAAACAAAAAGCAGCCGCGTTTTCCTGCATGTTAAACACGTTGGATGTCGGTGTCAAAATGGCAATAGCAGTCGTCAACACTTCTTGCTCCTTTACTCTTAAATGGTGACGCTCGCTCTCAGCTACTGGGGTAGTAATCTGCCTACAAGCCAGCCTAAATCTTTGGCACTGCCTCAGCATTGGGAGAAATCTGGTTTCACGAAATAACGAAACAAGGAGGACAGGTCCAGGAGAATTACTTCAGATTGGTTTGCGAAATTGAGAAGTGGACTGTACCTTATTTTGTCTTTAAAACTGTCCATGTAATCTTTGTATTTCATGCCTTTGGATACGAAGAGAGCGCTCTTTCTTTGGGATAAGGTTGTCTCAGATTTCGTTTAATTTGTCTCTAAGGAATTTGTTCCCATTCTGTGATCGCTCTGCAAAGGATCATAGAGATATTCAAAAATTACTGGGGTTCATTTCTAGAGGGAAAGTGTGCGACCAGCTTCTCTGGCACAATGATAATAGATCCTCTGTTTTCCTAAAGAATACCTGCGTGATTTTTCACATTCTATAGTTTGTAATTCACAGCCGGGAATGATGTCGCTACATAATTATTCTGACGCGGTCAATGTATACGTCGGAAGGTTATCGCTGCTGAACGCTTACTTTCAATGGCAGTGAAGTTAGTGAAATGGATAATATAGGGAAGGGAAAAACGTTTGTCAATTTTCAGTATTGAAACTGAAAAAAAAATTCGGCTTTAGTTATGAAATGAACGTTCAAACCCTTGCCGTATCAGAATCTGTGATGTAACCAAAGATACTAGAATTGATACGATGAGACAGCTAGCGTGCACAGATTTCGCACTGCCACCTAGCAGCAAACGCGCGGAAGTCATGAAAAGTGCCGTATTTTACAAAGCCAGATAGGGAAAATATTGAATTTTGTTCCCTGTTTAACTATCGCTATAGGTCTTGATTGACGTGAATTATTGTGGAATTATGACCTCAATCGCTGTGGGAAAAATCTGGCTATTTTTTCTTCTTTTTTTTTTTTTTAGTCGCAGTGACACTGTCACAATTTTGCATCATAAATTTACGATTATATCAAGCATTCTTTTCATACTATGGCGCCATGGGCCCTGCCCCCCATCAGCGAGCAAATTGTGTGAACGGTGTTTTTTTTAAATTATTATTATTTAGTGGTGCGAAGAAGACGGTGTCTCATCTTATCGTTTTTAGTATCTTTGAGTCAAGTCAGTGAAATGGATCATGAGCGGACGGGAAAAGGTTATATTCTCAGTATTCAAACTGAAAAAAAAAAAAGCAAGATTCGGCTTTACTTGTGGAATGAACGTTGAAACCTTACCTTATCTCTGATGTGTCTACTGCAATGCTGAGCTTTATTTTAGTCATTTTCCCACAATATGTCCCTCTACTGAAATGACGTACTCAGCCAGGAACCCAAGGGAAATCTGAATTGTAGGCTTGACTTCAAGTCCGCACCTGTATAGGAATGACATCGTTCCTATGTTGATCGGCGTACTACGACATCGTGCCGACCTTAGTTTGATGTAGGGAATCCCCACGTACTGTAATCCTACCAACCTGAAGGAAATCCTACTAAGTGCTACATCGGACTGACGCAGGTATGCTGGGTAGTTTTGTTATCAAATTATATCGACTGTACTGTAATAATCATAATGATAATGATATTATTATTATTATTACTACTATTATTATTATAACCTACATTGCGTGGGTTTCCTGTACCGAAATGGAATCCGTCAACTAAATGGACATTCTTACTTTTTAAAATGATCAATGAGATTGAAGATTTATATTTATTTTTACCGACTAATCTTTTAAAGCTCTCCAAAAGCATTGGTTTGATCTTTCATGTGATTTAATGCTGGGTTTGATGGTGACGTATATAAAGTGGTTTAGTCCAGACGCCCAGCGACTGTGCGACTGTAATTGGACCTAGCTTGAGCGATGCTGGAAAAGCTTCCAACTCCCGTGATCAAATGAAGATCAGTCTGGGCAACTTTTAGCGGACTTTATTTAGTATGAAGCTATCATATAGGCATCTGTTTGACACGAGTCTAACAGTCCTGTCAGATCAATATTGTATTAATGTGTGGAAGATTGAACTACAATCAGAGTGTTGCCAAATCTAGACTAAGAATGTTGTTGGCGTCCAGTGTTTGGATATAAGGACTGGTGTGGGTGATGTTTTTTTTTTGTTGAGTTTTTTTATAGCCTTCCATAATGCTGCTGTTTTGAGGAAAAAGACAGTATGCGTCCAAAACGTAACTTTATAGGACACTCAAAACGTCTTCCTTTGTTTTTTAGTTCATTTTCCATTTTGTCGTCACTTAAGAATGACATGGTTCTCGCTCCCTTCCATCAACTTTTAAGAAATTGACGACTGAAGTTTCTTGTGCTCATGGCGTTTAGAAATACATTTTTTTCCTTTTTTTAAAATACTTACAAATAACATACCAAATCCGCTTGATACTTTGACACACAATGGAGAAGGCTTGCAGAAATAGTGTGTAGTGAGTAACTCAATTCAGCCAAAAAATGGGCATAGAGCATCGTCATTTTAAAGAGGACGCCCAGGTGACCAAACTAAACTATCTGTCTTGCCTTATCAAACCCAGGTAGAAAGATGGAGAGTATTTCATTTTACTTCTGAAAAATTGTATAAAGTGTATTTGACCAAGATTGGCATAGTATTCTGACTTATTCCGCAACACGACAGAATAACTGTGTGGCATGCATTCGCCTAGACCATATGGATTGTGCAGGGTACAGAAAGGGCTTTTGTATCTATGTGGCACTATGTAATCATATTTACTGACCTTCTATGTTGAGCTATCTACTAATTTTGCATGTGAATTTACATGAATTCACAACGGGTGATACTTTTTGCTAAGGCCAACCACGTTTATCAACAAAGTCATCCATCACTGTAGTCAAGGAGGTCGTGTATGAACGTTTATCTACTTGTGTTTGTGCGCATATGAGTGTGAATATTTACTATGTTGTGCTCAACCATTGAACTTCTAATAGGCTTTTGAAATGGTTTGTTATGAATTCGAATTAGGATCACCATAATGACGCTGTCTCTTGCGGATGGTCGGTCATGAAGGCCACGGCTAGGAAATGATTAGAGTCAGTCTTCTTCATTTTTGAGAAAAAAAAATGAATTCAAAATGTGTGTGATCGTTTCTCGTATTGATAGGTAGAATTTTAACCCCAGGTCTACCTGATAAGGCTATAAATTGTAAAAATAAATAAATAGATGAATAAATAAATAAATAAATCTAGTATAATGATAAAAAAAACAACTCGCGCCAGCCTATACAGCTTTAGTCAGGCCTGCAGAATTTATTTGACAACGTATTTTGCCGAAATTTTGCACAAAAATAAAAAACAATTTGGCCTAATCGCTTTTGCCATTTTTTTTGTTTTTAGATTTGGAGACTTGAAATCGTTGGAAAGTATTGTTTTGAGCTTGCACTGGATCGCTAATTTCTCCTGCCATCCATTCTTTTCCATGAATGTATGACGTTATCACTTTCTGTAGTGTGTTCACTATCAAACACACTGACCCGTGAGCAAATGATTGGCATTTCATGAGGATCTGACGGGGTGTGTCAGGCATAAGCAAAGGGAGTGCAGAATGACATTTCTAAAACAAACCAACAACCAAATAAAAATAAACCAAAAGGAACAGGCAAGGGGAAGCAGATCCCTGATAACCACCCAAAACTGAAACTAATTAAAAAAAATATTTCTTCCGGGCAGGGCTCAGCTAATAAATAAAAAATAAGAGAGGACCCTGATCTTTTTTCCACTGGGATCGCACAAACAGTCTGTGGACTGGGGTGCAACGCTAGCAGATTGTGTGCGAAAACTGAGTCAAGCCTATTTTGGGTCTGTTTTGATCTAGTGCGCGAAGTTTCTCTTTCCGCCAGCTGGCTCAAGACAGTTCTAATGCATTGGAACCAAAGATACTAGAAACGATAAGATGAGACAGTTTCTTCTTCAACCCACTAAAAAAAAAGTGCTCACAATTTGGGCACTGATCGGGGCGGGGCCCATGGCGCATAGTATGAAAAGAATGCTTGATATTATGGAATGATCAATTTATGATGCAAAATTGGGTCAGTGCTACTGCGACTAATAAAAAAAAAAAAAAAAATAGCCAGAGTTTTCCCACAGCGATTGAGGTTATAATTCCACAATAAGTGATTTTATTCTAGGCCTGTAGCGGTAGCTGAACAGTGAACAAATTTCAATATTTTCCCAGTTTGGCTTTGTAAAATACGACACCTTTTCATGACTTCCGCGCGTTTGCCGCTAGGTGGCAGTGCGAAATCTGTGCAAGCTAGAGGCACTGTTTTATCTTGTCAATTCTAGTATCTTTGCTGGAATTACTAAGATAGACTTGGTTAGGTCTAGCCAGAGGGCGAAGTTGCCTTCAGCTCCGTAGTCCACATATCACACTAACACTGACACAAAACAGATTTGATTCAGTGCGCCATCCAAATCTTCCTCGGTCATGGGGCAATGTTCTGTTCGTATTATCATGTTCGTTGACTGATGGCGGGGGCTGCTATCTGTGGTGTGACGCAGCGTGATGACGAAAGAGGAAATACAGCATGGTCGAGTTTGTTATTTTCTTCGGTGTAGAATTAGCGGACATTGCCCGAGAACAAGTCGGCATAATTTTATGCCCCGTTCGTGACAGAGGAAAACAATAAGTTTACGTCTATACTAGATGTCTTTGGTAGATCAGATCAGTGATTTGGGACATAATTTCAGATGACAGATAAAGATTGCGACGTATCGTCTTTGAACACTGTTAGAAAGACCAGCACTTTACTGAACATTTAAATAATTCTTTTTGGAAATTGCACATTTAAAACAAAAAAATATATATTTAAGAGTATGTGCACTGGAGTATCTTTAAGTGTCTGAAAATTACACTGACATTTAAGTATTGAATCGAACATCCGTGAAATGATGTGGCGGTGGCCTGACTGAGGTAGTTTTCCAGTTGATTCCGATCATATAATAATAGTTTAATTCAAACAGAAAGATGATACTTTTTTTTTTTAAAATTATCTTTTGTGTGGCGCCATTGTTCCCGAGGACAGGATATCTGGATTCAGGATACGTTAACTAAGCATGGCTGGAATTTTTAACGATAAGAAAATAAAGCGACAGCGTCAGATTACCAAATTCGATGATCTAGTATTGCCGTTAAAACATGGTTCAACGTGAGAGTGCAGAAGTAATTCAAAACTGCTGTACTTCCGAATTCTGAGTTTGGGGATAAAGCGGTAATGGCTGCAGTGCCATTTGTGAGTTGTAGGCTCTTTGGATAACCGTGGATGTTATTTCCCTTCTCCCCCCCCCCCCTTCCCCCTTTTTCCCCTGACTGTCTGAAATGTAGATTTTTTGGGCATTTGCCATGGCTTTGCAGCCCGTGATTTACATCTCAGGCGCCCAATTTCTCGCAATTTTGACCTCCTGTGATAAAAGTTCAGACAAGGTCGGGGTAAAGGTGACCATTTCATATATTTATATGGAGAGCGACCATGCTGATCTGAAGCCATGTAGCTTTTAAATTAATACACACACACGTGTAAATAGCTATAAATATATAAGCCCAGATCGTGAAAAAACAGTGCCAATTAAGGCAAACTCAAACTGGAGTTCAATTTGGAAACTCAATCGCTCTCGGCCCGGTGATAACTGTGTAATGACGCACGCCCTGTGTACAGTTGCACCGCTTGGGCACATGAAACAAAAGGGGAATGGGCACTTCTGCATTTTCTGGCCTGAGGCAGATGACAATTCTCCTAATATTTTTACAATGTGGACAATACCAAAAGACCATGTAAGGCATAAGATAGTAGTTTTACCTTTAGAATAATTTTAAGTACTGGTACTGCATCACTGTCTCAGTCTGTCATGTATGACTACTTATTTATGTACATCTAAGTGTCATTTATATAATGTCGGCAGTGATTTGATAGGTATTGCCTGGTAATATCTGCGGACCGAATCAATACCACTGATCTCTTGTACGTGGCCAGGTTGTTTTGTATATAAACCTCTTACGAATTTGTAAACGTAAAGACGCACTAAATCTGTGACTTCAAAGTGGGTGGCTCAAGTACTTGACTTAGTCAAGATACAGAGACGCTCTGCCTCTTAATAGTTCCAGGGAACGAAAATGACTGCCATGATGAATGAATATTAACTTAACTGTGGCCCCGCGAAGAACTTACCTGTCATAATTTCAGGTCCAACCCCTTCAAACTCCGCACCACTGACATCTCCTGCACTCTACCCACGGTATGCCAAACACAGCTGTCGACGGATTGCTTCTGGTGGATGGCAGCTCCGAGAAATATGGAGTTTTTAGGATTCACCTTCCTGGCACCAAATCCGAAAGGCGAGCGTTCCTTATTTGAATTATAACTTATATATGGCCTTTAGCGTCTTTACAGACGGTCTTAGCAGCTAGAATATTCACTTTCACTCTGACTGACAGCTTCTCTCGTGGCTTATTCTACCAATGTTTGACCCGAGAGTGCGATGGCATTGACTGCAGGTCAGTCTTTTGGGTTCACTTTGGCGAGTGTTTTCATTCCGCCTCTGTCGTTTTGTCAGGTATGTTTCTTTTGCCCTGAAGTCTATTGCGAGCGTGCCACTGCGCAATTTTTGTCTCCATCTGCTTCGATCATTTGCAAGGTTCTCCCATTCATTGGGGTCGATGTTGAATGCTTTCATCGTGACCTTGCAAGTGTCTTTGAATCGCAGATGTGGCCTACCTCTGGGTCGGTTGCCAGTAGCATGTTCCCCGTAGAGAATTTGTCTGGGGATGCGATCATTTTCCATACGGTGGAGATGTCCAAGCCACCGCAGTCTTTTTTTGCCTAGGAGAGCCTGAGTTGATGGAATGTTGGCTCGGCTCAGAACTTCGATATTTGAGATCCTGTCTTGCCACTTGATCTTGAGAATTTTGCGTGGGCAGCGAAGGTGGAAGGAGTTGATGGATCTTTCATGTTTGGAGTAGGTGGTCCATGTCTCTGAGCCATACAGCAGGGTGCTTAGGACGCAAGTTTGGTACACGAGTACCTTTGTTTTGATGGTCAGCTTGCTATTGTTCCACACCCTTTTTGAGAGTTTGCCAAAAGCTGTGGCCGCCTTTCCTATTCTGGCATTTATTTCAGTTGTTATGTCTGTGCTACCATTGATGGTTGAGCCTAGGTAGCAGAATTTTCCCACTTGCTCCAGAGGAGAGCCATTCAGCATGATTGGGTTGGGGTTTCTCAAGCCTTGTGTCAAAACTACAGTTTTTGAGACACTGATCTTTAGCATGAATTTGTCACAGGCTTTGGCAAGGCTATTGATGAGAGCCTGGAGCGTGGTTTCATCGTGGCCCACGATTGCAGCATCATCTGCGAAGAGGAGCTCTTGTAACATAATATGCTCTGTACGAGATTTTGCTTTTAGCCTGGCAACATTAAAAATGGAGCCATCCACTCTGGTGTTAATAAGTACTCCACCTGAACATTGACCAAAGGCATTCTTGAGTAGGGCTGCAAAATATATACCAAATAAGGTAGGAGCAAGAACACATCCCTGCTTCACACCGCTGTTTACAGCAAATGAATTGGATGTGCAGCCCTCAAAGTTGACACATGCCCTCATGTCAGTGTGGAAGGATGCAATAAGTTTTAGCAATGTTGGTGGACAGCCTATGGATTTAAGGACTGCATACAGGCCAGATCGGCTTACGGTGTCGAAAGCCTTTGTTAGGTCCACAAAGCATGTTATAAGCGGCCTGTTTTGTTCTTTACATTTTTCTTGGATTTGCCGAAGTGCAAATATCATGTCAATAGTTGATCGTTTGCTTCGAAAGCCACATTGTGTTTCTGGTAAGACTTTTTCCGCCAGTTGTTGAAGGCGGCAGAGGATGACGCGAGCAAAAGCCTTTCCAGTAATGCTGAGGAGGGATATGCCTCGATAGTTGTTGCAGTCGCCTTTGTCTCCTTTGTTCTTGTAAAGTGTGACAATTTTGGCGTCTCTCATATCATGTGGTATCACGCCTTCTTTCCAACACTGCAGTAACAGATTATACAGGTGTGGTAATAGTGGGCCTTTTAGGTCTTTTAATACCTCTGCAGGAATGTTGTCACTTCCTGTGGCTTTTCCGGAAAAGCAGACAGGTGGTCGATTGCATTGGAAAGCTCGACTAAGGAAGGTTCAGCGTCAAGTTCGGCCATTATTGGCAGTTTTTGGAGGTGTTCCTCAAAATCTGTTGGAATATTTTTCTCAGTTGAATACAACAGAGAGTAATGCTCTACCCACCTATTCAGTTGTTCATTTTTATCTGTGATGGGTTCACCATTTACAGACTTAAGTGGGGCGCTTTTGGTGATGATTGGCCCAAGAGCTACTTTCATCTGACTAAAGGCGGTTTTCATATCTCCCTTTTCATTGGCCTCTTGTATGCTGTTACACAAGTCTGTCCAGTATTTGTTGGCGCAACGTCTTACCTGCAGCTGAAGTTTAGCTTTTGCATTTTTCAAACAAGTTTTTGTACTCTGATTGCAATTTTTGTTATTCTCATTGAAAGCAGATTTCTTTTGCTCAATGAGAGGTAGGAGAATTTCGCTGTTCTGGGCTACCCAGTCGTTGTTTGAAACTTTATGCTGTCCAAAAGACTTGATGGCACAGTCATGAATTTTTGAACTGAGAGTGTTCCATGTTTCATCTACCGAGTCACATTGGGTGACATTATCCATGCTTTCAGCAAATAACTTTTCAAATGACTTTCTATTTGATTCATCTTTGATTGCTGTTACATTGATCTTAGGGATTGAAGGGGCTTTTGATCTGTATATTTTCTTGGCCGAAATTTTGATTTTGCTGACTACCAGTGCATGGTCGGTGTCACAGTCAGCACTGTGGAGGGAACGAGTTATTTTTATACAGCCCAAACTCTTCCTCCTTGAGAGAATAAGATCTAATTGATGCCAATGGGCTGACCTGGGATGGCGCCATGATGTTCTTTGGCATGTCTTAAGGTCAAAGTACGTGTTGTAACACATAATGAGTTTACGGAGCATAGCTCCAGAAGGCGCTGCCCGTTTTCGTTGATGTTGCCAATGCCGAAGTGCCCAATGCACTTTGGCCATGCGGAGTGATCTGCTCCCACTCGAGCGTTAAAGTCACCCAGAATTAGCAGGCCTTCGGTGAGAGGGATGTTGTGGAGAGTCCTCTGCAGTGTCTCGTAGAAAATGTCTTTGGTTTCGTCAGAGGAGGTAAGTGTTGGGGCATAGACACAGATAATGTTGGTAAAACCAGACCGGGTGTTCAGTCTGAGTGTCATGATGCGTTCTGACACTCCAGTTGGAATTGCGATCGAATTGATAAGGGAGTTTTTTACGGCGAAGCCCACGCCGTGGATTCTCGGCTGTTCGCTGCTAAGGCCCTGCCAGAAGAAGGTGTAGTTTTCTTCTTTGACTGACCCGTAGTCGGGAAGTCGAGTTTCTTGAAGGGCAGCGATGTCGATGTTTAGTAGCTGAGGTTCTCGATCAATAATTTGGGATTTCCTGATGGAGTCAATATCAGTGAGATCTTGCTGTTGCAAGCCTGGGCGCATTGTTCTGACGTTCCAGGTACCAAGTTTTAGTATTTTTCTGTTTTTGCCAGGTGCACACTTTACGTCAGCTTTTTGACTTTTGGTCTAGCTCCAACCACCTTATGAAGCAGGCTGGCGTGGCGGAACAACACCCAACTGCCTGGGGGCTGCCCAGGTTACGGCGGGCGGTAGTTGATCAATGCAGCTGAAAAGCCGCTCCCGCCGACAGAGGGGACCCCTGGCGCTCATCCGTACGCCAAATGGATTGAGCTTATCACCGGTAACTGCCACCTCCCGTGTTGTGCCCATCCGTGACGGATGGCTGGAGTGTCCTCTCCAAATCGGAAATGGGTGGGCTTACAGAGGAGAGACAGACGCTTGCCAAGCCCGAGCAAACGCCTCCTCGTTTTGCTGCCTTGCCTGGGCTATTTTTAAGAGATGGTGCTTTGCCCAGAGGCACCACCCCTCTCTCTGCCATTCTAGTTAAACCCAAAGGAGAGACCAGGTCAATATATTTGGAACTAGTCCGGCTGCAGGAGATGCTGGAAGCCAGTTTGATGCAGTTCTCCCTGACAGCCACCTTCGGGTCTCCACTCCTGATTTTCTGTCTGGGTTTACTCCCATAGCCTTTGCTATCATAGCAACACACAAGGCAGTGTGGTATTTGTATTCAGGGTTACCTTCCCCTAGTCTTCCTCTCTCCCGAGATGACCCACAAGACAGTGAGGGTGACAGTGGCAGGCTGTATTGTGTACTGTCATACAATAGCAGAAAGCTCTGGCCTGACTAGGATTATAACTTATAGGCCTACAATAAAAAACAAAAAAACAAAACTTACCAAATTTTTAACAAAACCTACCGGCTCTCACACAGTTCGTACTTGCCTGAAATGTTAGAGATACCATCCTTTTGGCCTGCAGAAGATTTTCTTTTTTTTTTTTTTAGATTAGACATTTGCAAAAGGTTGGGAAGCATTTATAAAAAAAAAATATTCTTTGTGTCTCTAATTTGGCCTCCAGATCCTTTCTTTTCCACCACCACATGACGCTATCACTTCCTGGGACGTGTTTATTGTTAAACACACTGCCCGGTGTGCAGATTATTGCTGTTTCATGAATACTGACGGGCTGTGTAGGGCATTAATGCGCAAAGTGAGTGTAGAGTAAGACAGAACCTGAAACAATCAAATGACCACAACAAAATAAACCTAAAGGAACGGGCAAGGTGAAGCAAATCCATTATAATCACCCAGAACTGAAACTTATAAATATATTTATCCTGAGTAGGGCAGGGGTCACAGTAAGTTTAGTATTAACATTTTACTTCGTAGTAATGTTACCAATCTGCTAAAATTGCTGCATCTCTTGTTTCTAACAATGACACTTTCCGATTTACAAAAACAAAAAATCTGATGTAATCACCGGCTGGTAGCTACACAAGATACTCATTATGTGAGTCAAGAAAGAAGTACAATCTTTGATGCTGCTAACATTTTGCAGACTTTGTTTGCTCTTGAAACCCGGAAGGAACGAGGACACAGATGCTAAGGCAGCTAAGCAAAAAATGAGTAAAACTGCAGTAGTTTCACTGCCAATCATGTATGTACTATCCACAACATAACAAAATGCTCTAGCGAAAAAGTTGTCTTGAAAATGATTCCAGCTGTGGTTACTACCACGTCGAATAGTCGAATACAGTCTTGGGTGTGAAGCTGGTTATTTCATTTCAGATCCATTGCCATATCATTTCCCTGATCAGTATGAGCGCTTTTGTCGCAGATTCCGATTCTATTACCAGTTTTCTGAAATAATTAATAGTTATGTACGTCAGCCCATAATGATTTATCTAAAACATCCGTCCTTAATGGTTTCAGAACAGTTTTATAACTCACTGACTCTTCAGATCAATGCGCAGGAATTGTCAATAAAAGCCACTTACCATAAGATGAGATCCTTTTTTTTTTTTTCAAGTTAAAGCTCTCAAGTTTTAATTCAATCCTTAAGTACCGGTTCAGACAGGGCGGTTTAAACCGCGCGGTTGGAAACGCGCGGTTGCATTTTCAATGATAGCCTATGGAATCGTTCACACATAACCGCGGCGTTTCCTCAACCGCCGCGGTTGTGAGTTTCCCCTCGCAACCGCGCGGTCGGCCAGCGGGTCGAGATACCTACACACATAGGCATGGTACACACACAGCTGGTCTCCCGCTCGGTTTGCAGTACGCCAGCCAATGAGAGAACAGGATGTGTGATGTAAACAAAAGCTTTCTGGGCTGATGCAATCCCTCATCGGGGTCTTGGTAGAAGACAGGTCGTCCTTGACTAGTTGCAGCAAGTCGTCAAATGATTTCCTGGACATTCTCAAATAATTGAAAAACTTTTCTTCATGCGCCCTTAAGGAAGGATACAGGGTGGTAAACATGCCGTGCGTTAGTCTATCACGTAGAATGGGATGAATCCAATATTGTCTTTGTCTCTGTTTGCGTCGTTTCAAGCGGCGATGTAACAACCAAACGCATGTTATTTCCTCCACATCCATCCTGACACTGCTTAAAATTTCCAGTTCTTGAGTCAACCGCTGTGGTTACGTCGCGTTGCAAACCGCCTTGTCTGAACGATACCAGCGGGAAACGCGCGGTAGCCGTCGCGGTTGAAACCGCCCTGTCTGAACCGGCTGTAAGATTGATCTGATGGGGATCAGTCCCAGCTCTGTGGTCTGTGGCAAGTAAGGTGAATGATGGAATTATCATAGATTTGTTCAGAAGAAATAAAATACTGTAGGAGAGGGGGAAAAAAAGGGAGAAGATTTTGGAAAATTTGATTACTGCTAGTTTCCACGTGGAGATAGCGCATTGCTTGACATTTAACACCACTTGCCTCCGACTTGTGTCAGGGGTGACGACAATATAAATTGGGCGTGAGAGTTGGTGGACATAGCCCCCCCTAAAGGATTTACTTCTACACGTTCCTTTCAAAAACGGAATGTGGCGAGGGTTATGGGGTTTGGGTTGGCTCAGAGAGAGAATCCGCCATTACACTGATATCTTGGCAATCTAGGACAATTTTGCCCTGGTATTATTATTTCCTAATCAGCATACAGTGGTAATTGCCAGTGAGCGATCAGTCGTCAGAACGTATGATGTCTTGAGCTCACTCACTGGTGTATCTCAGATCTCCATCATCAATGTCTCCTCCACTACAGACAGCCACAGGATGTCTTCCAAAGCACAAAGAATTGACACGCAATACATGTGTCCCTGGTAATGCCGCAGACATACTTTCTAAATGAATTAAAACAACTCTCCACTTGTATTTTATTGCACCAAAATTCTTCACATTTTTTTTTTCAAAACACTGCAAAACTTTAGACCTCATCTATCTTGCGAGCACACCCACATGTCTACAAACTGTTCAAGAGGTAAAACAAAATACCAGCAAAATCGTTACTTGTTTGCTTTTCTTGGAAATCCTATCTGTTCAGTTTTTTTTTCTTTCTTTTTGTTTTGAGTAACTCTTATAAAGTAGCTATTCCTCTCTTTCATTTTCTCCTGTTTCTTTCTCACCTTCACGCAGTCTCCATCTGTATTCATCATTCTGTGCCAACACATACAAGATCATGTGGCCTATTTTTTCTTTTCAAGGTTATTGATCAACAAATCGAAAACCTTTTTGTGAATGAGTCGCTGTTTACGCCACAGCGGATTTCAAGATACATGAACCATGATCAACGTAAGGCTGGACACACCCAATGAGACTTTTTTGCGTTGCGATGGTGTCGCAGTCGCGTCGGTGCCACGTTGCGGTAGAGTCGCATTTATTGAAAGGTTCGAAATGTAAGAAGGGATATATGCGCACCCACGCGAGGCCCGGCCACATTGCAGAGTTGATAGGAATGTGAAACTAAGTCAGGACTGCAATACAATAGCCAGTCGTGCGTGCACGCCGAACCTAATTTTTGCGGAACAAGCTACATCAGTCAGAATACGTAAAAGTTACCTTTTACAACATCAAGTAAGTGGGAAGGTGTCAAATAGAACAACAGGCCAAGATCTCTCAAGTGCCCGGAACATCCATATTGTGTAGTTACTGCTGGCGGGAAACGGCAAGAAAGAACATTTAGGTACATAAAATAAAGGAATATATAATAAAGTCAAGTCAAAGAGAACGACAGAAGACATAAGGAAAACCGACTAAGAAAAGAAAAAAAAAGGAGCACTTATCAGTCAAAGGTTTTCCCAAACGTCATTTCCTAGCTCTGTTAATCAATTTTTTATTGCCCTGGGGCCGACAAACCTCCCACGCCTAAAACCATTGAGCAAGCAACACCATCACGGGTTGCATGCGTGAGCAAGTTGCCTTTTCCTCGTTTTTCATCTCTGCCTGGAATATCTTTAATAAACATGAGGTTTATTTTTCTTAATCTGTTTTATTTATTTATTTTGCTTTTAACATTGAGAATCCTTTTACTGACTGGGCTCTACTTGAGAGATTAGGTTAAAAACAAGGATAAATATTGTTATGTAAATCTGTACATTTTTATAAAACAACACAAACATGGGTTGTGGCAAACACGTTTATGTACTCCGTGTGTGTGCTTCGTGGATTCAGGATTTCTCTCAATAGATAGCAAAGCTTTGCTGAAAGTACAAGTAAAAGCATCTTTTTCAGCCAGATATTCTCCTCTGATAAAACATGCAACCCGACTCTGCGTCATAGGCATGATTCTATTACAGTTGGTTGGTTGTTTGTAATACTGGTGTTAAATGTGAAAACGAAGCCTACTTGAAAGAGCTGCTCTCATTCCTTACTTTGAGGCAACAGAATCATGTGCTGAAAAGTAAAACCGTAGTGTCTTCTCATACTAAAGTGGTCATTATGTGACTATTCTCCTACTGATCTCATGGGCTTGCAGTCCCTAGGAATCTTTGGACCTGGTTGGAGAATGAACTGGAGACCAGCCCATTGCCATCACTAGACACGAGCAAAGATAGCTCATGGTTAGCGATAGGCTTCTCACTATTGCTCCGATCATTGGGCCAAGCGCAGGAACTTAGCCAGGTGAACTGTTGAAACATAAATTAATTACCGAAAGTTTCATTACGTCACAAGGACTTTTTGCTAAGGTGCTGAGCTGGACGTGTACGATATTAACCCTGAAGAAAAGCCAGAAGTTCTGCAGATGGGACGCCCTGTGTTTGAAACGTAACATTTTGTATTCTTGAGTTGTACTTATATCACTATTAGAATTATGAATTGTTTTTATTTCGTATTGTTTTTCAAATCTTGCAAGTGCATTCATTCATTATTCATAATGTGTTCATCAGTAAGCCAATTAAGTATCAAATTTGCATCTCATTTGTTATATCCCATAAGGAAATTCGACAGACTCTGATGTTTGACTTTCCCATAAAGGGCAGAGTCAAAATACTCGGGTATGTTTGCAAACAAAATAAGTAGTTATCTTTGGGTATAAATCCCGATCACGTAGAAGTATCAAATTTGCAT
The DNA here is from genome assembly GCA_963931925.1 of Onchidella celtica. NCBI lineage: Eukaryota > Metazoa > Mollusca > Gastropoda > Systellommatophora > Onchidiidae > Onchidella > Onchidella celtica. The sequence continues at coordinate 55,089,927 of OZ007567.1, read as the reverse complement.
CTCATTTGTTATATCCCATAAGGAAATTCGACAGACTCTGATGTTTGACTTTCCCATAAAGGGCAGAGTCAAAATACTCGGGTATGTTTGCAAACAAAATAAGTAGTTATCTTTGGGTATAAATCCCGATCACGTAGACCTCATGATTTCTATTTCTTATGAATTGGAATCCACCAGCGGCCGACCGTGAGTTTGTCTATCCTTTGCATGCGCTGCATACAAAGGAGGTGAAGTATCCACTGACCGTCACTTCTCAGATTCAACTAATCATGTATCAGCCTGACTCTGAAGGTCTCCCACTGTGCTACCAAGACGCAGCTCTGGGACAGAATCCAATATTTTCTCACTATGGCCCATCTGTTCTGGAAATTTCCTGCAATTCCATAAAGATTCGTTACGAGGTCTGAATTCAACATTAGTTCCCGCTATGGCCCACCTACTCTGGAAAATCTCTACATGGCTTCCAAGCTGCATAACCAGGACGGAGTCCAGCATTTTCTCGCAATAGCCCACTCTTTGCAGCATGAGAGCAGAGCCCAGCATCTATTTGTGGCTTGCCTGCTGAGGACTATTTTAAAGCTTGTATAGAGGAGTAGTCATAAAAATAATAATAGATATAACAACATAAGCAGACTGTTCATTTAATACCCTGGGAAAACATGACTTTTTTTTTTGTTGTAATTATTTCTAATTACTTACAACCTGACTGTGACTTTGTAAGCACAGACTTTTTTGTTTTCGATTTTTTTTTCTTCAAAGAGATTTTTTTTTTTTCATTTTAATTTCTAACAGCTCGTATTGAGATCTGCTGATACCAGACGTTGCAACTAGAGATTTGATGTCATTTTAACAATGATTAAATTGCTCATGTCCAGATCTGATGATGCCGGCTTGACTCTGCAACCAGTCAGTTAGACCCACTACTACTATATCCACCACAACCCAACTGACTCACGCCCTGCAAATAATGCCGTTGCACACGTGCCTGGACATTTGCTTGACCTTTCTTGACATCTGCGTGGTCGTATCTGTCTACCCTAGCGGGAGATTATTGCCTGAAAACGGAACACGTCTAACACCAGCGACCCCGTTTTGTGGATAAGACGGAAGGCATTGGCTGACGAGTGTAACTTTCACTTACGTAAATTACACTGATGCTAAATTTGGACCCCTTTCCCTTGCTTTGACGTATTTCTTCTGCTCAATACAATTTTTCACTCGCTCTACATGGAATCTTACCCGTTCACACCCTTAGGGATAAGTTTCAGGGTTTATCACTTAATTGGTCGTTGCAATAATAAAACACTGTTACAGCGAAAAAAGATTAATATTGCCCAAGAAAATATTGTTCGCACCTAACTGTCCCCTTTCATTTGGAAAAGATCCGTTTGTTTCTTAAAAACCTGATATCCACTTGTTTTTCTTTCGGCTCTTACGGTATCTTACCTTTTATAGTGGGGCGTACAGTCTCACCTTCTCAGTTCTAGTTCTTGTGCCGAATGAAGACGGATCCCCGGGGAATTGTGTTTTCAATATTAAGGTATGTATTTTTTACTCTTTGAAAATATCAAAAGGAAGAAATAGCTTTAATTCGAAGAAAGAGAATCACAAAAGCTTTGAACTGAATGACGGACTTGAACGACTTTGATAGTGCGTATCGTTCAGTATGCACTGTGCTGTGGAGCCAAGTCTGTCTGGGAGGTTTGGAATACGTTTCCTTTGCTTCTGACTGTGTCCTTTCTGTATTATTTCTCCCTTGAGGCTTTACTACAACAGCCCGTTCTTTTTACCATAGTTTGGCTTGGCTTCAAGCTTAGCTGTGACCGCACCTTTTTTTGGGGGGGGGGGGGGGTGGGGGGAGATATTTATTTTCTACCTACAGCTGGCACTCTGTGGTTTTGAGACACAGTTTCTTCCTGGTCTTATACAGATTTTATCTGCAATGTTGGGTCCGGCTTTTAGCAATATTATTGTCATTTCACCAAGTGCATGAATATTTCAGTTGGAGAGGAATTGTGGCGTAAGAGAATGTCGTGGATGTGATGTAGAAAAATAGAACATGTATATTGTTTCATACGTTTTATTGTGAGTAAAATACAGTACAGTATTGTGTAACCAAAGAGTTGCAAAGGTGTCTGTAAGATCATTTATCAATAAAACTGTCTTTCTCTCCCTTTCCTCTGGGAATTTTGAACACATAGCAGCAATAAAAAAATGTTTCGCTCTATTCTCAGTGCATGAATAATAAATGAATGTATCACATGGTCTTCCCATCCTGATTGATGTCACTGATGATCTAGCAACGTTTCTTGATGCCTTGTTATGATAGAACGTGACTAAATAATGTTGTGATTTCCAGAGGCGAAATTTTACTTTCCGGTTTGTCATCAGTTTAAGAAAGTATTCTCTCTCTCTCTCTCTCTCTCTCTCTCTCTCTCTCTCTCTCTCTCTCTCTCTCTCTCTCTTTCTCTCTCTCTCTCTCTCTCTTTCTTTTTTTTTGTTTTTGTTTTGGTCTGTTTAACTTATCACTTCCCTGTAACTTTAACATTCGACCTAGTGGAAAACGGGCATTAATTTATTATTGTTCATAACATTAGAACATCAGTACCTGGTGGTGACTCCATTTCCACTGAGGAATCCATTTAAGAAAAATGCCTCAACATTTTACGAAATTAAGCCCGCCCTAGGTGGATTGTAACGAGTAATTCAAAACACCAGAACAAAATAATAAGATTTGAACACTGACTTGGGAAAAAGAACCGTTGATACATCAATGTTGTTGTTATTGTTGTTTTCGACCAGTGAATGGCGGGGCTTTTCTGAATTCGGTTTTGGAAAGGGGCAACTCATAGTTCGAGATTAGAGACACCAGAAATTAATGTATTATCTGGAACTGGCACAGTTTTGAAGTCAATATTTCTCTAGAATTCTAAATATTTAACTCCACAACATTAATTTTCCTTTTTAGTTTAACATTTTGGTAATATAATGTTCAGTGGATATCATTGGATTTAAGAATAGAAATTTTTAAAATAGTTTACCGAAAACATAACATTATTCTTATTATTGAACTAGATGAAGTTCCCGGCATTGTCCGGGATAAGCCTGTCAACGCTCCGTTCTATCTCTCACTCTCTTTTTGGTCCACCAAGCTTCCCATACTCCACAGTCTTACTACAGATTCTCTGCGCTCCAGGGCACTACGCACTCATTTCTTGTAGGGAAATTGTGTGCACGGAAGTGAACGACTATTAATATCGTTTCCGTTGCGATGGGCTTTCTACAGGGAGCCAAAACAAAGATAACTGCATTTTACCTCTTAACAACTTTTTATTTAAAAATATCTGAAACTTGAATCGACACAATCGGACGATACAAAAGCGATTGGGCTGGATTAGTTGACATTTAAGAAAATTAATTTGATAATGGTTGAAACTGTTGTTATGCTGTAGCTTGGAGCAGAAAAGGGGGCCAAAATTGGATCACAATGAATTACTCCCGCTTGATGCGCTTTGGTTGTAGTCGTAACATTTTGTGACCTTAGTTTCTTGTTTGTTCCAACTCCAGTTTTTGCACAACTGAGAAATTCGACTCTAAACGTTTGCGGTTTCAGTTTTATGAAACGGAGATAGAATAAATCAGATCTGTGAAACAGCGTGCCACACGCATTTTAAACAAGTGTCAAAGTGTACATTTGTTATACCCCGGTACTTCTTCTACAAACAGAAATTTTTTTCTCCTAAAATGGAGATAAAACGAACAAGTCTAATGTAGTCATTTTACTGACCTGTTTAGATTTGATGTAATAAAGATATTATTAATGCAGCCATCTATTATTTCCATTTTTGTAAGCTTTATTAGTACATACTTTTAGTTCTGTACGGAAAATAATCTTCAGTGGAACTTTTCGTTCAGAAGTACTATGCGTAAAAATATAATAATTGCCGAGGGAGAATTGTATTTTGTATTCGTTTGGGAAATTTGCCTTTCTTGCAGTGCAGCCCAGTTACAACTGGAGCAGATACGTCGTTGCCACAGCGCAGCGTCGGTCAGCGGTTTTGTTTTTTTTTAGAGTTTTTGTTTTTCAGGGGGGTGGTAGTGATGAATTTTATTTAATCTTGCCAAGATAACTTTAACGTGCGCAACGTGCACAAGGGCCCTCCGAGATTTTCGTCCTTATCCGAGAAGACTAAGTGCTCGAGCCTACCCCCCATAAGATCAGGGACAGGAAAATATGAGAAAAGTCCGAAACTTCCAACATGCCTACACCGGCCGGGATTTGAACCCGGTACCTTCGGCATGAGAGACGAGCACCTTGCCTCCAGGCCACAATGCCCCCTTTCTTGCTTCTCCGTGGGAATATATGGGCCTAATTAACAACCTGAAAAATAATTATCCTGGTCGATTGTTTTTGTATTCATCATTGAAGCCATTGTCATAGTGTTACTGTAGATGCCAACTGTATTTTTAAAAACACTCTTCCTCTTTCTCTTTCTTTGTTCTCCTCCTTGCATGTGTCTGTGATTCTTTTCCCATTGTTTCTTCCTGGTCTTCCTTGCATGTGTCTGTGATTCTTTTCCCATTGTTTCTTCCTGGTCTTCCTTGCATGTGTCTGTGATTCTTTTCCCATTGTTTCTTCCTGGTCTTCCTTGCATGTGTCTGTGATTCTTTTCCCAGTGTTTCCTCCTGGTCTTCCTTGCATGTGTCTGTGATTCTTTTCCCAGTGTTTCTTCCTGGTCTTCCTTGCATGTGTCTGTGATTCTTTTCCCAGTGTTTCTTCCTGGTCTTCCTTGCATGTGTCTGTGATTCTTTTCCCATTGTTTCTTCCTGGTTTTCCTTGCATGTGTCTGTGATTCTTTTCCCAGTGTTTCTTCCTGGTTTTCCTTGCATGTGTCTGTGATTCTTTTCCCAGTGTTTCTTCCTGGTCTTCCTTGCATGTGTCTGTGATTCTTTTCCCAGTCTTTCTTCCTGGTCTTCCTTGCATGTGTCTGTGATTCTTTTCCCAGTCTTTCTTCCTGGTTTTGCTTTTGGTAAAAGTGGTAACCTCATATATCTTTCGAAATGTCTTCCTTCCTTCGTTTCCTTCTTTCGATCTCAGATCATTTTGTTAGAAGCCGTTCATTTCTGATATGTGCTCTGCCTTTTTTCGTTCTCTCCCAACGTCTGTTTGCACGGCTTAGCCAGGATTGATTCATTTCTTGGAGTGGTCATGTATGTGTGTTTAGTGGCAAAGAGAGAGAGAGTGTGTGTGTGTGTGTGTATGAGAGAGAGAGAAAGGGAGAGAGACAGAGAGAGAGAGAGAGAGAGAGAGAGAGAGAGAAGAGAGAGAGAGAGAGAGAGAGAGAGAGAGAGAGAGAGAGAGAGAGAGGGGGGGAGGGGAAAGAGAGCACTGTATTTATATTTGTCACGGCGTGGACAGAGCCTGGGGACTAGACACCATTAATTTCGTTCTCGTGGATGCCGTTTCTCGCCGGAATGATCCGACAAGGGAGTGTTACAAATGACCCTGCATAGAGATATATGCAAATTAACACTCTTTCGATTTTCGTTACACCTTCCAGCCCCCCCCCCCCACCCCCCATTCCCCTCTGTCTCCCTACCAAAACACGAGCACAAAATTAATGTGCACTCACGTGCTGGAGGAGAGCAAACCAACCTACTCCCGCGCAGTCAAAACAAGAATCAGTCACTGCGATTTATTTTCAGGAAGGAAAATTAATAGAATACAAAAATACCTACAACATTCTTTCCCGGTTGCTGCTGTGAGGCCCAGCAGGCCAGTCTAGACCAAGGATAGGCAGGTGACATAAATAAAATTAGACTCGCGAAGGTCACCATGACTCTCAGCGCCTTTGCCACGCTGCCCACGTGTGACTCTTCTACGAGTCTGGCCAGGGCATGCGCGTCACGGGGAGCTGGCACCTGATACCTTGAGGAGTCCCGGGGAGCTACAGCTTGATACTGCGAGACCAATATAATTGGCCCATCAGTCACGGCTGGACAAGGTCAATATGCAAGGCCAGGCTGCCGCTCGGTCTAGACACCCCACCAGATCACAAACTCACTATGAATGTAGAATGGCATGGTCAAGAGGCTAAGCCCGTGTACTATGAACTCATCATATCATGGAATTGAAGATTCGATTCCCCGCGAGGATTATACCTCGATTGCCGCGGATAATAACTGTTATCCCTCCCCCCCCCCCCCCACCCCGAGCTCTGCTAATCGATCATTCCAGGGAAAGTGGAGAAAGATGTATAGATGATCAAGCAGAGGTGTTTCCGTTGTTAAATATGTTCTAAATCCGATATAACTAACCAAGATATGGGAACTACCTCGGGGCATGGTGTTCAAAACCCTTGAACTAGGAAATTGAATCCCTGAGATGGAAATGTGTGAGCTTTACTAGATTATTTTTGGGTTCTCAGCTTTTTTAAATTTGTTAAGACAGTTATGCGCTACTGTTTTAATATTACATTAAATTAATTGGTGTTGTTTTTCCTTTTTTTGGGGGGGAGGGGGGGGGGGTGTTTTAATTCTTAAACTATTAAGATAGCTAGTTGGTGCTAATATTATTAAATTTATTGGAGTTTTTAAGGGTAGGGGGAGGGAAGCTGGCCATATGTGGCGAAGTAGTTTGTTCTTGAAATGATCTTTCATGTTAAAAAGGGCTGAATAGTTACACAACATAATATCTGCGGCACCGTCTTTACTGTAAAGCAGCGTCATTTCACAATGCAGCTCCTTGCTTTAGTGATATTTATTTTACATTAGCTTTTTCTCTTCGCAGATTTCATCTGATTGTTTTTGACTGTTTTGGAGAACTTCGTTTACCTTTCATTTAGGTGGTTAAAAGTTATGATTTATTTTTCTGTTTACAACCATTTTTAGTGGAGGAACAAAAACTGAAAAAAATGTCTATTAAGCTATCTTGACAGTAATTTCGTCATAATATACTCTTAATATGGCGTCAATGTAGAGAAATTTGCCATTCATAGGTTAGTTCAGGACCTTAGTTCTAGTTTGTTCCAACTCTTTGCACAATTGAAATTCGACGTTAAAAGTTTGTGGCTTTAGTATTACAATAGAGAGTTCGAATGAAATAAGTTGATAAGTGCCACAACGCATTTTAAACACGCATCAAAGCGAGTCTTTGTTTTTACGCACGAAAAGATCTGCAGTTTGTTTTTTCTTTTTTTCTCCAGAAAATGAAGATAGAACAAATAAGAACTAAGACCCTGCGTTGTCTTACATGTCATTGTGGTCTATCAACATCCCAAGGTGAAGATTTTCAATCTTGTTTTAATTAGCGAAAAACGCACGGCGGTTGTAAACTACGGCATGGTAAAGTGTTCTTGTCATTCTCATGTACTGCTTTATGTGACAGGGGGAAATGTGACCTGCAAGTGCGAAATTCTTTCGCTATTATCTGCGTTCACAAATTCGTAATGAACGTGTAATGGCAACTTTCTATTGCCCTCTTTCCAGTGCAGGGTTTCCAACCTTTGCTGTGCGATCAGACTGAATTGTCTGAGCACAACCTGAGACACCCCCCCCCCCCGCCCTTAAAAAAAAAAGCACATTTACTCTTACTCACCCCACCCACCCACCCCTCGCTAATGTGACCCCTCTCTGCCTGTGTCTCTCTGTGTGTGTCTCCTCCTTTCCACTCCTCCTCTCTCTCTCCCTCTCTCTCTTTCTTTCCCTCTCATTCTGTCTCTTTCTCGATCTCACACAACACTCATTCCCCCTCTTTCTGTCACTCTCTCTCTCTCTCCCACCCACACACACACGCTCACTTCTCTCTCTCACACACACATAATATTATCCCCTCTCTGTCGCCCCCCCCCCCCTTTCTCTCTCTCACACAAACACACATATACTCTCTCTCTCTCTCTCTCTCTGCCCCCCCCCCCTCAGCCCCTCTCTCTCACACACACACATACTTCTTCTCTCGGCCGCCCTCTCTCTCTCTTACACACTCATACACATGCACACGCATAAGGAGAGAGAGAAACACACGTACACGCACATAACAATAACGTGGGTAATATCAACAAAAAATATGTTCATCTTTGAAACCCAATCCTCCTTGGAGATTTTGATTAGTTTTCTTTTTCGGCTCGTGACCCCGAAAAATGAGAAATGAGACCCCCTGCCTCTCGGTCATTACCACACCCCAAACTCCAGGGGTCACACCCCCCGGGCTTGAACATCCCTGTTCCCGTGCATGTGAGAGCTCTTTGATAGATAACAACCTGTCACGTGCAGCTGTTGTGAAAAATAAGACGGGAGTTATTTTTATCGAGACGATGAAGTTTCGGTATTCCAATAAAGTCAGCCAATAACTGCATACGTGTGATCACGAACGTAACTACGTCTTTCAGTGCATTTGTCAGTGCACCGGCAATCATTAGCGGGCGGGGTGGATACAGCGTGATTTATACCCATTTTATAATGGGTGGGCTGCTGAAACAAAAGATTGTTGCTGCTTATACGTACGCACCCCACAGACTAATAAAATACCCAGACTGGAAGATCCCATTGTGTGACGCCACAAAACGGCGAAAGGTCCGCCATTTTAGGTTTACGGTTGCGACCGACGCTTCAGCATAGCTACAATGCAGCGGTTGCTAAAAGACCATAGGGTCATCATTTACAACAATAAAAAAAAGGCAGATGTAGACAATAAAATGAAAGGATAGGCAAGTTAATGCATTATTAATACATGTACAACCAATCTTCACAAATAAAAAGAAATTTCTACTGCAGATAGAACTAGAATCGGAATTTCCCGAGCGGCGGCCATGTTGGTTATACGGTCGCCGCTCGGAAAAATTCCGTACAAAAAACGACACAGCCCGAAGCTCGTGTTTCCAGTCTGGTTAATTTATTAGTCTGTGTACGCACCCCGAGATTTGTTGTTGTTGTTGTTGTTGTTTTATCCGCTAGGAGTACGTGTTTAAACGCCTTTTGTGACTCCAGAGCTAGAGAGAGCTTCGGGAGAGATACTCTTAACGACAGCCTTAATTAATTATTCTTTCTGATTTTCTTTTTGTTTTCCTCCTGTGTTTTTGGTTGGAAGGGTAAGGGGCAGGGGTTAGGGATTCGATAAGATTTAGGGTTGAGGATAAGGACGGGGTTAGGGATAGGTACATATACGTACGCACTCCTAGCGCAAACCGCTTGGGGTACGTACGTTCAAATAACAACGTCCGGAACAAAATCCTCACAGAAAACGACTGCGCTGGGACGCCGCGATAATTACGATATTAATTACGTTTGCGCTTTAGCTTCAGATACAACAAACCAACTTCAAAGGCCCTAATAGCATTGTATGGACACAGTTAATAATTACTGACAAGTCGCTCTTGAAGAGTAATTTCATTACAGATAATTTCCTGATCCCAAGTGTCCTTTAATAGGGCCAGAAAAGGATTTTTTTACCTTGTTTTTTCTTTTAATATTTGATTGTATATGGATTTTTTAAAAAACAAGAAAAAAGTAGAAAACTTCACATCCAACCTCGTTACAATCTGCTAAGCAAATAGGCAAGTGCAAAATTTATTAAATGTTTCTATTTATAGCTCACCACCACCACCCCAGCATACCTCACACCTCGAAACTAATTAAGCCTATCCTATCGCTTTAATTACATGAATTTTCACTGATTAAACAATCATTAGACTTGTGTCATTATGTTTGTGTTTATCGCCAGAGATGCATACCTCCATGTTATAGAATTCATTTCTGTCTTGCCTTTCTCTGTTCCTCTCTGGAAGCCTGGTCTTTATATTTCTCTCGCTCTCTCTGTATCTCTGTTTCTGTCTCTCTCTGTCTCTCTCTGTCTCTCTCAGTCTCTCCCTTTCCCTCTTTCCTCTCTACATCCATTTTCCATTTCTGTCTCGATATTTGTCTCTGTCTCTCTCCCCCCATGTGTCTGTTTGTCTGTCTCTCTGCCTCTCTCTCGCTCTCTCCCTCTCTTTCAGTCCATCGCTGTCTGCCTCTGTCTCTGTCTGTCTATCTGTTTATCTGTCTGTCTGTCTGTCCTCTACACCCATTTTCCATTTCGATGTCTCAGTATATCTCTTTCTCTATCTCTCTGTCTCTCTCTCTCTATCACACTGACTATCACCCTCATTCTATCTATTTCATTGTATGTAGAAACAGATAAGACTAATATTCTATCTGCTGACGGTGTGATAGGTGATTGTGCTGAACCTATCGTTAACAAAAAAAACTAGCTGTTTCTTATCATTTTTCATTTACAGACAAAAAAAGTCTTTGATCAACACGTGAGGTAATATTGTCATTTACAGGTTATGAAAATTCTGAGTTAATGCTTGGCAATGTTTACGCTCCTTCAACAAAAACGACTGCAACGCAAACCCGTGTACACTTTTATCCTTTTCCTAATCGGATTTGGTCTTTTTCACATTACAAAGTAAACTTTCCCGCAAGAAAACACTGCCCATGTCAGAATAGACAGATATAACTCGTTAGATGTGAGGCTAATAGATCAGAGCAATACTGAAACTGCGAACATCGTAGACCACAAATAATAATATTATAATATTATGCAGAATGTACCTGTGTACGGGAAGATTGTATTTTTCTAACTCTCCATGGTTGATACAGATCTATAACGCTCTACTGGATATCGGTGTAGCTTTTAAAGATTTCGGGGAAATAGCCGGCGTTTACACAGTTAAGAATTCCAAAACAATCATCATGTTGTGGGAAATGCGCGTGGCGGTGCAGTGTGCGCCAGTTTATTGACAAAGTGCTTGATGTATTAAGAAAGCTACCAGTGAACATGGACATAATCGGCAAACAGAGTAATAGAAACATGTTGAGCCCAGCCCTGCAGATTCATCCCAGCAAGGACTGTTTTTTGCAGTGTAATTCCCAAAGATCAGGCCCACTGCGGATATCGACCATTTTAGCTGTCAGGATCGACGCATAACCATGGCGATAGTAACACTGATTTTGATTCGTTAGCTGATTTGCACTTAGAGCACTTCAGGCGTCGCAAACCAATCGGTGGCGACCTAAGAAAAAGTTCACTACAGAAAACAATGACACGTGTGTTCACACACATGGGAGACGTTCGGTCAATTCTTTCACTTCCTTTCCCTTGTTTACACGGCTGGTAGGGAATCTGACCAGCTTGGATCCGTCCTTTCCACCCCTGTCATAACAGTCAACTGCAATGCAACCAGCAGGCCTTTTAACCGCTTAGACATATCTCGAAGTTACACTCATCAGCTGATCCACCCGCCATTTTGGGTGTTGGAAGTACAAAACAAAAACACACTGTGACGTCATTCGCAATGGGCCTATAGGCGTACAGACTGATTGCCCGCGGTGATCTCTGAATTGCTAAGTCCGGTCAATCATATGCTGCCGACAAATTGTACACCAAAGAAGCAATGAAGAAGAAGCTGACTGTGTCTGACCAGGCTTAGTATGATAGGGTCTTTCCGGATTTACTGAGAGAGTATAGGAAATTTTGGTGTGCTCTTCTTGTCTGCCAGCAGCTGAGTGAGTCTGACTGGGCTTAGTACGCTAACTCATAACTCCCTAACGCAACTCCTACCAGAGCATCACTGCCAATCGACAGTCTGCACTCGGAGGTTTTAATGTCCAAGTTGTTTCACTGTGAAAATAAAAGCGGTCTGAACAAAATAAAGAGTAACTGCGTGCGTGCGTTTGTGACATAGGGCCTAAGAAGAGAAAATATAATGCTTGGAAAGCATGAAAAAACACTTGTAGACTTCTAACATATCCGACAATGTCGTGGAAATAAGAAAAGAGCCAACATCGGCAATGATACCTTTCGCAGTTTTCGGACCATTTACCACGCTCATTCCAGTTTACTCGGTAACTATTATGATTATCGGAACTTATCTCCGTAATATCAACGATTTAAACAGACATGCTATGTTTGTTGTTGTTGTTTTTAAGGGCGGGAGGGGGGTGTCTTTCTGCAGGGACGAATGTCTATACATAGGTTGAGCCACATATTATTATCATTTCGCTGAACGTTGTCAGCGGAACACGTTGAATCAGTCGTGAGCAGATTAAGATGATAATAACATTAAAATACAGCCTTTGCGATTTCTGCTGTTTAGATACATTTAATGCAAGAGATTTCTGGAGACCCTCTTCAGTAAGACGTGCATGAAATCTGAAGGTTATTATATGCTGTTAACTGGGGAATAGGGATAGGCATGTTGCTCAACGCCTTAAAGTTTCTCCTTTATAAAATAACATGGATCCGTGAATGTTAAGTATAGCAAGTTAACATGGACAACCTTGCACTACCGCCTTTAGTGTAAGCAGAATTGTGCACCACTTCATGTTAGATAAAATATTAATGAGAGGATGCAGCTTTGCATTTTGAGTTGTTATTTTGTTTGCAGATTGATGAGGCACTGCTCTGTATACTTTGCCAAGTTGTGCACCCGGAAATAGAATTGAAACTAACACGTATTCCCATCTTGACAGACTTTAAAAAAAAAAAAAAATCAGATGTGACGATGTTTTTTTGTTTTTTTTCTCATTTGTTGTTGTTTTTCATGAAGGGGTTGCAAAGGGAATAAAAAATAAAACGAACAACATATTAGTGAATTGAGATGTTTCTGATTGGATGCAACGTTTGTGTGTTTTTGACTGCACCTCCAGTGCCTTGAGAATGAAAAGTCGCGAGGAAAGCTGGAGTGGAAAAGGAGTTGCTGGCTGTGTTGTCTATGCACGTTGAGAGTGAAGGGCGTGATATTTTTGTCTCTTTACACCCGGCTGGGATGGCTCTTGAAGGTCACTGGCGTGGAATGGTATGTAAACCGACGTGACGCACGAACCTGGACACAGAATTATGTTTCTGTCCACATTCCCGGTCAAGTTTTTCGTATTCGGACGTGTGTAACACAGACTAGTGAATAGGAGATTAAAATTGTTGTAATTTAATGGGGTTGTTTACGTACAATTTAATAGTTTTCCCTTAAATGAGTTCAAAGCACAGGTGAAGAAATGTTCAGGTAAATTTGGATTTATTTTTTTTTAATTCCATGTTCTTTTTTTTTTTTTTTTAAACTTGTTCTTAAATCTAATACTGCTTTATATTTTATATTATATTTTTCACCATTTCATCTTTTGCATAAAGTTTGATCTGTCTGCATGCACAATTTATTGGATTTTGAAGATCGGTCAATGTTTCATCATCTCACGCTTATGATATTTACTTAAATAATTAACGGCGCAATGATTCTATCAAGAGCCACCCATCCATTGACTGCTCTTTGAGTTCGGAAGATGGTAAGCGTTTTCACAGTTGCTGATAATTTTATTGGCTGCAGGGTCATAAAATGTGTGGCGATGTTTGGTCGAGCAATCTACGTTGGCAGATTTTAAGGGTAAGACTGAATAGCGAGATAGATGATTGTGTACGATCCGGAATGGTGGGTGGTGGCAAGACGTATTGCAGCATTTGGGCTGTTTGACTTTCACGAAGCGCTCAGATTTGAATGCAGTTGCGTATCATGCCATTATGTGGGATATCACTCTTGAATACACTGGGTACCCATGCTACGCATTTCGGCAGTGCGTGGAAAAGGCATTTCGCACTCCCGGGTTGCAGCGTCTGCCACCTCTCTCAGTCCCCCCTCCCCTCAATTTGAGCCCAGAAATTTCAGAGACTGGCTTCCACGCCAAGTGCAATGATTATGGGTTTGAGCTTGGTAATGTGCGTTTATCTCATACTTTTTTTGTTGGCAATTTCAAGAGCTTAGTATAACGTTCAATGGAATTCCTGGTTACCTGGGGCTGGGATGCTAAAATTGGAGCTCTTGCACTCACTTGCACAAATAAATAATAAGACTTTAACAGGTGGAAATCGGGATGCCTAGGATTGTCTGGGCCAAGGTTGGAGCAGAATATCAGTGCTAATTTCAATCCAAACGAGAGAAAGATAAATGTCAGCGTAAAGATCTAGAGAAATCTCGACAACGATAATTATACTTTAAACTCTATGACTGAACATTTGCCCCAATAACAAAATGTGAATACTGGTTTTGAGATTTGGTCCAGTTTTAGCTCTGGAACATCAGTAGCGCCATAGTTTTGGTTCTTCTTCTGAGAAATTTTTAGGCGTACATATGTCACGTGGTCATGTGAACACTGTTGTTGCTAAACTGTATGGGTGGGCTATCACATATTATTATGATTATTCCCTACCACATTTCATTGTGAATAAATGTTACTCTTAAGTTTATGGTAATGAAATACTGAAAGAAGAAAATGAAAGGCATTTTTTGAAGTTACTAGGACATTTATTAATTATACAAACTGAAGCACTGTCAGTATTTCGTACGTTTCTAACAAACTATCACGTAATGATGGCTGTTCCGTTGGGGCATCACATATTTTCATGCGTTTTACTTTTTCCATTTTGATAGAAAGCCACGTATTGTGGATTATTTCAGACATTTCATCTTCCAAGACTTCTTGTCAGTGGACAGTGCAAGAAACAATGAAATTCTTATGATGGCGACGCGCTGTAAGACCCAAAGTCAAACTTAAACTAAAATGCACAATAAGACATTCTTTAAAGTACAGTACCCGGTACATCTTGTAGTAGTAGCAATTGTGCCAGTGATTTTGCACGTGGAAAAACAACTTTCAGTGGTTCTCTTGATCATCTGGTGGTCAACAGTTTACTAACAGGCTCTGAGATCAAGCAGGAGAACAAAGAAGAACAAGAACAAGAAGACACCTGCCTAATAATTATTATTGCAGAACGAAGAACAGCTTAGTTCAAATTATTGATGGTGTTGCTTTTTTTAACAGCCTTGCTTTCAAATGTTTGTCATAATGATGCAGAAAAACGATTGACAGTGTTCAGTGAGTTACATTTGTATCAAGATATGTGAACAAGGTGCTTAAACCGTAGTTTTTTACTTCTTTTTTTTTTCTTCTTGGTCCAAGTTGGCAAAAATGAAATGGTAGAGATCTTCCCTCTTTCCGAATTTGGGTACAGAAGTTTCCACAATAAAGACTGGGGAATATAGGTTCGGATGAGGAAGAAAGAAATTTAATTGACATCAATTTGTGTTCACATTTCATTGATATCTTGTTCAAAACGAACACGACATGGACAGATATCAAATGCCTTCTCATCATTCACGTCACGAAATGTGTTAAAAAACGTAACAACAGGGGCGCTTCTTCTAATTTATCAACAGGGGTTTTCATTGACCGCTTAACATTGCATGCAGAACGCACGTTTAGCTTTGAAGGTGACCACGGTGGGTTTTCATAGACCATTAACCGTTAAGCAGGCATTGCTCACAAACCGCCTTTTACCTCTCTCCAGTGGTCAAAACCTGGCTACAAAACCGACTTTCACCGAATTCCTAGCCAAGTCGAAGCCCGGATCCGCGCGGTTGCTGGACAACTGTCAGGGATGTCTGTGTTATCGTAGAGGGGGAGGAGGAAGCCGTTGATATGACAAGTGCTGGTGCTGAAGATGTTGTAGTTTTTATCTTCTTACTGATTCCAAAACAGGGAGCATGAAAAGGGTGGCGGGATGGAGCGAGAAACGAAAGTGGATCTAATTGGCAGTAGGGCGGTGAATAAATTGTGTAAACAGTATTCGCACCTGTCATAACGTGGGGAAGCGCGCTTACAGGAGTTCACGGAAGGATAATACCAGACAGTGCTAGAGTGTAGGACACCAAAGTGCTTAGTGACCGCTACTAATCCGACTGATGTGTGTGACAGTGTGTAAGTAAGTAAATGCTATACATTGTAAAGGTTTCATTATTCCTTCTTTTTTTTTTTTAGTTTTTTTTTTTTATGTGCATCTAGCGATAATTACCCTCCAAAATCCTGGCTAATACACCAAAATTCCAACTTTGCGTGTCGTGAATTCTACTTTAAATAAAACCCACCAATCAGTCAGTCAGTTACATAAAGATACCAAAATAGACAATTAGAGGTTAGGCGTTTGATGTCAAATCGCCCACTGTTCCAATTCTAAGATTCGATGATTCGAACCTTGGACGTTAAATTAATAATTTCAACTTTTACTAGACTAGTGTCAGTCCAAGTTAAACTTAGCTCTATTCTCGGTGGAAAAAAAAAAATTCATGCAGAGGAGAAAAAAAATATGTGCGTGGCATCGCGTGCTGCATGAATGGAAGGCTAACTTTCCCAACTGCTGTAAAACAAAAACATCATCCCAGCGCTTACTATTCTTTAGTCAAAAATTTACATTTTATAACTAACCAATGCAGGTAACAGAGCAACAACACGAACTTGATTCATACAGCATGAAAATGCACCGCATTTTTTTCCCCTGTTTAATGAGGGCATTTTTATTGATAGTGATTATTATTTAATGCTTACTAGTCTTTTTTTTTTTTTTTTTACTACATTGACATTGTCCTTTTGCACAAAAATTAATTTTAATTAAGGAGATGTGATATATTTACATGTAGTGAAGTCTGATTTTTGTTGAAATTATGTATTTAAAAGGGAAGATTCGAATAAAGTTATAGGATATACTAAGCTGGCCTGTTCACCAAATACTTGAAAATCTGTTCAATCACACTCAGGGCTGCTTTTTCTTTCTTTCAAACCTAGTTATTGTTCGGGGTTCTTTTTCCTGTGGTTTTTTTTTTTTTTTTGGTACGTTTTTTTTTTCTTTTGTTTTTTACGAAAAGGCTTTGCAATCATAACCTTTTGGTGTCTCATCATCTCTCCCCATTCTTCCCCATATTTCAGCAAATTTAATAGTTAGGGAACACTGCTGATTTTATCATTCTTGCCGAAAGTGGACACTTAAAATTTTACTCATTTCTCTACGAATAAAATTGATCCTTGGTTTCTTTTGTGGACCTTTCAGATTTTGCAGTTTTCTGATTTACTTTCACATAGGACAAATTATTGCTCTTTCTTGTTATCCCAAAGTTTGTGTGTGTGTAGGTGTGTTTGCGTGTGTGCGTGCATGTGCTTGCCTGTGTGTGTGTGGGTGTGTGCATGTGGGTGTGAATACGGGTATACGATGTGTGTGTGTGTGGGGGGGGGGGGGCGGGGGGGCGTATTCCTTATCACTGATTTAAAATTTAAAAAGACCAGGGGAAAAAAAACAACAAATCATTTGACTCCTGAATCAGAACGCGCCTTCCCAGCGAATTATTTTCGCCAAACATTAGCGGCTACCACGATGGTAGACAATAGACATCTATCTCACTAAGGTTCTGTAGCACTTCCACGGTCGTTGACTGAGGCCTTTTTATGACCGAGGAGAGGGTATTAGTATTAAAAAGAAGTGTTCGTACCGGTTCTAGTCAGAGATCATTTACCATGGACGGAGAACCTCTGTGACGCCAGTAGCACCTAATACCAACCCATTACCTTAATAGGCGTAACATGTTCATCATGCTATTTCCCTAATCTTTAAAAACTCTTGGCGTAATTCTACAAATCAGGGTAAAGTGCTGTTATTTGCAAACTACCTGACGATAACGTTATGCTTCGCTGATTTACTTCCCAAATACAATTTTACTAATAATCCTGTGCATATTGAAGGCACTTAGGAACTAATAACAAATTTCCTTTTAGGCAGCCACGGGAGTAACTATAATCAACAAGCATTGTTACACCCGTGGCACAGGAGTTACACCTTCCAACAACGTGAGAACTTGGATCAGTGCGGTAGGTTACGAATCGCTAAGCGTAATTTTTAAAGAAAAATATACACAAGGTTACATTTTCGATAAACCGGAAATTCGGATCTAAAAGTTATGCTATGAACCGCTAAGCCTATATTTTAAAAGAAAAATATACACAGGGTTATATCTTGGATCGTCGGGAAATTCGGATCTATACAATATGCTACGAACCCGTAGGCCTATATTTTAAAGAAAAATATACACAGGGTTACATCTTCCATAAACCGGAAATTCGGATCTAAACGGTATGTTATGAACCGCCAGGCCTAAGAAAAAAAATATACCGTCGATTGCCCTTGGTACTTCGTTAAACCAAACTCAAAGGTTGTTGTTAGGGGACCGTAGTACTTTACATAGAAAGCTCTAGCTGACCAGTGAACACCACACAATATTTTATGGCTTAGTAAGTAGACGACGTCCCAAAAAGAACTATCATTGAGTTGAAGTTTTAACGATGTTCCAACAGCCCACTAACGATAATGGTTCCTCGTCATCTGATGTTATTTCCCGCCATGGAACAAAAGGTTTTGGATTATTTTTAAAGACTTCCTATAAAATTTACGTTGTTTGTTTGTTTTTAGGCGCGCCATTCTCTGCCCTACATAGAAAGCCGTTAGGCTATTTATAGAAGAAAATCCACAGCATGAAAGCAATTTCTCTTCTGTCTAATTACTTTTCGGTAAACCAGTTCCGTAAAAAAAGCCTAGCTGATTCCAACATAATTTCATCTTTGATAACTTTCAGGTCTGTGCGTTCAGAACATAACCTCCAAGTTAGCAAATTACAATCGTAGGTAAACAGAGGAAAACAAGGTATCCGTTGAAACTCATTCTGTACTAAACACATTGAACCATTTCATCCTACTTACTAAACTAACAAATAGTTAACCATGGGCAGGAAAAACAGTTTTAAATCGCTTGACCACGCGATACAGTGTCTTATGTACACATTACGATGTCTTCATTCCTGTACGAATACTACGTTCTTTTTGTATTCAGTGTCGCTCTTATTAAATGTATTCCCTTTTCTCTGCAGCAAACATTTAACACTATGACACCCCCACCCCCCCCCCCCCCCGCCAAATAGCAATGCATAATCAGTGTTCAAATAATGAAGCTACCTGCTCAATTTTGATTCACCCTGAATGTTATGATAATTGTAGGAAAAGGGTCAACGGAAAATGAGGGATTTCAAGTCACAGCGTGTTTGTGTGTGTGCAAATGTGTTTGTC
This sequence comes from Onchidella celtica, assembly GCA_963931925.1. Taxonomy (NCBI): domain Eukaryota; kingdom Metazoa; phylum Mollusca; class Gastropoda; order Systellommatophora; family Onchidiidae; genus Onchidella; species Onchidella celtica. Next base: position 55,070,961 of record OZ007567.1, on the reverse strand, counting down.
TGTCAGAATGCTCAGAATATATTTGTGTGTGTGTATGCGTGCGTGTGTGTGCTTGTATGTTTGTTTGTTTATTTTAATTATTATTTTATAACATACTGTCAGAAGATTAAATTGTATCGTGGTGACGCCACAATCTCTCAAAAATTAATTAAAATTAAGTATGATAATTTGGTATTTAATATATCAAAATCCGAATGACCTGAAATGAAAGTTCATGACACTAAACATTGTGATCCCCGCCAACTTTGGGGATAGGAACAGTAGTTTGTTTTATCCTACCCATACGGTTGAGATTCTGAAAGTTACCCCTGGTCAAAACGGCAAATTCAGTGACATGCTTTTTATTGACCGAATTATTATTTCCACGAGGAAAAAGTTAAATTATGCCTACTAGCCGAACCGAGCAAGATATATTTTGCAAATTCTTTGTACCCAGCCTAGCTGTAGATCCAGGTCTAAGCCGCATTACTATCGGCATTTGGATTCGATGCATTCGATGCCCCCGCCCTAAACCTCCCCCCATCCCATCCCTGCATATGCATTAACCTGGGATCATGAAAATATACTGTAGTTTTGATTAAGTGTAAACTATTTAGCATTGATCTTATAACTCTCCATACCACTTTAAATATCCCCGAGTAATGTTTATTCTCATTTTTATTTCCTTTTCAATATGATTTTCATTCATATATCTGCAGTTTGTGAGGGTCATGCATCGGAACGAGCAAATTCAGCGGCTGGATATAGCCAAAGTGAAATGCCTGGAGCGGATCGTCCACTATCTCAACTCCACTGATGCTCGTGAGTACTGCATGTTACTGTAATCAAGACCTGAGGTTGAGAAGCTGGAACTAACTTCATGTGACGGCAAGCCGGAGAATACTTAAACCTGAGGCTACATTAAGTTACGTCTCAGATAGAAAGAAAATTTCAGGATTACCTAAGTATTTTCCAGCTCCTCGCCTCTTGCTTATAGTTACCAAGGGGTCTTCCATAGAGTATGTACGCCTGAAGGGGGGAGGGATTGGGGGGGGGGTGCCCTCAGCATATGAAAAGCTTACACGTTGAAAGGGCGTTCTATGAAGCCTACGTGCTATTTTCAGTTGTGGCCGGTAATGATTTAAGTCCAAATGGGTTCTGAGATTACATTAAAAAAAAAAAATCAAACACAGACTAAGTTCCTTACGAAATAATCAGCTGATCGTCTGTACAAGGTGCCAAACAAAGCTTCAAAATATCAGTGCCATATTAGGGACATTTAACATTATAATGGACGTGCGCTTGTATAAGGGGGGGGAGGGGGGGAGGGGAGTCAATCGCATGGAAAAGCATTCAGGGGAAGGGGGGGGGGGAGTAAAAAGTCACTAAAACTGGTCACGTGTGCTTTATGGACGGCCCCTGACTCGGAAAACAAGCGAGACTAAAGGAAGGTCAGTTGGTTACGAGAGCGGTAATCACAGTTAAAACTCAACCCCCCTGAATCTGTGATCCAATTGTCTTCACATTGATAAACGATCTCTTTTAAGATAACGTTATTGTCAAGGGTTAACGATGGAGCAGATTCTGAAGGGCAGTTGGCCACAGATCCTTTACTTTGCCTGTACAGGAGTTTAGTTCCTTTAGGTTTAGGCTTCCTTGGGACGCATGATGCAGAAAGAGCACTCCAATGAGATTGATCAACGGCGAGACTCAGGGCATCACTCCTCTGTCGACCAACTGAAGATCTTGGTCGACTGTCTGTCGCCAGTTCATCTTAGGTCTTCCCCGTGTCAGTTGTCCTTTAGGGCTCCGGTGCAGAACTTGGTTGGGTTCCTTTGGGGGATACGAAAAGGGTGGTGAGAGTGGATTCTTATTTAGATCCTTCACACCAGTAGTGCAATGCTAACGTTCAGGAGTGGACAGTACTGGGTGACGTTCTTGTCCATCAGTGTTTTGGCTGTCCAAATTATTGTAATTCTTTTCGTTGGATTTGTCTATTCAGCTTCACAAGAGAGACCTGGGCTAAAAACAATTATAATCACCTGTTTACTTGCTGTTACTAATCCAAAATCCAGTTAAGCCCAAGAATAAAACACTTATATTAGTTGTGGTAGCCTATTCATGCCAGCAGCTTTTTATTATTATACATGGAATAACAAAGTAAGAGGAAAAAAGACTCGGGTTACAGGTTGTGTATAGTGTATAAGAGCGTTTCACAGAACGTAGCCTGAAGATATTCTTGTTGTTTTTTTCCGTGCTAAAATTCTCGATGAATACTTTACTTTCGTAGTAAAAAACTTGGTGAAAAAATCACTGTAGCGCCATATCGTTTCTAAAAACCGTCTAGCCAAAAAACTTTGTGGAAGCTTCAGTCTTATTTTGTCACCTTTGTTTTCCAAAGCCTTTCACGTTAACCGTATACCATTTTTGCTTTTGTATTGTGAGAATTGTTGTGTTCTGGCAATGAAAATCAGATAAGCTCAAACAAATGGCAAAATCTCAGACCGTGAGGGGTGACTCTTCTTTGTCTAAGATATTTGGAGACTCCGCACAAATGGTTCGTATAAACCGAGGACAAAATCTCTTTGTAAGCGTGATTCTTTGTTTTTTTGCTTAGTTTTCGAGAGCCATGCGATGCTCCGACAAAGTGCAACACTATTCAATGTATGCAACGTCAAATATGTGGACAGAAAATAACTTGTTGGTCTGCGTTTCATTGTATCGTTGGGATTATTTCTTACACGAGGCTTCGCTGCATACAACTTTTTCTTTTTGCCAATTTTTGACCTCGCCTTGAGCCTTGCTGCGACCTCCGAGTTTTTCTGTGGTTTTTATGCCATAACGTAAAGTATGTGCGTTTGAGGCCTGATTCAAAAATAAAACTAGATAAAAAAACACCTGCACTTTCATCGGTCTGGGTATTTTACTCTTCTTTCGTGGCTTTGTAGGTAAAATAAACAAATGGAGAGGAATGAAGCCTAACTAATTGGAATTTACTGAGAAAAAATTGCGATTCAACACACTAGTCTGCGATAAGTTGCAGTGTTGAAAGATTTTAGCAGTAGAAGTTCACGCAGTGCGGAACCACAGTTGAAAATATCGTGGGATATTTGCCATATTATTGTATGCGTTTTGCTGATTTTGAGATTTGGTCATGAAAGTGGTTCTCTCACTCCTGATTTTATTATGTACAAGTATCATCCCAATGGGGTAAAAAACTTTTCGAGGTATGTGTTCGTAACGTAATGTTGTCCACAGATTTTACACAACTTTTCAAAGTTTCGATCCTCATTTTTTTTTCTCGAAAAGACAAAAATGCGCATACAACAATATGGAAAATACCCGGCAATATTATTCAAAACAGGTTTTCCTTATTAACGATGTTTTCATGCCTTAAATCAGTTTGTAAGGATGATTTACACAAGAAATTTACCACTGCTCGATAATCATCTATTGCATTTTAATACTAGACCATTTCATTTATTTGATTGATGTTGGTGCATTTATTTCAAATGCCTTTAAAAACGGAAAAGTAGACTTCGTTTTACACCAGAACCAGATTTATTTTTATAAAATGATGAAATAAGGATGTGAGAATCCCTTGAATAAGAGAAATGTTGGGGTCAAAGTCCTGAAAGACTTGTTTTTCAACAATTATCATCGCACATCAACAAAAATGCGCAACAAGTAATCAGTAGATACGGTAATCTGTGAAATGAAAGAAATACTGATAATCTAGAAGAAGCCAAATGGGTTTTATCACTCATCGGAAGAACAAATTCCCGTATTTCTCTTTCTGCACTGGCACTATCCTGTAGCATAAGCCCTATACATTGGACGAATGCACAGCTTCACATTTGGTCCAGATTGGAACCGTCTGTAGCATTCTAGAACGTTATTATGAAGGTGTAGATGCCGTTGAGGTGGCCCTGGAGCTAGACAGCTCGATTTGGGTGCCAGAGGTCCCAGGTTCCAATCCTGCTAAGAGCAGGGCTCTATGGCAGAGCGGGGTTCAACCTCATTTCTTGCTGTGTTTATGAAACCGTGATTTTTGTCTATGGCCTGAAGAATTAGGCTCATTGTTCTGAAAAGGGACGCAGCCACCCCATCTCTGACTCATGCTGCGCCCCACCCCAGGGCAGATTGTTTATAATCTGACAAGTAATAGTGTACCTATATAATTATTTAAGGTAGGCGTTGATTTGACTTACAAAACAATGTTATGTAATCTATATTTTTCTTTTCATTATTTTCTTCAGCCACTGCATATTATTGAAATACATTGTATTATGAATAAACACAGCAAACTTCACTAGCACTTGTACTGAAAATTCTGCTGCTTTTAATCTTCCTTCAGTTCAGGCGTGGATGGGTCGGTCTGCACACCAGGAGACCATCGACTTCCAGTTTGCTATGAACTCCTTTTCCCGTCAGTCATCTGCAGACTACAGTTCTCTGCCACCTGGGCCGTTCTGTTTAGCTGAGAAGATAAAAATATATCCTTGTAATTCGTGAAACATAACATCTGAGAAGAGAAAAGTACCGCCCTGTAATTTGTGAAACATAAAAAGCGCACTCCAGGTTAAGTGTGCATTCAGCACGGTGTTATTTCTACGGTTGTATCTTCTATTAGGTGAAAGTGGTATTTTCGGGGGTAATGATTGTCTTCAAGTAGATCCTCCAAGCCTCCATTCAGCACACTTAGATTTTATGAACGCCTGGCAGCAAAGGCTTGAATTACTAGCAGGATAAACGTACATAATCCATTCATCACCATGTGTAAAACCACCTACAAAGAGTCAGATCGGGAATTCATTAATGTAACCCTGGCGTGGCGTGCTTTGTTCCTACAACTGATGAAAACAGCTTTGTGGCTACTTAAATGCAGGCACATTCAAAGCAGTAGCAATAAGCATGCTATTTTGCAAAATATTCAGAGTCAGTAATTTAGGGCAACATTTAAATGTTTTCATTTTCTTTTGCAATCTGTTTATTACAATTACTTGACACACATTCATACCAATGAGTAAATTTACAAATTGACATTCAAATATGTTGATTACCTTTTGTGCCCCTCCTTATTTTCATTTTCTTTTTAACTTAACCGTGTGATATAAAAGTGATATGGATGAAAATCATGTGTGATAGTTTCCCTCTTGAATAAATAATATCTCCTGAAGAGCATGCTGTATAATTATTATCATGTTACAGAGAGTTTCCCCGGTTTCTTATGGTAGAAGATAAAGCAAACTGACTGGGAAGCAAGCATTTTGTCGCTTTCCAAGATACAAGAAGAGATACAAGAAGAGAACGTACCAAAACTGCTGCGAAACTTGAAATAGTGGTGAAGCCGAAAACTTCAAAATCCAGGCTTACTAAATTCTAAATGTGAACTAAATTGTGAAGCGATGACCACGGGTAATGGCGCCAGAAATAGAAAGAAAACGTTGTTTCTGTTGGTATGTCGAGTGGCATTTTTCCAGATTGCTGTAAGTTTAATTTTGCCTTTTCGAGAAAATGAGGACTGAAAATAGGTCGGCAAAAGGGCCAGAACGCAAACAACATTGCGCCACAAACAAATGATATATCTGCAAAAGTTTTAACCGATTGGAGTGACACGACTTGTACATATTAAAATGAGGAGTGAGAGAAACACGTTCTTGACAAAACCTCAAAATCGGCAAAATGTTGCATACAACAATATGGCAAATACCCCTCCATATCATAAGTTTTGCAACATTTGGTTCAGCTGGGGTATCAAATGCAGTAGTTGGCTCATCTTGAGAAACTGCTGCACTAAGCATCTTAGGTCCGGCTCCCACGAGCCGATTTTGATCGATCAAACTAGTTGGTTGATGACGCTCACAGCGTTGAGTTTCAGTTATATCTCGGGTACCAGCCGGCTAGTTGGACCTCACTAAAACTCAACTCAACATCGTGACGTCACCAGCCAACCTGTGGCTCATCAAACTCGGCTCGAGCGTGCCGACCCTTAACGTTAACATGAAGAATGAATATAGCGTGTTCGACTTTCAGATACGTACCCTTGTTTTTTTATCTAACTTTTGCTTATATTAATAATTATGCATCGCTTTGGGAATACCTTCAGCAGGATTTTGTGGCAATTTTATATTTCTTGACTACGTAATAAGCCGTAGTTTTTTTTGGGGGGGGGGGGGGGGTGGGGTGAAATATCGGGTGTTTCTCGTTCTGATTTCTAGACAAGGACACGCGATTCCTAATCGGTCTGACAATATTCTTGCCATTTGGGATTCGGACCTTTTCATCACAGATAGCGACCACTTTAGATACATTCCGGTAACAGGGTTTTAATGATAGGGGGTTTATTTTCGGGAGATGACAAGGAATTGCCATCAATAAATCCAGGAATTCTGATGAACTTTCAAGAGGGTGACGCAAAACAAACAAAAAATTAAACGTATTGCATCTTGATATTTATCTTTTAATTTTATTTTCTTCGTAATTTATTTTTCCTGTTAGATTCCCTGTGCTTGCGCTTTATGCTGACGTCATAATTATAACCCAATCTAGCATAATCGTTAACCCCCGTACCCCCCCCCCCTCCCTCCCCCCACGCCCACGCGGATAAAAAATTATCAATCTAACACTTCACAAAATATGGAAAAGAAAAGTACGTATAATCCAAACGGTCTTACCACCAAATGGAGTTGTTATATATTCTTAACTATAACCTCGGTATTTCCATCTAGCTCAGCAATTTTTCAGGGTCACATCAGAATGTTTACAATTCTTGTAGATTTAAAATCTGGTCTCTCACGACTGGGACTCTCTTGACTATCTTGGTAATGCCATGAAGGCCTGGCCTCCATGTGGCGGGTTCATATGGGGTCTGCCCTCAAGCCACGGGACTTAGATTATGCTCCAGTTTTATTTGCCCACTCTGAAACGACCTGCTGAAAGCTCTGTTTACACATCACATCTCTCTATTTCTCTACGAGGAATATCTTTCAAAACAGTTTGTTTATGGCGTAAGGTTCATGAAGTTCTTCTCCTTCACTCAGGAGAAACCGTGTTTATTTTCATTTTCAGCTCCACCGCAGTACCAAAATTATTAGCAATGGAATTTTTCTCTTCGTATGCAACGTTGTGTTTTCTCCCAAATGCGCAAATCTAATAAAGACAATACGCGGAGGCCAATCAACCACTGATTTCTTTGCTTGTATTCTCCTGTCAAGACAATTCGTTGAACCTCAAAAAACAAATCGACAAAGACGAAAGATTTATGTGAATAGAAAGCGCAGTCTTCCTGGAGCCGCTACTCCGTATCTTTCTTTATTTGTACCCTGATAGATTCCTGCCTTTAAATAAAGCATGCGGCTCACTGCAAATCTCCTTGAGGGATTTATTGTTGACATTTTGTTTTTCAGATCATTGTTCTGGTATCTCTTCATTTGTAAACGAAGTCATTCAACGCTCTGTTCGGCTATCCATCTCTTTCTTACCCTCATGCTTTTGAAGGCTTTGTGTTGCTTAGTTTCCTTTCCTGAAAAATGTAATCACCCACCATCTTTAAAAAAAAAAAAAAAGGGAAAAGCCAGCTCTCCTGTGGCTCCTGTCTTGATTTTCGGTCTGGAGAGCACTTCTCTGTTTTCTGCCACGAAAAAAAAAAATAAAAACATGATAATTCGTCATGATTAGCTTTATACTTCCATGCAATATTTATGGTGATCTCTAGAAGTAGATTTATGGCTCGACAAAGAAACATGAAGGCGTTAATTGGTCTCAAGATTTGGTACACCATAAATTTCGATATTATAATTGCTAATTCTGTAGTGGTATTAATTGGTCTCTAAATATCGGTACGGACGAACTTTGCGCTTACTTCTTCTTTGCTTGTTTGACTTTTCACGTAGAAAGAAAGCGATGCTACAACGTCCCACACTGTGACAAATATCCCCAACAGTCTTTCTGAGCGAAAGAACACCAACACATCACGATATTTTAGCTGCAGCCTACATCGTTGAAGAACACCAACACATCACGATATTTTAGCTGCAGCCTACATCGTTGAATACCACTGTCGGCCACAGAACCTTTAGTATGTGCATTATATTTCAAATGCAAAACCAAAAAGCGGTCACGTATCTGCGATTCATTCAGTGCGTATTAGTAATTCAACCCAAGAAGGCATATTGTGTTTCACTGAGGACGACAAAAATGGTTTCAAATGAAAATTCCTCGTGTATGACACTGACTATCATATTAAGTAAACACTTCTGGCCCTGTCTTGAGGCAGTTAAGTAGGACAACACCTAAAACAATGGGGGTGCTCCTTGTCCTAAGCTTCCAATGTGCAGAACTCCCTGTCTGGCCTCCAGGGCTGCTTCCAATGTCCAGGACTGCTCGTAAATTCCAAAGCTTCTGTCAATGTCCAGCACTGCTCTCAAGGTCCGGGACTGCTTTCAACGTCTAGGACTGCACGCAAAACCCAACACTGCTGTCAATGTCCCATGCTGCTCTCAAGGTCAAGGGTTGCTCCCAAGGCGCGGGACTGCTCTCAAGATCCAAGACTACTATCAAGGTCCAGGGCTGCTGTCATGGTCCAGGGCTGCTGTCAAGATCCCGTGCTACTCTCAATGTCCGGGCTGTTCTCAAAGTCCAAGGCCGCTATCGAGATCCAGGCCTCCTTCCAAGGTCCAGGACTGCTCCCAACACTCAGAGCTTAAGACGGAAGATAATAATTTTTTTTTTTTTTTATGATTCCCACCGGGACCTTGTCGGTATAATTGCACAGCAAGGCTGAAACCTTGAGATGGACACTTGATTTTTTTCAAAGAAGTATAACCCTTCCAATTTGAGCTCGAACGAAGACGGGAAAAGATTACAGGAGAATCACTATCTTAAATTTTACCTTCAACCACCTGATAGTTATCGCTACAGTGCCATGTTATTTCTAATCTTAGAAATTTCTGTGCTTTAGTTTAGCAGGCTTGGAACACAGCGATTTATTTGTGAATTCTTGCATTTAAGCGAGGTTTATTTCTTCTCCCTTCGATTATCTCTTGTTCTGTACAACACTAAGTGTGATTAAGCTGACGTTATCATTTATGTTTATAAGCTTCCCAAGAACAAGAATACTGGGCAACATAACAAAGAGGTACACGACATTTAGTACTAAATCTGCTGTTTTCCATTCTGTTTGGGGTCGGCGGGTGTAGGAACGTGAAGAATACACATAAGAAACGTAAGTGTTGATGTACAAACGAATTCAACCAATCTGCATTGCTAACCATGATAACATGCGCACTCTAGAGTTCGTCTCGCTTTAACTGTCTTCCTGAGATATCACAATTTGCATAATTTCAGCGATGCAAGTTATCTGAAGCCAGCATGTAACTACACCAATAATTCTAACTTTCTATGTGAGTTTTGTCTGTTAGCAGCACTTTGACAGTATTCTACTATGACGCTATTGTACTGCTAGATTTAAGTCTGGAGTTCCAGTCTGCAACGTGCGTTGAATATGAAAAGCGTGCTGCACAGGCATAAATGTTTAATGCTTCACTCAGTTACATGGACAGGACAGCATTATCTGTAAAAAGATTTGCTCTAAAGATTTAGTGTTATGCATTGGCGTCACCCTATCATAGTATCACATTTTTGTTTGCGACGAGTTTCTGCCACTGACATTTATACCATGTTTTCTACTTCGCTTTTGCTCGTAATATATTTTGCTTTCTTTTGGCTCTGTTGTTCATCCTTGCTCGTAGTACTCTCGACGGGACTGTTATGTTAATCCTGAAAACGGCTGTTTTGGGGCTGTTGCCGAAGAGATAGGAATGTTAGGGGCATAGTGGTAGTTTCTGATTTTATAATAATATAAATAATTGGGTTTTATTGGGGTGTGTGGAATGGATATTTGTTCAATGATTCTTATTTGGGCAGATACGCCTAGCCTGGGTCCGGCGTGCCCATTCTGATTTCCTTCTTCCTTGTTTAGGGCAAGCTTACTGTCCTAAATGAGTTCTTGTCGGCAAAGTGATTGGAGTTCAAAGCTCGTCTCTGTTACATCCTTAATGTACTGAAAAGATACCTAAAGCCCTAACCAACAAAAAGGAGGAGCTGGGACCTGTCACGATCATTTTCTATTTTGCTTGATTTCTGCAGGCAAGAGTTGGGTCACAGAAGAGTCTTATACAGCTGCTCCACGTTCTGCCTTTCAATTTCATCAAGACTGAATGACTGTAAAGACCAGACAGGAAGTGATCGTTGGCAACTTCTTCTCTTGCTGCTAATCATGGCTGTAATCTCTGAAATGTTCTTTTCCATATTTTCACATTTTTATGCCGAGAGCTCGTTAGACAGGAAGCGCTCCTGTATTGAAATATGTAATAATGGTTCCAACAGGAAAAGTCTAAATTATAACCATCATTCAAAAAAGTGATAGCAACGAAGATATTCCTTTGCAAAACAAGGAGATTTAGTTGGGTCCTAAAGGACCTCAGGTCAGAAAAATCTGCTACTGGTAACATGTAATCCAGTACAACCTGTTTCATGAACTGGTACGCTAGCATGGTATCAGTGGGCGTGCACCTGTCGGTGCAAACGGCCAGGGCGGAGGAGGTTTCATCTAACCCAACGGCCACATACTAGGGCACAATGTGACCCTCAGTACTTGAGTCCTTCACATTGGCCCCCGGTAGCGGTGTGGTCATAGGCTTGTTTGCCTAAATCACAGACGAAGAATTGAGCAAACTTCCCGGACGCAGCTTCGAAGCTGGCGGCAGCAGGCCAGTGGTTGATTGATAGGGCAGATGGCAATATACCGTCACTCTGGCCTGGATATCGTGACACAGAGCATCCACCAGTATTGGTGTTCTTTGGTTTGGGTCTTTCACCCTAGTCAGTTGGGACTGCGAGGCTGTGGAGTAGCCTACAGGCAGCCGGTCAGGCAATATGACTGTCCCTCTGGCATCCTCCTGCACCTGGATACATTTCCAGTCGTCTTGACCCTGTCTTGCCACTTGGATAAGTTGTGTCCAGGCGAGAGAGTGAGTCTGATGTTTGCGCAGCTCTTTCTCACTAAAAACAAATTCTTTGCGCCAGTCTTAACACTCACCTCGTCTTCTTTCATCTTTGTCTCGTCTTCTTTCCTCTCAAAATTCCAACGGCGATGGGCGAGTGCGGTGGCAGCAGGTTTGGATAGACTGGAAGCTGTTAGCACAGACCTACACGTTGGTGGCTGTGGGCTATGGTCGCTTCATCGTCGATTGAAGTGGAGGCGTGGGGAGGCAGCACCCACAGTAGCTGAGCAGCCTTATTTAAGGATAGCACTGCTCACCTCAACTGAGGAAGGGGCTAGAAAAGGTGCCCTAAAGAAAGCCCACTTCACATCACCCTGACTGGTATACCGCGACCAGTGGGGATCCCTTTTTGCGGTCGAAACAAAAAGAAATTCAGCTTACTCAGGCTAGGAGCCTGGAATATACGCACACTACAGGACAACTCAAACAACCCGGAAAGACGCACTGCACTTATTGCCATTGAGCTCAGCAGGTACAACCTGGACATAGTGGCACTCAGTGAGACCAGACTCCCTGATAGTGGCCAACTCAAAGAGCTCAGTGGTGGATACACCTTCTTCTGGAAAGGCAAGTGTGCAGTCGAACCGAGACAGCATGGTGTTGGGTTTGCAATTAAAAATGACCTTGTCAGAAATTTGCAGTCCATGCCAATTGAAATAAATGACAGGCTAATGACACTCAGGATCCCAGTTGGGAAAAGCCAGTCAGCCACCCTCATTAGCGCATATGCGCCCACCATGACAAACCCAGATGAAGCCAAAGACAAGTTCTATTCTGATCTAGAATCTGTCATATGCTCTGTCCCGGCAGCTGATAAGCTGATTCTCTTGGGGGACTTCAATGCTAGGGTTGGCTCCGAAATCTCAGCGTGGCCAAATGTTTTGGGCCCTCATGGAGTTGGTTCATGCAATAACAATGGGTTGCGCTTACTTACTGTGTGCGCTGAATTTGGCCTGTTCATTACCAACACAAATTTTAGTCTCCCGGTGAGAAACAGAACGTCATGGATGCATCCCCGCTCAAAGCATTGGCATCTCATAGACTATGTCATTGTGAGGAAGACTGACAGAAAGGATGTCCTTGTAACAAAGGCGATGTGTGGTGCCGAGTGTGGAACTGACCACAGACTCATTGTTTGTAAGCTCAGACTAACATTGAGGCGCAATAGACGCCCTCAAGGGAAAGCGCCACCTAAACGCCTAAATGTTTCAAAACTCTGCTCAGCTGAGAAACAGAGCGAGCTCTCATCAGAACTCTCTTCAAAATTGGATTGCGTGACTTTTGACCCTGAGAACATTGAACAGAGCTGGACTGACCTAAATACGACTGTACACTCTTGCGCCAGCAGCACAGTTGGTTTTCCTGTCCGCAAGCACCAGGACTGGTTCAATGATAATGATAATGAAATCAAAGTGCTCATCAAAGAAAAAAATAGTCTCATCCAAGCTCACTGCAGTGACCCCTCTTCCACAGCAAAAGCTGATGCACTGCGTGCATGTAAGGGTGTACTCCAGAAGAAGCTGAGGAAAATGAAAAATGACTGGCTTGAAGAGCGAGTAAGAGAAACTCAGAAATATGCCGACACAAACAACACTAGAAAGTTCTTTGAGAGCCTCCGAGCTGTGTTTGGACCATCCCGCTCTGGCACTACGCCACTTCTTGCGTCAGATGGTTCAACACGCATTGTTGAATTGAATGCCATAATTCAGCGTTGGGCAGAACATTTCGGAGGTGTGCTAAATCGGCCATCAAATATAAATACTGAGTCCATTGACCGCCTCCCTCAGACTCCTATTAATGCAGCTCTTGCCAAGCCATTCACAGCAAATGAGACCCGAACTGCCACAAATCAGATGTCCTTTAACAAATCACCAGGCCTGGATTCAATTCCTGCTGAGGTGTATGCCTTCGGTGGAGAAAAGCTTATTGAAAGGTTGACCGAGTTGTTCAATCATATGTTGAAAACAGGGAAGCTGCCACAGGACTTCAAAGATGCTTCAATCATCCATCTGTACAAAAACAAAGGGGACAGCCAAGTCTGTGACAACCATCGGGGAATCTCTCTACTTTCAATTGCTGGCAAAATATTGGCAAGAATGCTTCTGAATCGCCTTCTTGATCACCTCTCGTCAAATGACTTGCTTCCCGAGAGCCAATGTGGCTTTCGTAAAGAGAGGGGAACGGCGGATATGATTTTTGCTGCCAGACAGATTCAGGAAAAATGCATGGAACAAAATAAAGCGCTGTATATCACATTTGTTGACCTCACAAAAGCATTTGACACAGTGTGTCGTGAAGGCCTCTGGAAAATCTTGGCGAAGTTTGGGTGTCCACCCGAATTCATCACAATAGTGCGCCAGTTTCATGATGGCATGCAAGCTGCAGTCAAAAGCAACGGCAGTGTTTCAGAGCCCTTTGCTGTCACAAATGGGGTAAAACAGGGTTGTGTCTTAGCCCCAACTCTGTTCAGCATCATGTTCTCTGCAATGCTACAAGAAGCCTTTAGCTCTCCTCCTCAAGGGGTAAGCATCAAGTACCGAACTGATGGCAGTCTATTCAACCTCAGGAGACTTCAGGCAAAAACCAAAACCAAAAGTACTCAAGTCTGTGACCTACTATTTGCTGATGATTGTGCACTTCTGGCACACGATGAGGATAGCATGCAAAACTGTGTTGATAAGTTCTCTAGTGCCTGTGACAACTTTGGCCTCACAATAAGCACAAAGAAGACAGAAGTGCTCCATCAGCCTACTCCAGACGACAAGTATCCTGTGACCCCAAATATCAAAGTCCATGACAGTCTTCTGAAGGTGTCGGAGAACTTCACCTATCTTGGCAGTACACTGTCTTCCGCGGCTCGTGTTGATACTGAAATTCTCTCAAGAATCAGCAAAGCCAGCTCTGCATTTGGCAGGCTTCGAAAGAGAGTGTGGGATGTTGCCGGCATTCGCACAGACACTAAGCTGAAAGTGTACAATGCTGTGGTCCTTCCCACCCTACTCTATGGGGCTGAAACCTGGACAGTGTACCAATCGCATGCCAGAAAGCTAAATCACTTTCATCTGGCCTGCCTTAGAAAGATCCTAAGGATCAAATGGCAGGATAAAATTCCAGACACTGAGGTCCTCAATCGTGCCAAGGAATTGAGCATCTTCTGCCACCTGAAAAAAATTCAGCTACGTTGGGCAGGACATGTTGTCAGAATGCCCGACTCCAGACTCCCTAAGCAAATCTTCTTCTCTGAGCTCTCCAATGGAACGAGGAATGTTGGGGCCCCAAAGAGACGCTACAAAGACACTCTCAAGCAATCACTGAAGGCCTTTGCCATTGATGTGAGTGAGTGGGAAAAGCTCTCGCTTGATCGTGCAAATTGGAGGGCGGCCCTTACCAGAGGCAGCAAAGCATGGGAAGCTGACAGAGTCCAGCAGGCTATCAAAAAAAGAGAACGGCGCAAGAAAAGGCCCAGTGGTACTGAACCAACGGAGCACTCTTGTCATTTATGCGGAAGGGTCTGCAGGGCAAAAATAGGACTTATCAGTCACATGAGAAGCCATAAGTCATGAAAGAACAGTCTTTCTATTCTGTCCTCTGTGTCCTTTACTTCTCTTTATTGTCCATGTGTTGAAATTCTCAACAATTTCTGTTCTTTATTCCTCTGGTGTTGTTAAGGTCATCATCATACCTGATGGACGAACTATTATTATTATAAAGGAATTATATTATACTATTGATTCCAGAATGAGATTTGGGACGTATGATTTGGATACAATGTTCTTTGATTTTCAGTCGTACTCGAACTGGTGTCAAGCCAAAATTTGTAAATACTGCACCGGAAAGTTACACCCCCTTTCCATTGCATTAGATCATTATTACAGTCTTCGAAGTCGTTGCGCGGCCTACCGGAAATTTCCGATTTCACGTGAAAGCTCATGTTGACCTCAAGTTGTTGTTTTTTAACTGAACGACTTTAGTCTTCCTTCAGGCTTGCAAATCATGGCCATATTGTCTCATATGAAATGATCTTATGTACCATATGGGATTATAATAATGTAAACTGTTTCAGGGAGAACAGTGAAACTCAAAACAACATTCATCCACAAGCAGTGTTATGGATATAAACATTGTTTTGGTGTTGTCATTAGCGTCGAATACCCGCAACCTCTTATGTGGGAAATGTCCGCGTATTTCAACTAGTTTGATATCAAATTACATTGTCTTCTTACTCACTGCTCTTCCAGCGCTGTGGTAATAAATCTATTAAGACCAAATGACATAATTATGGCATGATGCAATACTAATGAAACAAAATATAGGCCTACAAAAAGGACCAAAAAAAAGGAAAAAGGGGGGGGGGGAGGATAATTTGCTATATTCACACTGAAAATGATATATTTTACTTTTTCCCACTGTCAAGACTTTGTACACTATCTACGCTTAGGGGCCACACTGGGCACAGGGGTATTTTTCCACATATATTGTTCACAGCTCATACTCCATGTCATTTTAATTCATTTAGTGTAGTGTTTTATATTCTGACCTTTTAAAAAGAAATGTGCCCCTATTATGTAATTTCTAACGGCCATATTGAATTCGTACCAAAACCTGGGACACAAATAAATTAGTTAGCTTTCAGTGGGTTTTTTTCTGAAATTTGGCATGTATGTTCAATAGATATAGATCTATATCTACAAAGTGATCACAGGGAATTTTGATATCTCTTGTAGTTGTAAAGTTATTGTCCTGATTTTTGACCTCTTATTTTGCTTCAAAGAATTAACCGATTCACAACCTTAGGTTGAAAGTTTTTATTTACTCTGACATTAATAATTGATGCAGGCTATCACAATATCCTTGATCACTTTATACATACACATTTAGTCTACATTTCCTCTAAATCTGAGCTTTCTATCTTTAACATTCACATTTTTTTTACAGCTGTCCCACTGATCCAGGAATGCCGAAAATTGTGAATTTGAGAAAACGAGTAAAAAAAAAAGACTTCATCATTATCGAAAACAAAATTCACAATAACATCTTTTTAACGTATTATTATTTATGTGTAGAAGTAAGTCAAGAAAACTATTTTGTTGCTTAGATAAGATGTCAAACTACCCAAAAATGGAACAATCCCATTTTTGATATCTCGACCCAAATTCATCTTATTATTGGATACTCGTGCGGACCCTTAAATGTGTCTATTTAGAAACAGAAGCACACTATACGGCCGAATCCACACAGACTAAGGCATGACTCACTAACAAGCCCTCCGCGTTTTGCTCTACAAGAAAGTGTCCCCCTTAAATCTTCCAGGAAGACATCCGAGCTGCCAAGGTTTATCTTATTTTGATGCTCCTGATTCCAGATATTCCACACAGTCTCTGCCTCTTCTTTTGAAAAATTTCCCAACTTGCACCGACGAATGAAGCTGGGGCTTCAGGTAGAAAAGGTCATCTGAAAGGTGGAGTGTACAGCAGTAAAACTTAAGATTCATGAGGAAAACTCTGTGGAGTTTTTGAAAGACTGCCCTTGTTGTAGAGCCCTGGAGGTGTTGGAAGAGGTTATCCGATTCGGAAAATATAAATAAAGGGTGTGTCCCAAACTGGTCAGATTTCACAATTTATTACTACTGAAGAAGCCGTGGTATATAATTAAAATAAATATGTTGGCATAAATATAGTATCTTCATCCCATTTGATATGGGAGGTGGGATCGAGCACCTAGTCTTCTCGGATAAAGATGAAAAACTGGGAAGGCTCTTGTGCACTTTGTGCACGTTAAAGGTACCTTAGCATTTGAAAATCTAAAAGAGCAGGCTGAACAGGCCGCTGCCAGGGCAAAATTAAATAAATGTATCCTCACCACTCCCTCCCTCTCCCCCTTAACACCCCCACCCCCCAAAAAAAAAACCGCCAACCGGTGCTGCACTGTGGCGATAACGTGTCTGCTCCAGTTGTAACTGGGCTGCAATGGCAATTTCAAAAATACAAAAAAAATACACAGGCAGTATCTGTAGTAACATTGGGTAGCAAAAAGATTTCTGTACACCCATACATATCGCACGACGCAAATGCAATCCATCCATTTTAAACTTGGTCTAAGAACAGCATTCCACTACATTATTACGTTTTATCTAGCTTTCAGGTATTCCAAAGATAAATGCTTTTAGATAATGCACTAGATACTTGTGGAGTTTGTCAGAAGAGATTTTTAATTGAATAATTTTAAGGGTTTCCATGACACATGGTTGCTTAGCTTGGTTGCTTTATTATATTGTTTTTTTAAAACATTTTCTTCGAGGTTATACGTTCCTAGCAGATCAGTGCATTAAGTATGTTAATTTTTATACTAAGACTTTGCTGGACTGAACAAGGGCCAAACATGGTTATTAAAAGGCATAGTAAATGCCTTCCATTGTTTGGCGTGAACTGCCCTTGTTACTGTCCATCAGCCTCCTCTTCCTATAGAAGAAAACAATGGTTTTCAGATAAGTGACCATCGTATATATTTAACATGCTTAAATCTGGGCACTTCTGGTAATGTTTACTAATGTGTCCTATCATTCTGTTACATTCTGTCTATCGTCTTGTTTCCTTCCTAGCACAAAGTGACCGCTATTGTGTCGACGTGCTTTCTCCAAACTCAGATTCAGACTCTTGTCGCGCAGTTACGTCACTATAAAATAATGTTTTTCTGTAGTCGCTGAAGTTGTCGCTGGGGGGAAAAAAGTAAAAATCTTCAGAATCAATACATTCTTGAAGATCTCCAACACTCCGAAACTTCAAACCTGATGTGATTAACCCTGCAGCTTGTAAGTAGCCTAGGCGCGTAATATTTCCAAATGTTTGTACAAGTTTTTCGGTTAGTTACATTTACGTCTTTGTACAAATTTCATTTAATTAAGTTGTCGGCGCTATACCGTCTTCGGGGTGGCATGCATTTTCTAGGAACTAGGAGTATTCCCCTAGCATGACAAATCCGCTCATTCACGCACCAAACCGCTCGCCCTTTCCTGTACTTAGAAACAATGACTGAGATAGCAGATACTATAGGTCCTTTGCGCATATCAGCCATCTTTGTTGTGAGGACTGACGCATAACCATGGCGACGGTAGCATTGATTTTGATTGGTTAGCTGATTTGCACCGCGAGCACTTCAGGCGTCGCGAACCAATCGGCGGCGACCTAAAAAAAAGTTCACTACAGTAAACAATGACACGTGTGTTCACACACATGGGAGACGTTCGGTCAATTCTTTCACTTCCTTTCCTTTGTTTACACGGATGGTAGGGAATCTAACCAGCTTGGATCCATCCTTTCCACCCCTGTCATAACAGTCAACTGCAATGCAGCTAGCAGGCATTTTAACCGCTTAGACATATCTCGAAGTTACACTCATCAGCCGATCCACCCGCCATTTTGGGTGTCGGAAGAACAAAACAAAAACACTATGTGTCGTAATTCGCAATGGGCCCATAGGGACAATTTCCATCCGTATCGCGACTGTTTCGTCGAATTCTCTCGCATATTTTTTAGATATCTTGAACAAAACAGTATTTTGTTGTTGTTCTTTTTCTTGCTTTTTTTATGGAGGGGGGAGCAGGCAGGCAGGCAGACAGACAGACAGACATTTTGCGGACGGATGGACAGACAGGGAGACAGACAGAAAGACAGGATTCAGTTCAGATATGAATTAACCGTACTATAAATAAGAAACGCTCTCTTACGATACACCAAAACGGGACAGTGCAAATCACTGACGACATTCCCGGGAATGCAGGCAGTGAAGTCTGGTTTTCTCCACTTGCTCCGGATGAATGCTGGTTCTCTTCACCTCAGTTTATCTATCTACATCCCTTTGCCAACACGATCACTTATCGTTGTTTGTCTAAATTATCTGCTCCCTGACATTTATAGAACCATTAAGATTGCCCCCACAAGCAGCTTCCTTTTTGCTAAACAAAAAAAGTAATCTAGTTTTGTCGTATTATTTTGCAGAAAGAAGGAATAATGTCTCTTCATATGATCACAATTAGTTGCTCAGTCGGTTCTATTTCAGCTTTAATGTGCAATATCTTATGTAACCAACTTCTGTTTCCTTTTACATTGAGAAACTATTGCCATTCTCCCACAAGAATATAACACGTCTAAAGCTATTCATTCACCAGAAGTTGCACTGTTGTGACGCTACAAAATGTTACACAGTAATGAAACATGTTACTGTACTGGTGTTGAGTGAAAGAGGGGTAATCATTCAAGACTTTTATTATATGAACATAATGATTACTCTGGCAGGTTTTTAGAGTAAAAAGCTCGCAAATTTTCAGACCTGTGGCTCCTCGTTGAGAAAACAGTCAAAAACCCGTCCGTATTTCACCCAAATGGTCCGCTCACCGCATTCATTTTTGTGAGACGATTGTGGGGATTTGTGAAACATGATTTTATGTCAAAGTATTGTTCATGTGCAGATGATTTTTTTTATAAAGAGGACGACAAAAAGACAGACGGATAGACAAATGGACCGACAGACAGGCAGAGACAGACAAAGAGAACTGTCCATCCACCCTCCCATCCATCCATCTGTCCATCCATTCATCCATCCATTCATCCATGCATTCATTCACGAATCCGTCGATCCATCCACCCATCCATCCATCCATCCATGCATTCATTCACGAATCCGTCGATCCATCCACCCATCCATCCATCCATCCATGCATTCATTCACGAATCCGTCGATCCATCCACCCATCCATCCATTCATCCATGCATTCATTCACGAATCCGTCGATCCATCCACCCATCCATCCATCCATCCATGCATTCATTCACGAATCCGTCGATCCATCCACCCATCCATCCATCCATCCATGCATTCATTCACGAATCCGTCGATCCATCCACCCATCCATCCATTCATCCATGCATTCATTCACGAATCCGTCGATCCATCCACCCATCCATCCATCCATCCATGCATTCATTCACGAATCCGTCGATCCATCCACCCATCCATCCCTCCTATTCATTAATCTGTGACAATTTGGGCCATCTGGCCGGCCAGACCGTGTTTTGTTTGCTCAGTAATTTTTTTCGTGGAGTAGATAGATAGATAGATAGATAGAGAGAGAGAGAAAGACAAAGAAAGAAATAGATAGATAGATAGATAGACAGATAGATAGATAGATTGATAGATAGATAGATAGATAGATAGATAGATAGATAGATAGATAGATAGATAGATAGATAGATAGATAGATAGATAGATAGAGAGAGAGAGAGAAAGACAAAGAAAGAAATAGATAGATAGATAGATAGACAGATAGATAGATAGATTGATAGATAGATAGATAGATAGATAGATAGATAGATAGATAGATAGATAGATAGATAGATAGATAGATAGATAGATAGATAGATAGATAGATAGACAGAGACAAATAAGCACGGGGGCGGGGTAGACTTAAGGACAGTGGTCAGTTGCTGTTTGTTTCTTAGGTCACCCAACCAGAGCTTAATTGCAAGAGATCGCGAAGCAAAAAACGGTTGAAAATCTGAAGTCCTTAAATCTAAGAGCAGTTATTTAAAACAATATTCTTCCCTTGCATGCTCTACTTATCAGATCTTCATCGCTCAAGTGCAATAATTACTGTGCAAGTTAAGACCCATGATCAAACAGTCATGTGCATTCTTCCAATCCAGGGCTTTTTTAAAGAGGGACGGGGGGGGGGGATCTTTAAATTTGAGTTTTTCTCTTCCCATCGTTCAAGTGGGCGAGGGTTATCACTTTTTTTCTCCAACTATGAAGATAGACTGAATCCGCACGGTGGAAACTGATAAAAACTGATAACTAAATGTTATTCACAACCTCTGACTTTATTCGTTGCTCTGTGTCACGAGTGGAGTGAGTGCAATTAAGGGGATTGCTACAGAGCGGGTGTAGAGTAAGAAGGGCTCACGGCAGACAAGTGGGGAAAGACGTGAAAGGAAGAGAGTAAAATTAACGCACGAAGACAAGTAAGGAAAGCGTGCATGTTATGAGTGGTGGGGGTCTGAATGAGGCGAAAGCGCTGTATTACTATCACTGCAAGTTAGAAGGTCCTACTGAACGGACGCTAGTAAGAGCCCAGCGGGCGAACATAAGGGGAGCAGTCGAGAGACCAGTGAGAGAGTTTTTCCAGTGATGACTGGTAGGTAGAACGTTGATTGATAATTATGATTGATGTATTATATTATATTCGTCTATTACCATGATGTAAATAAGTATATGTGAGGAATGTGGAAGTCCTTGATATTGGATATAGCAATGTGCGCCATGAGCGATAGATGAAAGTGAGTTCATGGATTTGTAGCGCGAGTGAGTAGTGTGTACTCCGATGGAGGTGTGTTACCGTAAGATGTGTGGTGAGTGAAATGTGAACTATTGTGTGTACGCTTCATGGGTTGTAAGGAGAGGTGGAGTGAATAGAAATGGTATGGCATTATACCAATGTAATGTTATTCTTGTAGGTGTCGGGGACGGGCCGCAGAGCCACCTCGATGAGCACAGGGGATAGGCCAGCATAGGGCCGGAGGCCACACATAGGCCAGAAGTGAGGCTGTCAGTGCAGGACAGTAGAGGCACATAAAGTCGTGGCAGTCAGGCCACGGACAGGGACGTAGATATGAGCGTGAATGTGATAATGTACTATTGCCATGTTGATGGGCTAGTGAACTAATAATGTACTATTGCCATGTTGAGGGGCTATTGAAATGATAATGTGTTGTTGCCCTGCTGAGGTGCTAGGGGAATGCTAAGGTGTATGACAATAGGAAGGTGATATTGAGAGACTGCGGTGCCAGTGAATTATTAATGTGCTATTAAGACCCTGAGGGGAGAGGCTGAGGCCGAAGTGCCTTTAGGAGTAACTACCGGGTTGTGGATCCGAGGGAGAGTGTGTGTGAGAATACGGCCGTTGTACGGCAGTTACTTTCAATAATATAATGTATGTAATTGCGCTATTATCTGTATAATTATGTTTAATAAATGTGTGAGTCTGATGGATTGTTCTGTTAAGTGTTAAACTTGTTGTTCGTGATTGTTGTCCTGTCATAAACTATTACATCTCCCAGTCTGGGATTTGTGACACTCTGGCTGTTGTGTGATTTCACACCCGGTATCAGATTTATCAAGACACCATCAAATTTTGTGTCAGGATAATTTTAGGTCAGAAATAGTTAGCGGTACTTTCCATTATTACAAGGTATGGGCGGTTCATTCAGCGCTGGCGATACAATGAACGAAAGTTGGTTTTTGATAAGACAAGTTTCATTGGGGGCGGAGTAGAGAGAGGGGAGAAGACAACGGAGAGAGAGGTGGGGAATGAAGAGAAGAGCAGGAGGGCAGGAGGGGCAAAGCAAGACAGGGAAAGGGAATGGGAGAGGGGTGGGAAGAGGAGGATGGGAAATGGGAGGAGAGGAGAGGAAGTGTAGGAGGAGGGGAAGGGAGGAAGGGGAGGAGATGGAAAATAAGGAGGGAAAGAGAAGTGGGAGGAAAGGGAACGGGAGGAGAGAGGAAGGAGAGGTGGAGAGGGCGAGAAAAGGAGAGGTGAGGATGAGTAGGTGGAGGTGAGGTGGGGAGGAAAGGAAAAGGAGGGTGGGAGTGGAGAGAAAGAAGGAGGGTGGAAGCAGTTTAACCCTGGGTGTTATTGGATACTCCGCTAGTATATTACATGTATGTGGGTGTACATTTTTTGGTTAGAGTAGAAGACTGCAAGTAATCGCAGAATTCACCAATGAAACAGCTGCAATCCAGTAATAAAGAAATAAATAACTCAAGGCAGTGACAGAAATCAGATTTCATTGCTACCTGTAAAATTTAACTGCAACAGATTTTAAAAAAATAATTCTCTCTCACGTGTCAGAGATGTCAGCGATGCCTAGTCCTTTGCGGTCTGTGTACTTTCCTATTTGTTGATGCGGTTTTTATCAAAGCATTTGTTGCCCACGCGCACGATTTGAAGGCCTTGGCTTTGCTCTTGTATTGGCTCCATTGAAGGCTTGACAAAAACAGATGTGTTCCTCTTATTTGGCCCTAATGTGTAGTTCTTTGCATTCTGCACATACACTTTCCTATTTGAAGATGCATTTGTGCCCCAAGCCCATCAATGTGCAAAATTTAAATGTCTAGAGTTTGCCTTTGTGTCGGCTGCCTCGAAGACTGATTACTGTTATTTGACCCAAAAGTAATGTAATACATCACTGGCTCGGAGAATATCCTCTAGCGTCCAGAGATCCATATTATTTAAAATACATAACGTTGCCAGTTGCTCTCTATTCGGAACAGTTTCTAACTGATCAATAAATACATTCCTCGAAAGAAAGATTTATCTATATATTTTCGTATTTACTTCTATTTGACTATTTTAAATCAGCCTGACCAGTCCTCGAAATTTAGGATAGGACAAGCCATGTCTTGGGGTTTGAGGCTTAAACATCAGCGTGAACGTGTCTTCCTTGTCGCTGCATCTTCCATCTCCCGTTACTGACAAGCATTCTTCGTGTGCATTCATTCGTTTGATATAATAGTCTAGTGAACGTTCACAATTATCAGAATGATTACTGAATTATTATTAGGTGTATATTCGTCCCAATACTGCTACTTTGTTTCCTCCACGGTTTACAAATTTGAGATGAAGCCATGAGCAAGCATAACAATGTGGGTTCTATCCTTCCAAAGAAAAACACGAAGGTATTGCACTTGTGGGAGCAGTTTCCACAGTGCTAAGATGTTGATCTAAAACTTTTGTCAAGTTCAACTACAATTGAGATGATGCCATGAGCAAGCATAAGGAAATGCATTCTAGCCTGTCTACACAAATCGTGAAGGTATCACACTTCCAAGAGTAGATTTTAAAATGTTATAATGTTGATCTAAACACTTTGTCAAGTTTAACTACAAATCTTTACAAGCGATCAGTTCAAAGGGCGCCGATGTGGAAGTCGTGAAGACCAGTTGGTCGACGATACATTTGCAAAGAAGTTATTCATTTAAGGTTATCGTTATGGGACCGTAGTGTGCTTACAAAGCGGAAGAGATAAATTCCTTAATTTATTTTATATTGTTGCACTTCGTTTTCTTCATTCATTGACTGAACTGTTCTCTCTCCCCAGGCGACAACAGCAACAACTCAGCTTACTGTGGCGTGGTGTGGGACAACATCCTGTGCTGGGACAAAGCACCGGCCGGCACGTTACAAAAGCAACCATGTCCAGACTACGTCCACGGCTTCAATACTCACGGTGAGTCCCTCGTGAAAGTGGTCTTAGTCACTGTCCTAAAGGGCTTTCTCATCTATCGGCTACTGAAATCCCCATATCGACTTATCCGTCTGTCTGTACCCTCAAAATATGCAGACATCCCTGGACCTACTCTACTAACCACACTCTTTGCAAAGGTTCCTTTCCCGTTTGAATTGATGCCATGAAACAATTCATAGATACACAAGGTCGGGAGGTATTTTTTTGGAACTTTGTTTAATTCGAATAATTTTCAAGTGGAGTTTCACTTTTACATCGGCTTGGCAAGCCAGAGACAAGCACTGAGTGCCTGTACAAAACACTAAACTCTGTGCAACATTTTATGAGGATTTTAGTGCGCACTGTGTGGAGTATTGTTCGCTGATTCTTCATATCAAAACTGTGGGAAATGCTAATGCTCTCCTGTTTTGAAATGCACCACTTTTCTCTCAAAATGTGACCTACATGTCACAGACAGACTTGTCCTAGTTTTTCATTATTCTGAAAAAAAAGTGCACAAAAGCCTTTGTGGAGTGAAATGTATCTCATAGTGCCAGTTCTAATTGTTCTTCTGGACAGATTTTCTCTCCGAGATTCCTTAAAGCCGAGCTTTGTCTTTGGTTTTTTGTGGGTTTTTTATTTTTTTTTGACGGTCGTGGCAAATTAAACTAAACTTTTATTATTGTTTTTTTCAAGGTTTAACAAGCCCAAAGGTGCGGGGAAAAGGTGATATCTCTATTTAACATGAACAACTTGGAAATGTCCAAAGTTCTTAATGAAAGCTAGAGCGAGAGTTCCATGCTTGCAACAATTCTCTCTGAATTTCTCAGCTTCTTATTTACCTCCAACCTACATGACATAGGGGTCATTGCATCAATATGTGGAATGAGCTTAAATGTAAGAATCTCAGTATTTGAGTTCTTCAATTGGCAATACAGACCATGCATGAGGTTCAGATAAGTTCCTTTAGGTTGTTTTGAACTCCTGCCTGTGGGCGTCAGTATCTGCCTGACTCGACAGGGTTCGAAGACTTGAGCTGAACGAAAAAAACGTACTTTCTGTACCGGATTCCTGACTGAAAAAATATTTTTGAAGAGTGAAGGCCACGCACATGTAAATAATAGAGTTTATGTTCGTCTGAGTCTGTAAATACCAGCGGGGGCTATAAGCCACAAACATCCTTTTCCTTGTAATTGGCTTGAAACATGGGCAGTCTAGCTGTTTATTAGCTCAATTGTGTAGTAGTATCCCTCGGTCATGTGCACAACTATCTCCTGTTGCACCTGTCAGGTTTGTAACTAGGCCCATATTGTTGTTAGGAGCAGTGTTAAGGCAGGTGGGCGGGCCACATAATAAAAAGCCCCGGGGTCTAGGAGGTGCCAAATTGAAACGACAGTAAGCACGATGTTGTCCCGAGATATAGGTCCAGAAGGAATGCTCCGCTGTCCTATTTGATTGGATGGTGCCGACACCTACAAAATACAGCCTTGTGACACATTAAATTATTGAATTTCTTTCACGTTTACGTTCTCTGAATGCAAAAAGCAAAACTAGGGCAGACCTAATACTTCCTTGTTTTTATGTCGTTATTTTCTGAATCGACAGCAAAAATACACGTGCTATTTCATTAATATTTTTTATCTAAATGTACACTTAAGCAACATGTTATTACACCTTCCATACTGTACATTTTCCAATCCGGTGTATGTCATAAATTGATTAATGTGGTCATTATTAAAAATATTGTATTTACGAGACCACCATCCTTTCATCCAATGCATTTACGAGACTCAGCGCTAAAATAGCATGAAATCCTCTATGAGCTATTCCCTGTGATGGTGACTGTTTGATGTCATGTTATTCATCTCTTCTTGGATTTCACCCACACCTTCATAATTACAAAGCAGAAATAGCGCATTAAACCATACTTAAAGTTTAGAGTCAGTTTGGTGAAGATGAACTGACAAGTATGCCCTCGCTTAATGATTTTCGGGCTCTTTCAAATGAAATACACGTTTCTAGTTATATCGTTGTGGAATGTGAATACACAGTAAGTTTGGATGTTATGTTATATTTGAGTGAATTGCGATGCTAAATAGCGTACAGCGAGTCTCCCGATTTTTCAAAGCACAAACTTGAATGTTGTGGGATATCATCTCAGAAATAAAACACAATTATTTCAGTCAAGCCTTTGAGAAATAGTTTAAACAGCTGGTTCCAATCACTGCAGATTCGTTGGTACTGGTGCTTTCTTCCTTTGTGTGAAGAAGATGTTCGTTTGCTGAAGGTTGGCGATCTCTCAGATCTGTAGAAAAGCCGTGATGTTTACCAATGATAGTTGTAAGCTTTTTCAGGTGTTCCGATGACAGAGATCGATATTCAACATCGGAATTGTTAAGTCGTTTTTTTTAAACTGTCATGAAAACCGCGCTTTCAGGCTCCCACCGCACACCGTACGTCTAAATATGGATAATGCGAGAGCGCTATTAACCTATAATACTAACCATGCAACCTGTAAGTAAATTCAGGCATACGAAAGTGTTTTTCAGCGTACCAGGGGGCAAAGCGTGGTTGTGTGTTTAGGTCTTTATTTTAGGAGGTTCGCTGCCCTAGACATTTGCACTTCACTTTTCTTGTTTTTTTTTATTTTTCCTATAGTAGTAGAGATTAGTTTTTCTTAGAATTTTGTCTGGGCAGCGGCCTTGTACGGCCTGCTCTTCACGAGTTCCAACTGCCAAGGTATTTTTAACGCGCACACGGGTCCTCCGAATTGTTCGTCCTTATCCGAGAAATCTATGTCCTCGGTCCTACCTACCATAGGATTAGGGAGAGGAAAATATGAGAAAATTCCCAACATTTCAACATGCCTGCAAGGACCGGAATTTGAACCCGGTACCTTCGGCATGAGATGCGAGCACCTTGCCTCTAGACCAATGTGGCAGTGAAGGGCTTCAAACTATAACTTGCAATAAACAAGAAATGAACTTTGAACAAACACATGTGAACAGGCATTACACCTGCGGATCCATGAAAGAATTATTTTCTGACGCGGATCAGCAGCACATCTTGCCGTTTCTGAAGGAGGCCGAAATCTGAAGTTGATTTAATACATTTTTTATTATATTTACCCCAAAGCAATATAATACAACAGTGGCTCTGTGAATATCCTCTAGCGTCCAGTGATCCATATTTTTTTAAATACATAACGCTGCCAATGCTCTCTATCCGGAACAGCTTCTAACTGATCAATAAATACATTTCTCGAAAGAAGGATTTATCTATATATTTTAGTATTTACATCTATAGATACACTTTTTCTTTTCCAGTTAGCTTTTTAATTCCACTTGATCTTATTTATAAAATTTTGAAAGCTGAAACTAAGCCAAAGTAAGATAACGCAAAAAAAAAAAAAAAACTGTGGAAGCTGCAAACTGGCCGTTCTTGAGCCTTTGCGCCGTCACACCCAAACTCAAACTCAAAAGGGTGGCAGTGGTATTTTTCACCCCAGTGATAATAACACTTACAAACAGTTCAACATTTGTATTGGATAGTCTGTGCACATCACCCAGTTCTAGGATTACCCTACATACTTAGTAACTACCTTTGCTTTTAAAAGCTGTTCAATTTCACTCTTGTCATCTTTTTCCAGTAGGTTTTCTCATTTTTTAAAAAATTTGTTCCCTGAGACACTGCCTCTTGTATTAGGAGCCAACTATTCTCTTTTTACATATTTGTTTTATTCTCGTCTATTTATATATTTGTTCTGTTCATATAGTTAGTATTTGATGACACTTTGTCTTTCATCTGATGGTCTAAAGCAGGGGTCACCAAACATTTTTCACAGAGGGCCGGATAACTGATAGACTTACAAGCGCGGGCCGCATAAGCAATCTGTTCAAAGCTTGTCCATCCCGTAGCTCTAGATATCCCAGGTTTTATCAAACAAAATCAAGTACCATGGCGGGCCGGATGAACTTGACGCGGGCCGTAGTTTGGTGACCCCTGGTCTAAAGCGATGGTTTAGTTTTTGTTCACTATTTGCCATCTGTCTCACTTCCGTCAGTGGTGGTTGAAACCGAAATAAAACACACACACAAAAAACCAACAACAAAACTCCACGTTTCTCAAAATGTTATTTAAAAAATGTCAGGTCGGCATAGCTGCTATTGCATGACAGTGTGCAATACTACCTGGTATTGTCCGCACTGCCTTGTGTGTGACTCGGGAGTGTCAAAGGCTGGGGGAGAAAACCCTGATAAAAAACCGCACTGCCTTGTGTGTGACTCGGGAGAGTTAAAGGCTAGGGAGTAAACCCAAACAAAATCCGGTGGGAGGGACCCCAAGGCAGTTGGTGGGGAGGTCTGTTCCAATCCATCCTCTGGCATCCCCTGCAGCTCTATCCGATTCCAAACGTATTGGCTATGCCTTTCCCTTGGATTAAATCTGTGGAGAAGAGAGGGGGTCTGTGCAAAATGGGCTAGGCACAGGTTCCATACTTTTTGCCCAGGCTAATGCAGCATACAGAGGGAGAACACTGCCAACCTGGGCAAATACAGTGTACAAAACCCATGCCCAAAAAGCTCTCACAGCTCTATGTCAACACGGAGATGTCACTCTGTCATGGGTAATGCCATGAAAACAACAAGGGGAGGGGCAGTTACAGGTTTTAAGTCTTCCCAAATTGGCGAAGGGGAAGGCGCCAGGGGCCTCTTCTATCGGTGGGAGTGACTATTTAGTTACACTGGTCAGCTACCGCCCGCCTTAAGCTGAGCAGCCCTCAGCCAGTTGGGTGCCGACCCGCCACATCTGCCTGCCTCATTGGGTACATGGGGATAGATCAAAAATCGAAAAGTTGATGTAAATGATGTACTTGGAACGTTAGGACCATGTGCCCTGGACTTGACCAAAACATCGATATGACAAAGAACGACTCATTAAGAAAAACTGCAATAATAGACAAAGAATTGCTTAGGCTGAAAGTGGACATCGCAGCTTTACAAGAAACCAGACTGGCAGATACTGGTACACTCAAAGAGCAACACTACACATTTTTTTGGAAAGGACTTGACTCGAACCAACCTCGTCGTCATGGTGTTGGCTTTGCCATCAACAATCGCCTGCTCAGTTCCATCAACACACCCACTGGAAAGTCTGAAAGACTCATTTCCCTAAGATTACGCACAAAAACTGGTCACACCAACATAATCTGTGTTTACGCACCAACGCTTATGTCATCAGCAGACGATAAGGACCAGTTCTACAACATGCTAAACGAAATGTATGCCACCATTCCGAAAAACGAATCAGTAGTTCTCTTAGGAGACTTCAACGCAAGAGTTGGCGCGGACCATCAGTCTTGGCCTGTTTGCCTAGGACACCACGGCGTAGGCAAAATTAACGAAAATGGACAGCGTCTCCTGGAATTCTGTTCACAAAATGACTTGTGCATTACCAACACCTTCTTCAAATTGAATGACTCAAAGAAAGTTACGTGGCAACACCCAAGATCAGGACATTGGCATCAATTGGACTTGATTATCACCAGAAGGAAAGATCTGAACACGGTTAAATCAACAAGGAGCTTCCACAGCGCTGACTGCGATACAGACCACGCCCTTGTGATCAGCAAAATGCATACAAAGCCAATGAGAATATTTAGGAGCATCACGAAACGACAACCCAAATTAAACATTACAAAAGCAAAACAAGAAGACTGTAAGAACGCTTTCACAAGAGAATTTAGTAACATCCCGGTAAATGATATGGAATCACCAAGCGTGGATGAAACATGGAACACAATTAAGACCAACATATATAACAGTGCCTCAACAGCTTATGGTACAAAGCCATCTTTCAGACATGATTGGGTTGGAGAAAACTCCACCACACTTCTTCCCCTGTTAGAAGAAAAGAGGAAAATGATGCTTGAATACAAGAAAGATCGCTCGCAAAGCAACAAAGACAAATTCAAACACATCAAGGCAAAGGTTCAAAGTGAAACAAGAAAATGCGCCAATGAGTACTGGACCAACTTATGCTCTGAAATTCAATCGGCATCTGATGCAGGAGACTCCAGAAACATGTATGAAAAGATTAAAGTTGCACTAGGACCAACCATTTCAAAAAGTGCCCCCATCAAGACAGAAAACGGCCAAGAACTTACCGACAAGAAGGAACAACTGGAGAGATGGGTCGAACATTATTCCAAACTATATGCAAACGAAAAGCCAGCAAATCAAGGCTTAGAAGAAGCAGTCCCAAAGCTACCTGAAATGACGGATCTGGATGTGGAACCAACAATGAAAGAACTCTCTGAAGCCATCCAGGATATGAAAAATGGAAAAGCTTGTGGAGAGGATAACATTCCAGCTGAAGTCCTCAAAGAAAACCTTGAAACACTATTACCACACCTATACCACCTACTAATCGTGTGCTGGAAAACTGGAACAATTCCATCCGATATGAAAAATGCAAAAATTGTAACTCTTTACAAGAATAAAGGAGACAAAGGGGATTGTAACAATTACCGCGGCATATCATTGATGAGTATTACAGGGAAAGCGTTCGCCAAAATCATACTCAAACGATTACACAGGCTCGCTGAAAGAATCTTACCAGAATCCCAATGCGGATTCAGAGCAGAACGATCAACTGCAGATATGATATTTACAGTCCGTCAACTACAGGAAAAATGCAGAGAACAAGGAAAACCACTGTACATGGCTTTCATAGATCTGACAAAAGCCTTCGACACCGTAAGCAGACCATCGCTTTACATTGTACTGAAGTCCATTGGATGTCCACCACAGCTATTGAAGCTGATCATCTCCTTTCATGACGACATGAGTGCATGCGTCCAGTTTGACGGAAACATCTCAGGTAAATTTGCAGTGAAGACCGGAGTAAAACAAGGATGTGTACTGGCACCAACTCTATTTGGAATTTACTTTGCAGCACTCCTACAGTTCGCTTTTCAAGACTCCACAGATGGTATTTTCATCCGAACAAGATCAGATGGGTCTCTGTTCAACTTGGCCAGGTTAAAAGCAAAAACAAAGACTCGAGAAATCATGCTGCGTGAACTCCTCTTTGCAGACGATGCTGCAGTAGTAGCCCAAAACAACGAACAACTGCAAAATATGATGGACTTATTGTCAAATGCATGCGACCTCTTTTCCTTGACAATTAGTGTTAAAAAGACAGAGGTAATCGGACAAGGTACACTATCTCCTCCCGACATTTCATTGAACGGCAACAAGATCAGCTCAGTTGAAAAGTTTACCTATCTTGGCTGCACAGTAACAGCATCACTATCCCTGGATGAAGAACTAAACGCCAGAATTGGGAAAGCAGCTACAACTTTTGGCAGGTTATCTCAGAGAGCTTGGAACAACAAAAAGCTGACACTCAAGACCAAAATTCTTATTTATCAAGTTTGTGTAATCAGTACCTTGTTGTATAGCTGCGAAACGTGGACCACCTATACAAGACATGAAAAAAGATTAAACAGCTTCCATCTTCGCTGCCTGCGGAAAATCATGGACATCAGATGGCAGGACAAAATCACCAACAGCGAAGTTCTCAAACGAGCAAAGCTCACCTCAATTCAAGCAACACTGAGAACAAGACGACTCAGGTGGATAGGACATGTCAAAAGAATGGATGATAGTAGAATCCCAAAGCAGATACTGTATGGTGAGCTAAAAGAGGGAAAACGTCAAAGAGGTAGACCAAAACTACGTTTCAAAGATATCTGCAGGACCACACTGAAAGATTTTGGGATCGATGAAAAATCATGGGAAAATGTGGCAGAAGATCGAACGACCTGGAAGGGAGCCGTCAGGAAAGGTGCTGCCAAATTTGAAAAAAATCAAAGAGAAATTAGGGAAGAAAAAAGACAGAAAAGGAAGGAAAAGACAAATGGAGTCACAAACGAAGGCGAGTATATGTGCTCACTCTGTGACCGAAGATGTAAATCGAATATCGGACGGATTAGTCATGAGAGGAGCTGCTCTCGGCATCTGTCTTGAAGTCAGAAAATGCTGCAAAGACCGTCTGCAAAGACGAAAAGGGTCGTATATATTTAAAAAACGACTTGGAATTCTAATGCCAATGTGGGCTAGCTCTTTTTAACCCATGCCGCAATTTTTGGGTAACCGTCTGACTCCCATCAGTATTATAAAACACGAAATCTTGTTTCTTGATGCTATTCGTCTTGTCTTGGTTTTTACTCACCCCTCGTTTTACGTATATTTGTATCATCATCATCATTTGTATACACAGAGATTACCAAGCCATCGCTGGCATTCTCCTACCGCCGCCTTGCTTCATTCAACCAGCTGGCACGATAAATGCTTGCTCTAGTTTAGCCGGCCAACCTAGATCTAGAAAAAGACCTAAAAGAACTAGGTAGCGCGAGATAGCCCAGTAATCGAAAATAGTTTTATTGCTGCCCTGCCTGTCGTTGTAATTCCAATCAATTTACCTTTAGCTACCGCCTGCAGGAGCTCGTTAACGTCTTTTGTTGGCTAATTGTACGAGACTCAACGAGTGTATAGAGTTGTATAGGGTTTCTCTGAGTAGCTACACCAATTCCGTAACACAATGACCTAACTGGGAAGTTGGCAGTAGCTCCTCGCCCCAGCATTGCTGTGTTACGGAAAGAGATTGTACATTCAAATCTAGTCAAAATATGGCAAAAAATGTTTTTCGGTCATCACAAAACGGGAAATGAACAAAGAATGAAGTGTTTTGTGTTTTTTTAATCTATTCTTCTTAAAATGTTGGCTTTTTTGGGTCTTTTTTTGGTCTTATCTCACCACATGACAGCGTCGATGTGACAGTCAAGAAATCTCTGGCACCATGCCACTGGCATCCGGCTTAGTTTTAAAATTACATGACCCCCCCCCCCCTCTCCCCGCCTCCCCAACCCCCTACTCCCTTTTTTATTTCTTAGCTGGAGAGTTTAACCTGCATTCATTGTATTTCCTTTTATGTGTCTGAGTTATACCCAGGTCATTGACCGACAGAGATGATTTGATAAAAACGTGTAAAAGTAGAACTCTTATTTGCGCGTCTTTAGAGATAGGTATGCCGGCTGCAAACGTGGTATATAACTGTCATTCAAGCAGATACCCTTAGGCCGGAGAGGAAAAAAAACGCAGCAAGTGCCAAAATTGTCACGAAAACGTGCATCACTTGATTGACAGGAAGCGTGGCCTGCTTTTATTATTATTATTATTTATATAATTTTATGTTTGACATGTCATGCAATGGCATTGAGGAGGGGAAAACAGGTGGGGGAGGGGGGTCCAAATTCTCATAAAGTGGAGGACCTTCCGTCATCTATACATTGATCACCTCTACTTCCGTTTCGAGGGTTCTCGACTTAAATTTGGTAAGAGGAGTCAAAAAAAGCCTCGGGTAAGAAATATTACCCAAAAGACACAATAGTTTTAATTGTATCGTTTGGATATTATTTCTTACGTGATACTTTGCTACATAATAGTTTTTCTTTTTGCCAATGTCTAACTTTGCTTTAAGCCTCGCTGCGACCCCACAGTTTTTCTGTGGTTTTATAATATTTAGTAAGAGGAGATTTGGGGGAAAGGGGGGGGGGGGTGATGGGCTTCGAGCAATATGCTATTACTTCTAAATATTATAAAAATCACAGAAAATCTGTGGGGTCGCAGCATACTTTTTTTTTTTTCTTTTTTGCCATATTTTGTCTTTGCTATTATTTCTACCATTTCCTATTGAAAACAACCGGATTCACGGACTTGGTGTTAGACTTCACGTTTTCAAGGGACTTTACTCCAGGGGGACATTTTGACTCCTTCATTTTTGGGTACTCAACAGTAACATACGAAGCACACGTTGCTTGTGAAAACTATCTCAGTTCAAGGAACAGCATGTTATTTAAGTGGCATTTTGCATCTTTACATCTAAGTTGAAGAAATCTAGTACATTTCGCCTTGCTATCCCAGCTAATTAGCGTGTAGGGTTTGACAGGATTATGATGATAAGCTCGACAGCCGCGTTACCTTTATAATTTATGGATATATGGGACGTGAGAAAAGGAATTGAAGGTAATTGATAGGCTGGTGAAGGAGCGAGTGTGATCATTAGAAAAAAATCTCGGGGTAAACTGATTAACCTCAGAGCACTAACGTAATTAAAAGAGCCGGGCGTCTTATTATCCCCAGAAGGTTTTACTTCTTTCATGTAAATCTCTGCAGCAGCAGCAGCAGCTTTTTGTAGAAGTTTTTTTTTTATGAAGAGGCAGACATTTGAAATTTGCTTAGCTCTTTCCCCCACGGAAACGGCAACGCCTTTTAATTTTTCTCTTATCGGATCATCTTGCCATAATATCACGCAAATGCTGAGAAAATGACTCTTAAAATCACAGATTTCGTTCAATTCGTGAACGTCATTTCCTTCGTTAAAGAATTTTGGTTTTTGATCATAATTTTTGCTTTTTTTTTTCTTCTTGATGAATACAGGCTTGCTCAGCACCTCTTGAAAATGTGTAATATACACGACCCCATTATTATATTCGTCGTCGTGAACCTCATTATGTTCATCATTATTATCATGCCCATTATCATCATCACCACCGTCGCCTTTGTCATCGTCATACTCATCATTATCATAATTATCATCATATTCGTCGTCACTGTCGCCATCGTCACCATCAAAATGATCGTCACGACTAACATCATCATCATCATCGTCTCCACCATCATCACCGTTATCATTATCATAATCATAATCATCGTCGTCGCCATCGTCGTCGTCATGTTCATCATATCATCATCATCATCATCACATTCGTCGTCGTCATCATCATCATCATCATTATTATGACAAACATCATCGTCATCATCAATATCATCGTCGTCGTCGTCTTCGCCATCATCATCATCGTCATGAACAACATCATCACCACCATCATCTTAATCATCAGTTGTATCTCTTCAAGCGTTCGCCACTTCATATGAGTGGAGCTTTTTTGTATGAAACTGGAACATTCTCCCTTTGTGATGTTACAAGGAAGTTAAAGCCATGATCATAATGGCAATTATGCCTTCCGTTCTTTTGTTTGCTGTTGCTGTTTTGGTGACCTTGAATTTAATAGACGTCTCTGTAAAACTATCTGTGGCAGGATGAACAGACAGACTGAAAGTGAAAAAAAACAACAACGGGGGTTTGGGGTGGGGGGGGGGGGGAGTGGGGGGTGTGAAGGCAGAGCTTGTTTACATGTCATCTTGTCAACAAAACCCACACGTATGCCGGAAATTAATACAGCTCTAGCTCGACAGACGGGAGGTTCAAAGACACGCCCTGTCCGTTTCCTTGACGAAGGCTTACTTGTGTATGTGTGGAAACGAGCGATGGTTTGTCTGTTAAACATCTCACTTTCTCCATCTTTCCCTATTCATTCTTTTCATTCAATTCCCATGATTCCACTTTCTCCCCTGCCCACCGTTCTTCTTCCGTCCCCCGTCCCCCCCCCCCCTTTGAACGCTGACATGACACAACATCCTATTCTCTCCATTCTTTTTATTCTAGTTCACTTCATTCGACGTCAGTGGTCCTCAAAGTGGGTGGTTTTGATTTCAATCTGGGGTGAAAACGAAGAAAAGGGCAACCCGAGGGCAAAAACGATGAAGTGGGGCAATCTGGGTGCAAGTACTGGGCAACTACGGACTTGTTTAGCAGTATGCTTAAATGGGTTGAATGAACTGAAAAAAAGCCCCCCCCCCCCCGCCCCCCTTTTTTAAAAAAGTGCATATCATAAGGAATGCTCTCTGTTTTAAATATAAGGAACTAGCTGAGTTCCCGGCCCTGCCCGGGATAAATCGATTTATTAGTTTCATTTCTGGGTGATTATTATAATATGGACCTGCTTCATTTTGCCTGTTCCTTTAGCTTTATTTTATTTTTGTTTGTTTGTTTGTTTTTAGATACGTTTTACGGCTCTCCCTTTGCGCGTTGACGTCCTGCGCGTCCTTCCAGCATCCGTCAAATGGCTATGATTTGCGCACGGGTTAGTTTGTTTGTTAGTGAACACATCGCAGGAAGTGATATTAACGTCATATGTTAATGGAAAAGAAAATATTATAATATTTTCCTAGGCATATTGAAAACGCAAACCTGTACTTTTGGCCCTGCAGCGTCAATCTCCCAATTCCAGACCCTTTCTTTTTTCTAGTCTAGGCACATTGAGAACACACAAAGTTTCATACTTGATAGTCTAACTCAATCTCATCATTCAAATAAGTCCTAACCGGAAGTTGCTTTTGTGAGTGTGATACAGATACCGGAACCAATCTCAATTACATTAATTTGCCGAAAAAATAG
This sequence comes from Onchidella celtica, assembly GCA_963931925.1. Taxonomy (NCBI): domain Eukaryota; kingdom Metazoa; phylum Mollusca; class Gastropoda; order Systellommatophora; family Onchidiidae; genus Onchidella; species Onchidella celtica. The sequence continues at coordinate 55,034,279 of OZ007567.1, read as the reverse complement.
ATCGAACGCCAATATGTCGCAACCTAGAAACTAATACAAACGCTCTGCGAGTTATTAATTATTTCTTTATTTTCTGTGCGGGGGACACGACGACAGTCTATACTAAGCGCTGTATAAAATCTGAGGACCACCGAATCAGCATTAATAGAGGAGTAGCGAAAGGCGCACTGCAATTGTCGTAAAGTTTCACTTTTATTAATATAGATAATCAACACGCCTGCTGTCATAAATAAAGCTTTGAGAAACATAACATCGTATCGTAATCTCTATGTAATCTGTCTGTCTTCTTGTGAAATGTATCTGTTGTGTTTGAATAGGTTGGGGCTTTTTTTTTTTTTTTTTCGGGCGGCCCGGGGGGGGGGGGGGGGGGGAGAAGGAAAATGTCGAGCATAAGAGGGTGATTGCTTGGAAGAGATTGAGAACCGCTGTTCTACTCCATTCTGTTTATTTTCACGTCTCCCCCGCACTCGTGACAGTTAGGACACATTCTTCTCTTTTCATTCCCATTTTTGTTTTCTGTCTTTTTCCATTGCGCAGGGCGTTATACCATTTCCTTTACCACATAGCGATTGGTCGGGCTTCAATTTCACCTTTGATAAGGCCAGACAAAACTCTAACTCAGTAGTTCTCAACATTTTTCAGGCAATCGTCGCCTTATGCTCGACATTAATTTGACTTCATCCCCCCTTCCCCCTCCACTCCCGAAAGAAACCGACCGATTTTTTTCTTAGCCCCCCCCCCCCCCCTACTCTAACCTAACAGAAATGAATAATTTCACAAGGCGACAGGCTACACAAAAATTAAGATTTCATGTTTTATCTCAGCTGTATTAATGACAATGCGAAAGGCGTATGGATTGTTCATTGTAGACCAGACAGCATTACTTATCAAATCACTAAAAACAGGCTGTTTTCTGTTCGTAAAACCATCTACGCGGGTTGTTGAGTAAGTCAGTAGATGTCCTATATTTACCTCAAATTGTCCTCCATTCATGTTTTTTGCTCCCCTCCCCCTACCAAAAATAAAACGTTAAAAAAATCACCCCCCCCCCCGGGGTGCGATATCGCCTGCATTGAGAACCACTGCTCAAGCTTGTTCATTAATGCTTAGTTGCTCCATTCTGTTTTCTGGGAAAGGCCAGAAAACTGATGGGCTCGGGCGTTGACTGGTGCCGAACACAATCAGTAATTCGAGAGAGGGTCCAGAAGGATGTATCTGTAGTGCTATAATAATTGAGGAACTTGAGTTTGACTTGCAACATTGGCGTGCTGATAAATTAGAAAGTATTTCACATAATGCACCATTGGAAGACATAGGGCATTTTAAGGCTACAAGTTTCATATACGAAAAACGCCGGAGGTTAAAGGATAAAAAGACACAATCCGGTCATACCACTTTAGTGTTGCATATGCAGACTGTTGTAAAATGCATTCCGTGTATCTTCCCTTGTAACTTGCAGTGGGTGGAGCAAAGGGTGCCATTTTCCCTATATTTATGACTATTCCAGATGAGAATACAAAGAGCAGAGCTGGTAATTGACAGCGCAAACCCTTTGAATTGTAATATATCTTTTCAAGATTGTATGCATGGCCGTTGCAGGTGACAGTTATATTACATTCTCAACGTGTTCCCCCTCACACCGTATTCCACTCTTCATTCATACCGGTTTAAAAATTCATGAGGCTTTAGAATCTGAATTCATGATCTGAAGGTCGAAATGATTGCCAAGGAACTAGTGGGGAAGGAAGAAGGAGTAAAACAGGTACTTTTGTACCAAAGTTAAAACATGCTACAAATAAATTATTAGTAAAGCGGGGTTTTCGTGTTTTAGGGAAACGGAAACGAAAATGGAAACCCTCAAAAACTCTACAAGTCTTAGTGGTGATGTAGGAAGAAGGTTTTCATGTCCACGGAAAAAGCCATTTTGGTACGCATAGAAACTTTTTATCGCTTGATGGATTTTTGACTTTTTTCCGTTGTTGCCTTTTTTTGTTTCCGTACACATGAAAATCCAGCTTAAAGGCAATATAAGAAAAGGTAAAAAGATGAAAGTAGTTTTGCTTGATTCGTGAAACTGGGGAAATGTTCATGACGTATTTGGCAGAATCATTAGATTTCTGTTGTTTATTTTCTTATTTTACCCAATTTTTTAAAAATTATTTTGGTTGCTTTGTTAACATATTATTATCCCATAACTCCTTGGAGCATTTTCCTGAACTCCTTGTTCTTTTATTGCTGAGCTCAATGGTCCTTAACATTAACGGGCACTTTGACAAAGAATGCCACCTTGTAAATACTGTTTTCAGCTATGAATGATCAATTGTACGGAGATTGCGCCAGGCAGTTCTTCCATTTGAAACATCTCCTGGTCTAGCCGTGCGCCAATGGTTCTCAAAGTGTGGGTCGCGCAGCAGTGGTGGGTGGGGAAACTGTTGGCAATGAGTTCGTTTTGTGGTGCTCTATTTTATCGTTGAATTTCTGGTTCTAAATATGCGTACTTTTTTCTTGTTTGCATTTAAAAATGATTGGTGAAGTCCTTACTCACAAATTACAAAGTGGTATTGGCGTTAGAATGTTGACTTACGGGATGCGCAGCGGCTGATATTATGCTAGGCACTATCCGTAAAGTATGCTAGCTCGAATTTGACAATCATTTTAAACCTCCTTCCTTGTATGCTTTTCAATACAACTGGCTTCACCTCCTCCTCCCCCATTGTGCGAGTGTACGAACAATTATCGAGTGGTTGATGTCCATGATAAGCTACTGATGTTTTGAAATTTTATGTGGCATGTTGAATTACGTATTTGACTGTTTCATTGGATAACTAGCCTAAATTTGATTTTTCTGTGATCCTACAACTCTGTTTGTTTAAAAAAAAAAAAAAAGTTTTTAACATGACCATAATTGAAAAGCGTATTATAAAATCCTCCTTAGAACCTCCCTCCCCTCCAACCCCCTCCCTGCCCCTTTGCACGCTTTTCATACACTTGGGGGGGGGGGGGGCGGGAGGCAATCCCTCCCCCTTTCTAAGTTTATGAGTTTGAGTTTGAGTTTGGAAAAAGCATGTCGAGGCGATAACCGTCACATTATGGTGTGAAAGAGCAAGTCGACAGACAGACTGGAACAAAACGGAAGGACAGAAGGAGACCCCAGTAGAAGCGCCCAACAACCACCTACGTATTTTAAGGGATGGCCCCTTGCGTGGGTCTCAAGAAAAACCATTTTGAGACACACGGCTGGACAAAATATTAGTTCCCTAAGTGAGTGCGGCGCGCGTGGGTCAATTTGTAATGGGTAAGTAGGTTACTATAGCCCGTGACTGTATATCCCCATAGGTCACTGTCTTATCTGATAGTACCTGACCTCCCACAAATGTTAAATGGTGCGGGTTATGTCTGTCACTGTGATAACATTTTGTACTATCACCCCCCTTCCCCCCTCCCCTTCCCCCCACTCCCCCCCCCACTCGGCCCCCGCCCACTCATGTTTGGGTTTGGTGTTTTTTTGGTATGACTGAATAGACCAGCAGACTTAGCTGAGTTCAGTAGGCTCACGTGGTGCTCACTTCTTAACACTAGGCGTTCCGTCTTGGCATCATTAAGGGCCTCTGGGCAAAGAAATAGGCTTTTCCTCCTTATTTAAAAAAAACTGAGGTAAATTTGCGTAATTGGGCCCTTCAAATCCTTGGGGCCTTTTGGGGCAACTGCCCGGTGTGCTCGTGCGTTTAATACGACTCTGACATTAGGCTTGTTAGTGGTTGGAAAAAATTTCTATGCCACTCTACATTGCCATTGGGCGACTCAGAGCTTAAAATCTGTTTTTATTATTTTACCTTCATTCACGTATTGTGCATTCTGTCAATACGACGTGATGCGACAAGGACACCTTCACAGATATATCCGTTCTGTTAGGTGAAATTTATCGACGGATCATTTCGAGGGTTGCATAGAAAACTATCGTAACTGGGTTTTAGCACATTTTTCAGGGGAAGCAAAAACAAAAAAAACAAAACAAAACAAAACTTTCTTTACCAGGCTTATAGTTACGATATTTTTTTTATTTTTTTTAAGGGTTTGCATAAGCCTTAGTTTTCAAAATTTTACTCTTAACTTATAACATGAAATGCGGGTTGTAAAGGGCTACCAGCGTGCCAGTTATCTCAACTTTAGAAGAAAGTGGAGTTACGATAATTTACCATGTGGCCGTCGATGTTATAGGAGACTGTATGAGATGATTACCCCTATTATGCCACAGTTAGTTACGATGGAACATTTACCCGTAAGAAAAGCAATGCAATATAGAAACAATTGTAGGAATTTTTTTTATGGTCTTCTCTCATTCATCTGGCCATCTTGGTATTTTCAAGATAATACTCAACGGACATTTTATACAAATATCAGAGATAATAGGATGAGATAAGATGAGAATCACTTTAGAATCCCTCGAGAGAATTTGTCTTTCATAGTGCGTCTAAGAGCACATGCATGTTACGCACCTCCTATGCATCATTACATAAACTGATCATTACTTTAAAAACTCAATAATAGACATATTACATGGTCACTCAATATGTAGCTATTCTGTCTTGACGAGGTGAATTGCGGAGGGGAAAAGCGATCATCTATACATGTTTCTCTGTTTGCTTTCATGTGTATCATTCTGTTGCTCTTAGATGATCTAGAAATTTGCTGAAACAGGGAATGGTGACTGTCATTTAAGGTGGATAATTATAAATTTCTTTACACAAACTGGTCAGAACTGAAGAAGGCCGTGTCTGTAATGTGTGTATTAGCAAAACCTTCCATTTCTAGCTACAGCAGTTACGTTATCTGGGATTAAGTGCCAGGGGTATTTGCACGGATGTTTACGTTGCTGAGTGATTCTTCCGCCTAATGTGGTTTTTTTTTTTTTTTGTGTAGTTTTTATTGTTGCTGGCGTAGTTGCTTGAATCTGTTAAATGTTGGGCCATCAGCAAACCAAGAACGCCAGTGACCTAGATTTCCTCAGGCCGCGGGGGGGGGGGGGGATGTTTCTAGGACTGGAATAAATTCTAATGCTGATAAAATACGTGAGCACTAACGTCAGTTCATGCCACACGGCAAGTGAGAAAGTAGCACTTTTGTGAGAATTAATAGATACATCCATTGCGTGAAAAGGCGGTAAAGCATTTTGTGACGCTTTTACATCACCTCCACCGCCGGGCTTAGTTCTTGATTGCCGTATCTCCATTTTCTGAAGAAAAAAAAGAGAAAAAGTTTAGTATGTAGAAGAGGTAGAGTAAATGCACACTCTGACACTTGTTTAAAATGCGTTGTGGCACTTATCAAGCTGTTTCACAGTTCCGATTTATTCTGACTCCTTACCATAATACTAAAGCCGCAAACGTTCAGCGTGGAATTTCTCAGTTGTGCAAAAAGTGGAACTAAAAGGAACAAGATCTAAGGTTAGCAGTTGGGTACCTTTGCTAAATAATCCTTCCTTGGCTTCGGGAGACACTGCTGTGACATGCTTCATGACATGGATAACAGTCTAGGGATTAAATTGTACATGAAATAAAGACATGTAGCCAGTATTTATATCTCATTAGGCCTTAATGAAATGAGTAAATTAATTCTCTTTGCTTAAGACACAAGAATAATGCCGAAAAGACACCCAAATCCTTTTTGTCTCCGTCTATAATGAATTGCCACGCCTTATCAGAAGGTCCGTCTTTTGATCCAATTTTTGGCTGAAGAATGATTCCTTTGCACTTCAGAACATCAAAAAAAAAAAAATCTCATTTTATTGGTGTCCTGGCGGACATTTCAGAAACATCTTTATCGGCAATGTAAATCTGCCAAGCTTGTCAAACAATGTAACACCCAGTAAATGTTTTTCTCGGGAAGCCTGACATAAGATTGATTCCACTTTAGAAATCAATACTCAGCTTGACAGGTTGTGACAGACCAAACAGTTAATCTGCTGGTGTGTCCTTGACACAAACAAGAAAACGTGAATCAGAGGAAGATGGTGTTTTACTTTCACAGCCATCCCAACATTCTGCTACTGAAACAGATTTTTTCTTCTTTTTTTAAATTCATTTTTAAAAAAGAAAGGAGAAATTTGTTGCTTTGCAGCAGGGCTTGGCATAAAGTTAAAATATGCCCACCCCCCCCCCCCCTCCCCCCCTTAAAAAATGAATATTGCAAAACCCGCCGTTGAAAACTAGAGAGAAATGTATGTTGTTGTTTTTGGTTTTTTTTCCCACACCAAAAAAAAAAAAATGTATAGGTCGCAACGGGGCTCAGAAGAAAGTTAATATAATATGCCAAGAAAACACATTTGAAAAGCCGTCCTCCCCCCCCCCCCCCCATTAGAAGCGATAAAGAAACGTTGAAATAAATCACAAAAGTTTCACAACAGAATTAACAACAAAACGTTTCGTCCTGTGACAGACCTTCGTCGGGCAGAGAAAATAATAAAAAAAAAGATTGAAATAGATCTAGAAGTTTGACAATTATTTAACAAAAAAAAAAACAGTGCCTACTTAATCTGTTACGACTTCCTCCTCCTGCACGTTTTAATCTTTCCTCTGTTAAATGTTTCGACATACAATAATTTTTTTACTTGTTTGTTGAACCAGAAAGCTTTCAGCTCCCAATGTGTCCTTGTGTAGGTGAAACGTGAAAAGGAGAAAAAAAAAAAAAAAAAGGTAGAAAAACATAGCATGAAATTTTGTCTCTATGAATTTTTAAATTCGATTATCAGATTTGAAATGGCAATGTTCTCCGCCGTCGTGTCTTCCGTTTCTATCAAGAAAAACTAAGAGTAAATGGAAGCGTGCAATATTAATGGAATGAGAGAGAGGAAGCGAAAGAGAGAGAGAAAGAAAGAGAGAGAGAGAGAGATTATTATGTCTTTACTTATGAATATATTTTGGGTGGTCACGGTGTCTTTGCGCATGTATGTAAGAATGCAATTCCATAGTAGTGCATGATTGAGATCATGTAGGCTTGCGTGTACATCAGTATACTTTAATGAAATTTAAGTACTTTTATGCTCGTATGTCTGCGAGTCCCAACCTCTGTATTTATTCGGTTCTACGTGGTCTTCCTCTCTCCATCTCTCTCTCTGTCTATTTATCTATCTATCTATCTATCTATCTGTCTGCCTGCCTGCCTATCTATCTATCTATCTATCTATCTATCTATCTATCTATCTATCTATCTATCTATCTATCTATCTATCTATCTATCTATCTATCTATCTATCTATCTATCTATCATCTCCTTCACTCTCTTTCTCTTTCTCCTTCTCTCTCTTTTCATTAATCTTGCACGCCACCTCTTGCTTTAGTTTTTCTTGACAGAAATGAACACCCGCCAGTGGACTACATCAGCCAGTGCATAGTCACTTCCAATCTGATAATCTAAATTTAAGAAATATATAGATAAAACTTCGAGCCGTATGTATTCCTTGTTTTGTTCCCTTTGTAAAATGATAATTACCAACACAAAAGTACTTCAGCGTTTTCGCTGAGTGCAAATAAATATAGTAATAAAAAAAAAATAATAATCACACATTTATCAGATGTAGCGCGCAGTCATCAACAGCCATCTTTCGTTTTTAAAGCATTAGTGTTAATACATCCGACCGCTTTACATCTTCACACAACGCCAATATCTTGTAACACTGCTGCATTTTAATGGAACTATTTTGTTCCCATCGAATCTCTGAAAGTAGCAATTTTGCACGGGACTAAATCTTCGTTCTCAAACAGCTTTCCGTGCGACATCTAAAATCCGCTCCTTTCACGTAGGTGAATGTGCATTGTCAGGTACAGGGAACGGGAGTGTGGACCTGATAATTATACTAAAAATAGTTCCCTCATGACTTCCGGGGGGCAACTACGCCTGCATGAATTAGCACTGTGCAAAGGGGACTATGGCCTGAGCACGAACGAATTTGTTTTATATGGGAGTAATATCTTATTATTCCATTATAATTTAACTTCAGGAGCATTGTCTCCTGTCAGCGCTATAGACGCAAGGAGCGTTTTCGACAACATTTTGTCTCTCCCCCCCTCCCCCCCCCCCCAAACAAATGGGAACGCAGAAAGTCGTGACGCCACTTCACATGAAAATCCCCGGAAAATCCCCGTGCCCAGCAATTCAGAATATTTTTTGTCAGATTCGGGTAGAAAATACATGAGGGTGTAGATTCTTATTTTTTTTAAAAATTTTTTTAATGCAGTTGAAATGATTTACAGCCAGTCTATGACCGAGTTTCTCCTTTACTAAAGATAGATTTATTTTTTTTTTAACGAAGGGCGTGGGGAGTGTAAAAATAGACGTAGGATTCAAGTTTTGAGAAATAATTTACCTGCTGCTGCATCTTTAAGAAGATTTGTCGAGATGATTTGCACTTCTTCTTCTTCTTCTTCAGCGTTCCAAGTCATGCTTTTAGTTTAGTGTGGGCCAGGAACTGGGTAGTCAGGTGAAGGTCTGCCTCACTGCCCCATAGCTTGGTGTGTAGGTCCGTGGGACTAGGCCAATGGTTTTGTCGTTCCGTCCTGTGGAGTGGACAGTCCTGGAGGACATGCTCTGGAGTCTCAGGGCCGGCTCCGCATGGACACTGGTTTGTCTGCGACAAGCCTATTCTGTGGGCATGGTGGTTGAGGCCACAGTGTCCTGTCCGGAGGCGGAATATCTGCACCTGCTCTTTCCTTTCAAGGTGTCTGATAGGGTCCTTCCTATGATCATACTCTGGGAACCTGTCTCTCCACTCCTGACTAATCTTATGTTTAAGGATCGACTTAATTTCATTATATGATAATGGGTTCAATATCTGTTCCTGGTTGCTGGCTGTCTTGGCAAGTTCATCGGCTTTTTCATTGCCCGAAATGCCACAGTGGGCAGGAATCCAATGAAGGTGGATAGTTGCGATCCTTGAAAGGTCGGTCAGCTGTGTGCGGAGCTCCTTTGTCAGGGTGTCCGGTTTTGAAGAGCTGAGTGCCTGGAGTGTTGACAGGGAGTCGGTCAGGCAGACTATCTTCATCTTGGGTGTAACTATGGTGATTTGCACTAAATCGTTAAAAGACGGGAAAAAACAACAACAAGGATTTCCTTCTGGCTCCTCTATTTTGAAATTGGTGTTTACATCAGTGGTGCTCGGTCGATGGGAGGATGCAACTTGTTGTTAGGCTCAAACATACATACTACATACACAGACAGACAGACAGACACACTTGCGCCCGCACTCAGGCATGCACACAGAAAGTCCGAGACAGACAGGGAGAGAGAAAGAAACAGACAGAGATGAAGAGAGAAAGAGGGAGCAATGAGAGAGAGAGAGAGAGAGAGAGAAAGTGAGCGAGAGACTGAGGATAGGAAGAGAAGGTGAGAGAGAGAGAGGGAGGAAGATTGAGAGATAGAGTGAGTGAATGTGTCTATGTGTGTGTGTATGAGACACAGAGAGACAGAGACACCGAGAGAGATTTTCTTCTGAGAATTTCTTGGAATTTCTGACTTAGTCTCTAGATTGATGCATAAACCATTAACGCAAACGTTCACAGTTTCTAGCTTTCCTTAATAGCTAAGTGTGAGATGTTATACTGAAGCGTCTCTCATAACACACAAATAAGACATCAAAAGGCCACACCGTGAAGAACCCGACGCATTTCCCATAACATGCCCAGCAAGGCGTGGGAGCTTTGTGGACAGAAGGCTTGGCTGTTGATGTTTGCGTGTGTGAATGATATTGGACTGTGGGGAAAAAACTGGAAAAAGGAAAGAGGGTAAATAAATGAAATAGAAATTTCCAGCTCTTCTGCACGCGTTCAATAATGGAATACATTCATGGTTATCCCAAAATGCGGTCAAAACGCTAGGCCGTGATGCTTTAGCATTATTGGAAGACGCCCTCCTATCGTGTTTTTTTCCACGAGGTTCCGACGCAGATTTATTTTGTGGATCTCTAATGAGATTTAGATTTGAGGATTGTCGGCGGAATGAGAAACATTCCTAAAAATACCCATAGCCCCGACAAGTAAGGCACTGGGACATCAATCCGTACACGGAAGGGCTTTGAAAATGTCCAGAATTCGGTTTCGCCATTTCCAAAAGAATGTACCCTGCTGTTTCATAATGGAAGGTCAAGGAAGCCAGCATCCTCACTGAAGACATTTTTTCCCATTTTGTCGCACATAATTGGTTGGCTAAGTGCGAGAGTGGGCCATCCCACATTTGTTATGTTTTGAGAAAAATGATGGCTGAACTCTTCGCTACTGAAAATTTTAATGAGTTGTAAAAGCAAACATTTGGTGTTAAAAATATCCACCAAACAAGAACAGGAATACAACAGATATTTTTAGCAAGTTTGAGTTCATGTCTATTTATAGAACCAGTTGTTTGGAAAATAGCAAAGACTTGGCTTGCTCTACGGTGTGCAATTTAGGTTTGTTGTGGTGCTTCACGACAGAGGGAACAGCAACTAAACTATAAAACAGAAATCATAATACTGCGCAAAAAATCTGGATGTTAAGTAAAAGCACAATCATTCGTCATTTTACACGCCCGCCAAGATACGAAACTCACTATTGCGAGACAGCAGAAGAACACTGCATTCAGAGTCAGTTTCTGTTCGTGTATTAAACTAAATAGACAAGAAAGTTTGTGAAATTTATGAGTGAGAAGCAGACCAGTCAAAAATGGACTCACATCTGGGTGGGCACATATAAAAAATAGCTCATTCCGGATTGTGACGCAATACCGTGAAATTAACGGATCCACTCTGAAGGCACTGTTTGATGTACGTTGTAAGTCGATGTCAGAATGATGATGTGTTGGATTTTGAAGGTTTTGTCTTTGATCTGAGAAATTAATTAATAAAATTAATACGTGAATGTAACTGAATATTTTCAAGCAGTAACGTGCTCAGAGATTAAAATTAATAAATCAAGTTGCTCGTGGCAAGTTTATTTCGTTTCCTCGTCCCGTGCCCACAGGGGGTTGTTTTTGAAAAATGTCTTGATACGCACTTAACACAGGAGAATATAATTTGTGAATGGATCTGACAAAATCGGGCTAGACGGCTACAACTAGTGAAATGTTTCTCCCTCTTTAAACAATAAAAATAAAGTAGTTCTAAGACGATTCCAATGCCGAAAAATCGCTAATCTTTCATGTCATAAGCAATCTCAATTTCGTAGAAATATTTTCCGCCCTTTGTAGAGGTTTTCGCAGGAATTTGGCCTTCCACCGTTAGCCCTGGTTCATCAGATCCAGTTAGGTGTCGCGACAGTTGCGTTTCAAAACTAATTTTAAAAAACTGTACCTTAAGCAGTAATATTGTTGTTGTTTTTTTGTTGTTGTTTCTCAAGCAAACTCGTCTGGGAAGACTACTGAGAACGAAGGCTGATTATCACTTGTGTCTCCCTTTTCTGGGTACTTGTCCATTATATTTATTTGTAAGTGCGAGACTGCAAGTGTGTGCGTGTATGAGCCAAAGTTTGGTATTTCTTTGCGTGTGCGTGTTTATAGGCAATTTATTTCTCTTCCTGGTCAACTCAATTCGTCTTCGTTGTCGACCACAGGCTTCAACTTCGTTTCCCCCCGTCTCTCAGTGCGAATCCATTTGTTTCTCTTGTCTTTGGTTGTCTTCTGTTTGATTCTAATTGTCTTTCGGCGGATGTTTTCTTTTCTTTTCTTTTTTTTCTTCCCGTGTCAGTTTAATAATTCCTGAACTCTTCTGTTTTCTCTTAGAACTGTCACAATTTCGATTTTTTTTTTTTCAATCATTGTTCACAATGAGCCACTGTTTGGAATCTCATCCTTTCCAACGGAATCGCTCCACGCCCACACCACAAAAAAAATTGTGACATAACGCGACGCGACGAGTTACCACGATTGCCGAGTACGAATACCTGCAGAAAAACACACAAAGAGCTAGAGAAATATCTTGCGTGAGAAAATTAAGAAAATAAAACGTTCGAATCTGAATACGTCATTTAATTGGGGCACAGCAACATTTTAGTAGTGTTTGGGTAGGTTTCCTTGTTAAAGTGTTAAAGTGAAGAGGGAGAAGGAAAAAAAAAGCAAAAAATAAGAACACAAACATCACGATGGACAAGAAGGTGAAATAAATACAAAAGGGACCGAATTAGAACAAGAATAAGAACGATTTCATATAAAAATGGTATACCACACTTGTTAAATTTTCTGCATCATAAAAGCTTCTACATCCTTACGATTAGTTTTAGAATATGAAACTGAACGACAATCTAGAGCAAAATTCGATTTTCCAAAATGACCCTAATATCATATACCTCAGGGCTCTAATACCACCCCTGTCCTAGGCCTCCTGCTATCTTTATTGATATCTATGGGAGCACTTTGCATTGTCTAATAATAACTTGTTTCCATCTAATGTTCCCGGTTCAAATTGAAGCATTTAAAACTTAGTGAAATGCCAGCAGATCCACCCAAATGTCATAGTTTTGATAGGTAGCCCAAGGCGCACAACAAATCAACGTTTCATCTGTGCCATCAACATTGTCATTAGTGTTTAATTCTTATTCAAGCCTTGAGCTATTGTTCATTTATCTAATGACTTGATACAGTTCATTTAAGGTTGAGGCGTGTATCAGTCCCAGTCGGCAAACCTATGGAAATACGACGAGTAGGATTGATGTCAACTTTGCGCATAGGAATCACATCGTTCCTATGCAGATCGGCTGGTTACGACACCGTGCGAACATCGGTCTGATGTAGGGAATACTCCCCTACAGCATCCCTACCAACATTACGGAAATCCTGAACAAATCCACGATTAATTAACGAAGAGATGCTGACTGGGGTGCTACACGATGTGATACCATCGACCTCTCCGACAACATTGCTCTGAAAATAACGTCGTGAAAAATGAGTGTTTTTGTTTTTGGTTGTTGTTGTTGTTGTTGTTGGGGCTGTTGCTGATTTCGTTTTTCGAACGAAATGTAACACACGGTAATTCCTTACAGCCAGGCCTTGCTGTCCCAAAAGTGAGGCTAGACAAACTTATCACAATTATTTTCCACAAATCTTTTTTGCCACCTTAACTTCTAATGCGAAATACGACCTTAATGGATGTATTTTAGTCTGACGTTCATCTATGTTTAGTAAAGCTATGATCACAATTAACTTGGCGTCAAAGAAATAACAGGTAGTTGGTATTTTATTGCAAAGCTGAGTATCGTTCCAGACTGAGCAGAAAAGGCATAAAATTTGTAGCATTTTGAAGAGGAATACATTTCTTAAACTTTTCTTTTTCTTAATATGTTCATGTATATAATTTGCATTGCTTCACATCTTGTCTTTTCTCTGAGCATTTCAATTACTCTCCAGCCAAATTTAAGTCAGTGATATAATGTAGCGGTTGTGGATACCGAGGGCATTTAGTGCAGGCATCTATTTTCAGCTTTGAAACTCAACCGTGATAAAGCATTGAATTGGAATAATAATTATTTTTTTTTTTAAACTGCTAGCGCAAGCCAAGAGATACGATGTTTCGTCGACTTTTCTTTCTGCTATACGAGAGCAGTTTTTCTTTTTCTGCTTTTTATATTTTAATAAGCTGGTTTCTTTGATTATTTTGTTTTTGTCATAGAAGTTTTTCAATCGTCCTCAAACAAAAAATAACTCGTGTATCTTCACTTAAATCAACAACGCCTGGCATGCTTTGGAAAATACAGGCTAGAGCCATACCATAGCAAAACTTTACACTTATAAGTAGATTTTCCTGGCTATGAGGAAACACGTTCTAGACATCGAAGCCTAAGGTTTCTGTTTCAGGAAGATCACTGCCTTTAGTATTTGTACCTGTAGATCTAGCTTTCATCATCAACCTTCACTTGATGCAAGTGAGGGCAGTTTTTACACAACACGAAAGGTTAGAGATGCGATTTTCTGCACTTATGGCTTCAGCCCCCCCCCCCCTTTCCCCAAGTACAAAAAAAAGAAAATAATTGACAAATTGGGGGCGTATAGAACGGATGCCATGAACATGTTTAGGTTCAATTTTTATGTCGACATTTGCTGATTTTGATTGTGGATTTGTACACATTTTCTTTAAATAATAATTTACCGAAAAGTCTGACGCTGAGAGGAAATTCTGAAGCAGGCCTATTTTGTATAATTATATTAACACTGGTGTGTGCTATTATTAATGTTGTTATTGTTATATTAATTCAAAATAATAATGTCAAAAACAGTATTTTGATTCTTCCCCGTTGCTGGTTGTCCTCTTTTGTATGGTAGAAGTGTAAACTCAAATTACTGAACAAAACAGGAGCGGCTAAATTTACTCTTGGAAAGTTGTGTGGAGTAAAGGGGGCGAAAAGGGTTTGGTAAACCCCTACCTTGGTAAGATAATACAACTTGAGAAAGCAGCAGACAGGGAATTCTCAGAATGGAAACGAAGAGCCACATTTAGCATTATTGGCGCGAAGGGCACTGTGTGTAGAAATCTCCAGACATTAGGAAGGCATTCAATTTAATTAGTATTTAATATTTCTTTAAAAAGGTAATGAGTGTAGAGTATGTCTGGGAAATTGAGGGTTTTAAAAAAGTCGAAATAGGCAACATAACTTGGAAACAGAGAGAGGGAGAGAGAGAGAGAGTGGGGAGGGAGAAAGCGAGAGAGAGAGAGAGGTAAGGAGTGAGGGGGAGAAAGAGGGAGAGACAGAGGGGAGAGGAGGGAAGAGAGAGGGAGAGGGGGGGGGGAAGGAACGAGAGTCAGAGAGAGAGAGAGAGAGCTCAACTCTGTGCAGTATCTGATGATGTTTCCCTTACAGCCTGGTATATTTTGTATAGTATGAAAGTATAATTTGGAGAGAGAGAGGGGGACAGAGAGAGATTGTTACTGCGTCACTGTAAAGCGCTAAAGGTTCACTTTCCATTTGGTGGAGACATGCGCTATGCAACTATTCTCCAATATTATTTCTATTGTGATAGAAAGCAAACGAGAGAAAACTATTGAGGAGATGATACTGGCATGAAGTGACAGACTAAGAAAAAGCTAAAAATACTCTACAAACATTTCATGTGTGCAGCGATACCCAAGCCTAGATAATGGAATCATTTCAGAATAATCTAAAAATCTAAAAATCTAAAAAAAAATCTACTCTAAAAAAGAAAATATCTGTACTGTAGAAGTAACAATTCCAGATTCCATTCACTATATAAGTTAGAGTATTCTGGAGATGTTTAATAAGGATTGTTACATTAACACGCTTATGAGAACCAGTGTCGTCTAGATAGCCCAAAATGCGCTGTTATCCCCTAACACCTACGTTATGATTAATTTTTATGATCGGAAGAGAACAATGTTACAGCATTCTGAAAATATTTTAACAGGGATTGTCTACATTAATACACTTAAGTAAAACTGTCTGGCCCAGACTGAAAGCACCGTTATCCCTACACCTAGATAACGCCTAGATTTTAATTAATATAATAATATATTATATAATTGGGATTTTTTTTTTAAAGTGTGCCGCCTGTATGGAGTATTCTAGCATGTCATTCAAGCTTAAATGTGGCTGTTTATTTATAAATCAGTCAGAGCCATTCTTGCCTCCTTTCTCTCCTCCTACATCACCTCTCCGCCCTTCCTTCCCACTACCCCCTTACATGGACCTCAATATGGGTGGGTGGTATCGAGAGGAACACTGTCGAACGAGGTTAGGACAAATTCTGATTTTCTCCTCCACTGCTTTCCTTGGCTGATTTGTTCACTCCCCAAGGCAGCCAATACCAGCTATACCCATGTATCTTTGTGTATTTCGCTTATCTGGATTCAAAAGATGACTTTATCTCCGAGCTGTTGTAATTTTTGCCGTTGATTTTCCTCTTCGGCTTCTTTCTTCCTTGTTTTCTTTCTCATCAATACCACGTTCATTATTTTTCTCCTTGTCCTGTGTGTCGTTACACCTTGCAACACACTGCAGTCTCTCTCTCTCTCTCTCTCTCTCTCTCTGTCTGTCTCCCTCTCTCTCTCTCTCTCTAGCTCTCTCTCTCTCTCTCTTTCTCGATCTCCTTCTCTCCCTCTCTTTATCTCTCGTTCTCTTCCTCTCTCTCTCTCTCTATTTCTTTCTCGCTCTCTCTCTTTCTCCCTGTTTCTCTCACTCTCTTTCTCTCTCTTTTTCTCTCTCTCCCCTCTCTCTGTCTTTTTCTCTCTCTCTTTCTCTCCCCTCCTTTCTCTCTCTCTCTCTCTCTCTCTCTCTCTCTCCCTGTTTCTCGATCTCCTTCTCCCCTTTTCTTTCCCTTTCTTTCTCTTCCTCTCTCTCTTTCTTTCTCGCTCTGTCTCGCTCTTTCTCCCTCTCACTCTTTCTCTGTCTCTTTCTCTCTCTCTCTCTCTCTTTCCCCGTCTCAGCTAGGAGTATTATTTCTGTCCTGATGAAATCACTATGTTCAATAGCCTTACCCCATTTTTTGGTTTTGTTTGGTTCCTTCCTCTCTGCACACCCATTCTTTTCTTATGACGTTTTACTTTATTCTGGCTTTGTCTTTCCCCCCTCCCCTTCCCCCCCCCCGACCCCCTGCTAATTGTTTTTTTTCTTTTTCTGTTTTTTTTCATTGTCATGTGAACATGTGAAGGCGTTCGACAAGAAAAATAAGCACTTAAAAATGCCGTGCACAAACATATATTGTATGTAGAAACTTGTGAACGTTTTCTGCTTCATTGTTTGTGGAGAAAGAACCAGGTGCAAATACATTGGCAGTTATAATTGGGCCCAGTGCTGCTTACACGACTGTATAACCTACAGCTCATGGCGAAAATAATAATTATTGTTACTTTATTTTCTGTCCCTACATTGACGGCTGAGACATTCTGAACACGTATGGCTTACCTTTTGCATTATTAGTGCAGAATCAGTCGAGATAACCCAGAACGTGCAGTAGTTTTGTGGAAAAAGTGATTATTCAGTTGTAGAACATAAATGATAGAGTTTATATGGGCCGTATAGCCAAAATACACACAATAAGAATTCTGTTGGCTTACTTCAGACCAATTTCCTAACTACATATTGCGGCCATGCGGCTAATGAAAACATGGTTTTTGCCAATTAGCTTAGGGCTGTTGTTGAGAAACCGTGGTTTAGTCACAAAGACATAATGAGAAAATACTGAGTTATGTTGACTGTTCGGGTATCGCTTACTATATAAAATACTTAATTTCTTTTTAAAAAAAACACTATTAGTTTGACCTATTCCTAGCCTTAACCCTAACCCTTAAACATTCCGTTTGGCCATAAAAGAAAACACTGGCAGTTACTCCGAAGTAGAATACCAGACATTTTAGTTATTTGTTCGACGTATTACATTAACCGTTTCCCTGCAATTCTGTTTATCCTTATTTCTGATTTTTTGCATTATGTTATTTTTTGCACTTGGGAGACATGGCCAATGGCAGAGTGTCAGGAAATTCTTTGACAAAAACTCATCACGAAAGGCTTTCACTGATGACTGTCAGCTCAATGTATTTTCTGACACCTGGAAATTGTTCTCTTTGTGTTTTGTAGAGCCTCCTTATAATTTGTTCACAAAAACTGTATATTATACATGTATATATATATATATATTAGCGTCCTTGCGTGTTGTGAGAAGTGAAAGGAGGCGAAACATTGTCACTTCGGAAAAACTAACTGAGGCATGTGGTAATGGGCTAGAATGAGGAAATATAGGCCAAAGAGCCAACAGACCGTGAAGTGACATTTTCAAGATATCCATGATACAACAGTAGTCAATTAACAGTTCTATCGTGGATACCGATAAGATCAAAACGTGTAAATGTAAATAAAAACAGAAGTAAAAATACCAGACCTTCTTACTGTTGCGACATCAGTGTTAATAATAATCTGGGGCGTGCAAAAATGGTAATTATACACGTTATATTATATTACATATATACAGCATTTAGCAGATTGATGTTTCGCTCTGCTGCGACAATAATATTTTGCTCGGTTATTGTTTTTCCGAACAAAGAGGCCATTCAGTAAAATCAGAAAAGTGTATTTACAGAAAGTTATACATAGATAGCTGAAAATATCACATCGCGTGTACACTTCCTCACTGCCATACATTGATAAACCCTTTAGTATTCACTTTCTAGATGTACTTGTTCTAAATGAATCCTCCATGAATATGCGGTCAGTGCCATTTGCATTTGTCCAAAACAAAACATAGCTAATAGAATAAAGGACACGTTGTTGTTGTTGTTTTTTCCTCATCCTTCCTTGTACTGACAAGACTTTGTGAATGTTCCACCCATGGACCAGCCTAACACTGTAACAGTGACCATGTCTGTGTAGAAAGAACCACATTTGTTAATTTTGTATCCTTGACTGCGCAATAGTGTTACTAAAATGAGCTAGGCCCACAAAATTAATGTGTTCATCGAAACCGCTCCGAAAGTACTCATCTAAAATATATGAAAATTGGTAAATAGATGTGAGGAAGCTTGCCGGTTTATGTCCACATAATATTTATATGAGACGACAGGAAGCCGTTACATTTGTATATTTTCACAATTTCGTGTATTTGAATTGGGGAAACATCATTGCCCCGATCCGCCATGCTAGGACGGTTCAAAAACTAACAAGGTTTTCAACTTTATATACTTCGGTGTGTGGGGCTTTGTTCGCTGAGTATTCACGGATCGTTTTCCTGTCCGAGAGAAGAGCTTGGACAGAGTGGGTAGGGTGAAATCAGATTTATCACGGATAACTCCGGGTATCTCTTTTTATACACAGGGTTTTGTCCTACTTCCGTCCGTAGAATGGGTATTTTGCTTGTAATAACTATACCTCGTAATAATGTCAATATGCCCGCATTGTCTACATCAAATAAATGATGTGTGTTATTAACACTTTATATTTTATCCTTTATATCGAAGGCCAATATACGAAATTGTATGACAGTAACAGGTGCATGATTCTGATCTTCTTAATAATTGTAAGGTTTATATAGCGCTTTAATACAAGCTCTCAGCACTTCATCCCGTAATACAAGCTCTAAACGCTCATTCTACCACTGACAAGCAATTCACAAACCCGCAAGCACTTCACAAACAAGAACATACTGAAACAAGTGACAACGGTCAGACGCAGATCTTTAGAAAATAAATTCGAAACATCCGGCAACTGTGTATCTGAAATTCAAAAGCATGAAGTTTCAAAGGCTAAGTTAGATCTAAACGAAATAATATAAAAACCACAGAAAAATTGTGGGGTCGCACAGGCCATTTTCTGACTTCTCTTTTAGTTTGCGTTTCATTGTATCGTTTGGGTATTGTTTCTTAAGCGAGGCTTTGCTACATACAAGTTTTTCTTTTTGCTAGATTTTGACTTTATATCTAAACGAACAATATCCTGTCCAAAAATCAGATTCCCTGATCATGAATGCTCAGAAAGGAAAAGTTATGATGTTGCCTCGTAGCCTTTGTCTATAACAGTCAGCTGTGAATTCTGCACCTTACAGTCTTTATACTAACAATCACAGATAAACACAGTAGCGATCGGTTTTGGTGAGCAAATTGTTAGGAAGCAGTCATCTGATTTTCTTGCGAGACCGATATTTTCCGTACCAGTCTCTCTCCCAAGATTTCGTGATTTTATGACACCGTGTCTACACAACAGCAAGTTTATGGTGTCTGGACTGGCTGCTGAACGACGCAGGGAGAATGTTGAATGAAAGCGATAGAGATTCGGGGAATAAGAGAAAGCAGGGTTTTTTTTTTTTTTTTAATCAATGTTTCTCAAACTTTTTGAGCAACGGAATCTTTCTGACAAGGTCCCGGTTTCGGAGAGAAAAGACATCCACGACTGTCCAGGAGAATAATCGGTTAAGAATTGTTTCCTTGGCTTCTCTGAACTGTCTCATGTCGTGGAGTAATCTTGTGGAAACTTCGCGGTACCTTGCGCTGGCAGAGACCGTTCTGAGAACCGCTGGTGTAGAGTACCAGTGCGAAAGGAACAAGTGCTGGAAAGAGAGTAGAGAAAAAAAACGTGATAAAAGATTTGATAGATGGACAAAAGACAAGAAAATGTACAGAAAGACTGGCAGATATACACGGATCGCGGGGTTGTCAGTGTCTGGATAACAGCTTCAAAATAAATATGAATAATAGTAGGAAACAAGGCGACGGGACTCTAAACGACACGGAATATAAAGGAACTAACGAAACTTAGTTGTCCTAAAGACGACGGAAAGCAAATCTGCTGGATGGACGACACATTAATTTTTACCGATTTAGTTCACAGGATTGACAACGTTGTGACAGGCCGGCTGTCAGATCTGACTGACTATACGTGACATGATTAGGACACTTCGCGATCTAGTTAGGAGATGAATATCATTATAAAATGAGAAGGTCGTGTGATGTGTAAACCAAGAAATAAAAACAAAACCTGGTGATGTATTAAATGTAGGAAGTAACCCTGCCAATGGCACGCTTTGCAAGTAAGTTGCAGCCATTAAGACCAAGTGAAAATAGGCATAAATGGAAACAAATAAGCTAGGAATTATCATTAGAAATCGTCGAAAATCCCATTAGGCGCATCAATAACAACAACAGACAGCAAAAATAAATTACCGAAATGAGAGCGATCAAAACGGCAATTTTGTTCACTTGTGAATAATTCTCGACAAGTTCTAAATACGCCCCGGAGACATTGATGTGCTAATCATGCTAAATCAAACAAAGTAATAAAAAAAAATGTAAGCAGGGGAAAACGGCACTGTAAACAAGGTCAGACCAAAAAGGAAAGCAAAATACATCACACAAGAAATTACAGCTGAATGTTGGCAGCCTGTTGAGAGAACGGCTCGTTGCGGGCACAAGGAGACCTGAACGAGAAACTTGGATCCATCCAGAAATTGACAAAATACTGAGTTTCGCTCGAATCGCATGTTATAAAAAAAAGTCTACGCACATCTGAATCAATTTTTGTTTTCAGATGTGACCAGTTTCGCATTTTAACCAAACTGACAACAGCGTGTGGGTGAGAATTTGAGGTTTTGTTCCGTGATCTTGAGGATAATTGTGAGTGGATCAGGCCAAATCGAGCTTAAGGTGAAAATTTTATGTCTCTCTAATAAATCAATATAAAATATTTTTATGGCGATTTCAAACAAACTATTTTAATTGAATTCAGACAAAATGGCGACTCGTTCTTTTTATAAGCAAATCTCAATGTCCTTAGAAAAATTTCCTGCATTTTGTAGGGGTTTTCTTAGGAATTTGATCTTTCACCTTAAGTCTGATTTCGCCAGACCTACATGTACTCACATATTCCTGAATACACGGGCACAGCTGGACATGTCGGTCAAGGGACGCTCAAAACTGTCAAGAAAAATGACTCTGAATGGTGCAAACGTAACAAATTTGGCGGAGACATTATTATTAAAAACATGGTAGCATGGGTTCCTCTTCTCAAGTCGTTGTGGAGTCTTTCGAATGAGATTTTTGGTTGAGCTTCGCCGTTTAGGATTTTAGTCGTTGAATGAGTTTTGGGGTGTTATTCCCATGCAGATTATAGTCTATCTGGTATTCCTTTATAACTTCGCAGCCTTTAACAGAAGTTATGATATTGAATGCAAACAACAGCAAAAAGGTCCTAGCTCCCACGCTCATTATTATAATAATTTATGCACCAAACAGTTGCATTCGGAGATGGGGACGGATAAGAGCGCAGAATATTAAAAACAAGAAAGAATTTAAAGATCCACCAAGAATATTCTTTAGGATTCTGTGTCATTAGGTAGAACAATAACATTATCAACAGATTAATGGATTGTTTAGATGTCATAATACCAAACAAACAAACAAGAAAAACTCGGTTGAAGACACAACAAAAAACACGGGAATCAATACCTAAACATGGTACAGATATATCACAGACTTCTCAAAGCCTTGCGATGTTTGTGATGGCCCAGGGCAAGTCAGGTCTTTCGGGGAGAGCGGGAAACTGATTAGACTTGGCCTTCATGTCTTTGCGACATCGCAAGACTGGGAAAGAAGAGAAATGTTCAAAGTGAAGCTATATCGAGAGGGCTTTGAAGAAATAGAATTCAAGACATTAGATATTTTTTTTTAGCTGCAGTTGTTGTTGTTGCCGGTGTGTGTGGTGTTGATGTTGTTGTTTAGTGGTACCGGGGGGGGGGGGGAGGGGGGGGGGAAATAAAACAAAACAAAACAGATTTTTTTTGTTTATGTTTACGCCAGTGCAGTTACGTTGCACGGAGAATAGAAATAACAAAATGCACAGCCGGGCTAGATGAGTGTGCTTTTATTATGATGTTCAACCAATATTGACATGACAATGTTTGTTCAGTTTTAGGTTTCAATGACATAAACTTGTTTGCTCTTCGACCTCAGTTTATTTTCACTTCTGTAGGGTGCTTGACGTAGTACATCTTAAGGAAGTGCCACTTCTTTCGGGAAATGGCGAGTTAATACCATTCAAAGGTGGACATTAAACATTAATAAACCAAAGAGTTGACCTATTATGTGAACAGCAAAAAGATCCAAGAAAAAAAAAAATCAGAAATCATGTCAGTCACAACGTGGTCGTGATGTTTTTTGTGCCAGCCATGCAAGATTATAACTGAGGGATATCTGATCTCACGGTCGACGTATAATATACATTTTACTTGCAGATGAAGGAAAAATACATTATTTGTCGACAAATGCGTAACAATTATTTTTATTGGGCAAGTAAATGTGCCGTAGGGAATGAAATTAATATACAGATCTGTAGTCGATTCTGAACAAACTGAGACGGCACTGTTGTTTTTGTGTGACCATTGGAATTAATAATAATTATACAAATAAGCAGTCGATTCTAGACAAGATGAGACGGCACTGTTGTTTTGCATGCGCACTGGAATTAAGAAGTAGAAGGTACTAGACAAGATCAGACGGTACTGTTTTTGTTGTGGGTTGTTGTTGTTGTTGTTTTTTGGTGACCATTGGAATTAATATACAGAGAAGCAAACGATTCCAGACAAGATGAGACAACACTGTTGGTTTTGTGTGGGCACTGGGATTAATATACAGATAAGTAGACGGTTCTAGACACAGTGAGACAGCAATGTTGTTTTTTTAAGTTTGCGATTATCCGTACGTATATTGGAAGTTACGAATGCGGTCGCGACAGTCAGATGAAATAAGTACTTTTGGCGTATATCTGTCTGCTTCCCATTACTTCAACTTTTCAAAACATGATTTCCTTAGCGGCGTGCTGTTTGGTAATGTGCCTTGCATTACGCCTCGTTTTTTTGATAGGGAGTGAAAATAATTGCTTCATCCCAATCCAATGTTTCCACTCTCCAGTATGGTATGTGCACAATCTGGTGGAGCTTTGAAAGTACAAATCTTACAACTTTTACAAAAATTGCCACATTTCCTGCCGTAATGCCATTGCATCAATCAGAGATTTAATATAAGATTCTCACTCGTCATCTTCAAACACGACACCCTTATGAATTCAATTATTTCGGGTAAGATTATCTTGATATTTCCAGTTTGCATCGCTTCACTTAATAATTCCATCAAAGCCGGAATTCTGCAGTAAATTTCACACACACATTGTTTCATATGCACTGCGGTTACATCGGAAACTATAATGCCTTTGATAAAGAGTTCTTTCCAAAAGCTTCATCTACGTTGTGGTGAAATACGTTTTGAAACATAAGTAAAGTGTAACGTGTGAAGAGTTGTATGATCCGCTGTGTTTTCATTTTTGACCTATTTACTGGCAAGCGTAAATGACAAATATTAAGTCAAATAGTAGCCGGTGCTAAACAGAATTAAATCAGCAAACCTGTACAAAAATCTTTGATCCAGAAGGGCGCGAGCACCAGAGTCATCCATCTATTCTGTTGTGTCAAAATGTGGCAAAAAGAAAAAGTTGCATGAAGCAAAGCCTCGCGTAAAAAAACAGAAACGATACAGTCAAGCGCACAGAGAAAAGGAAAGACAATTCAAGGTTTCTGTAGATTAACCTTGGTTGCGCAGGGCTTTCCTACATACAACGTTTTCTGTTTACCACAGATTTTCTGTTGTTGTTTTTTTTTATTCTGTCTGTTCTGTTGTGATAGATTACCTTTCTCCTACATTTCAGGACTTATGATGAGAATACAATAATATACAATAGGGTATATGCATCATGCATGCAAATTATACACAGTTCAGATTCAAATCCAGAGGATTCAACACTATGCGAAAAGAAATTTTACCCATTTCAATAGTTATGTTGTCGACTATTTGCCTTCTCATACCCAGCCAAACTAAGTTCACCGTCTACACCGCTATACTAGAAAAAAAAGTGCTATCAATATTAAGAAGGGTTTGCCAAAGACGAATTTTATAGAGGAGTATCAAAGTGTAATTTAAAATTAAACTCATGACTTGTAGATATCACTTCTTCAAAATTATATCTTCAAAAAAAAATATTTTTTTTTTTTTGATATGCTTGATGCTAAATACATGTAAGCTCATACTTCAGTCTATTTCGCTGCATATATAATTATATTATTTCCTCAACACGGACTTTATTTACATTGGCAAATAAAAATCACGCGCTAGGCTTGAGATCAAAATGTCTAACCTGAACTCTCAACAACTGTTGAAAAAAAAAAAATTCACTTTCAATTCCATCACCTCATATATTATCCTTGGTTGAAGCAATACAGTGCAGTATAACCCCGAGCATCAGCTCATTTTCTCTTGGCCTGTTTCCCAGCCAGAGTTTGTAGGCAACATCAGGGGAGTAATGCTTGAATGAACATACAACAAAAGTCACTGGGGAACTCTGAGGAAATTTAACTTCTTTCATGTCCCACAGTAGGTCCTTTTGCTTGTTTAAATGTTGCGCTGGAGCTGACCCAACAAGCTCATATAGTTATTATTTACATAAAACAGCGCTGAGTTAATCACTGTTCAGGTGGTAACGGGGGAAATATTACACTACCAAAGCAATCGCCTTTAATTGTAATAGGACTATTGGTACATTGAAAAGATGATGATACAATTATGCATAATAACCTTTTCTGGAGAGGCTAACTAGACCAAACAAACGAAACCGTTACACTAGGAACTTGGTTACGGATTTGTGGACAGTTGCCAAAAATATTACTGTGGCCATGTCGCCAGTGAAAAGATTGTTGTGGCAAAGTAGCCAAATCTGAACTCTGCAATGGCGCGCACTGAGTCAAGTTTATTTTGCGTCTGTTTTGACTCAGATTTGAAACAAGATTTGAATCTACTAGTGAGACAGACATGTTTCAGGTTTAACTAGTGCGCGAGGTCCTGTTTAATTCCACGGTCCAAATCTCACACTAAAACTTGAAAAAACAACAGATTTGACTCAGTGGGGGACACGCGGTCTAAAGGCAAGATGCTCGCCTCTCATGCCGAAGGTACTGGTTTCGAATCTCGGCCGGTGCCGGTATGTTGGAATTTTGGGATTTTTCTCCTATTTTCTCCCCTGATTCTAAAATAAGTAGGATCGAGCACTTAGTCTTCCCGGATAAGGACAAAAAATTCGGAGGGCCAGTTAGTCATACTAGTTAGTCAGCAGTTTTTTAACGTAGTGCACGTAAAGATACCTTGGCATTTGGAAATCGTGAAGTGCAGGCCGTACAAGGCCGCTGCCCGGACAAAATTCTAAAAACAAAAACACAAAAAAGAAAAACAAATCCCTACCACAGCAAGAAAAACAAAACAAGAAAATGTGAGGTGTAAATGGCAACGAACTTCCTAAAATAAAGACCTAAACATTTGATTCAGTGCGCTAGGGCCGTAAAAACTTTCCGAAATTTTCGTTGTGCTAACAAAACTCAATTTAGCTGCATGGCGCAAATAGTCCCTCCGTCACGTTTGAACTTTGTTGCTCTCCCGATGCTGGATATCTACAATACTTTAAAACAGGCAGTGGGATCTTGGATTTTCCTGTCCCGTTTCTTACCTGCCAAGAATCCAGGGCGAAGGCGCCTCTAACTGCAGGGCGGCAAGACAAACACACTCTCGTGCACACTGTCTTCACAAGATTATTTTCAGTTAATGTAGATATCAGCTATTGATATGTATATCATGTTGTTGTTACAAGTTTAATCATTAGAGCCATAGGCACGAGGCCCCAGGATACTACATAAATATTTTTTTTTTCGCTCTGTTGTTTCTAATTTCTTGTTGAGCTTTATTTTAATATGTAGAGTTGTAATCTTCTGAAATTGTGTGTTACGCTAAAATAATGTCTATATGCATTTTGTGGGCGAATGTGTTTGTACGACTAAACTATAAAGCAAATAATAGAGTTACGTCAATGTTGTAATGTTATAATATTATACTATTTTCAGGGTTTGCCTACAAATATTGCACTCCTAGCGGCAAATGGTTCGAGCATCCAGAACTGACCAAACCATGGACCAATTTCTCAGCCTGCGACGCTCCCGTCAATTTACAACCAGCTGTGGTAAGTTTTTGTGCGAACATCACAAAATATTAGGTTGATTTTATACAATGTATTGGATGTTGTATCTTCTGGATTGGCAGATGGGTATTCAGCTTTCTGAAGTCGGAGAAAGTAACTGACTAGGGATGAAGTGGCTTGAACGGGTGACTGGGCTGTGTAGGGAAGGAGACACGGACCTTTTTGCAATACAGTTTGTTGTCTGGGATGTTCAAATATTAAAATGTAGTTGTTCAAGAGGTGATATGGACGGAGTAGGTGATGGGGTAATGTATGGATGGAGTAGGTAATGGGGTAATGTATGGAGTAGGTAATGGGGTAATGTATGGATGGAGTAGGTCAATAGGCGATGAGGTAATGTATGGATGGAGACAGGAATCTCTTTGCAGTTCAGTTCATTGCTTCATGTGTTAGTGTATTTAGCTGTCCATGAGATGAAATGGATGGAATAGGTGATTGGGCTATGCTGAATGGCGATAAAAACGTCTCTTCGGAATTCAGTTCAATGCTTGATGTGTTCATGAATGTAATCGTCCAAGGGATGGAGTGACTAATTGGGCAATGTTTGATTGGAGATCAAAATCTCTTTACAGTTCAGTTCATGTATTTTTGTACAAACATTCCCCTTGCCCCACAATATTGGTTTTAATCTCTGTGAGAAAAAGCACCAAAAGGCACAATTCTACCACTTAGTTAATGTTTCCACAGTGTGTTTTAAATTTCCTTGAAGCCGAAAGTTGAAGGCGATGTATTTATAACATTAAAATTGTTATTCTTGTGTTTAAGCATTACCAACATTGAATACTGTGAGACAATCCCAAGAAGCATCATGTGAAGAGATGTTTGTTCTATAACAAGTTTTAATTTAAAACATAATTCTTAACATTATCTCGTCCAATGAGGAAAAAGCTTGACTCGTTCAAAAAGATAATCAAATCCAAAGACAAAACCTTTAAGAGAGAGAACTGACACAATCTATTGATCATTTACGGCACCTCTGTGAAGTGAATGTGTATTATATAATTAGAGTGTCAAAAACTGGTACCATTATTTAAACATTAAACGCTGTGTGCCGATGTCAGTGTTATATTGGTTGGATACTTCCATTGGATGGGTGAACCATTTTATTTTTTTTAATGGCATTGTGTTCAATATAATTTGTTTTATGCTATCTCTCTGTACCCAGGAACATGCAGACAGACTAAAACTCATACAGACCATTGGATATGGTGTCAGCTTGTGCTCGCTGGTCATCGCTGTGCTCATCATGTGCTGCTCTAGGTAAGAAACCGTGGCAGATTTAATCTTTAAATTGTCTTATTATTTTATGTTCTAACTGTCTATGTTTAGAGCACTTATTTGTGTTTGTGAAGAAAAAAGTGGTTTAACTCTGTTTCATTTGATTTTGTTTTAGCAAATTCACTGCGTAAATTTGAAATAACATTGATTTGAAAAATGGGCTAAGAGAAAAGACACGAATTAATTAACTAGACTAATTAGTTTATTTCATATTGAGGCAGTTAGGCCAGTGTTCCACTGAAATATCAGAAGGCTCATAAAGTTATCACAGTTTCAAACAAAATGGAGTTTAACAACTCGTTTCATTCGTAGGCACATATGAAAGTTGGCATTCCAAAATGGAAACATTTTTTTTCAAAAAGCAGCTACTCGATTCGTTCGGGTAAATGGCAGGGGAAAAGCCAGGAGTGTTTGCTCGTTCTTGTTTAAGAAACATGGAGAAATATCTCCGGTTTAAATCAGTTCTCAGACAAAGCAACAACTCATTTCTCTGTTTCAAGCCAGTGGCAGAGACGATATCTGTTGTTATGTGCACGCTGGTGATAACCTCGGTCATTGTGTCTGGCAGTTTTATTTGTATTTTGCTTTGCGAAACATGCGTTCAACAACGACAACTTTAATGTGGCAAGTTAGCACAATTCAGGATTCGATATTGACAATCCGTCGGTCTGTAAAGAAGACATTCTTGACTTTGCCAGTAGGCTAGGTAAAGTTTTTCATAGCTTCGAATGCGGCGGGCGTAGCAGCCCTACTCAGGGCCGCCTTAACATCATTTTGGGCCCCTGGGCAAAGCAACAGGCTGCGGCCCGCCCTCCTCCGCAACTGCTCAGAAATGTGCATGCATGGGGCACCCCCGCGGCCCCCAGGCAAGTGCCCAGTGTGCCTATCCGTTAAGAGGGCTCTGGTCTTATCCCTGCTTCATTCCCAGTCACTCCATTGCAGTAATATACGTCCGAGTCGTTTGTCTTCGTTCTTTCAGCATTAAGATGCAACTCTGCATAAAGGCAGTGTAAGATTTCGTCAGTGACATGAAAAGAATGTGATGTATACCCGTCCAGTTTGATATGATATTCGTGAAAAAAGTTGCTGGCTTTCAACACAACCTAGCAGTGCATTCTACATCACAGAGGCGATGTTATCTATTAAAAATGCCTAACTCTTGTTTCTTAGATGAAGAGGATTGGTAAAGTGTGTGACATCCGACATTTGAACAGAGCTATTGTAACTCCACCCACACTTCCTCCCTGGTGGGAAGGTGAAGGAGGGGTGGATTGGCATGCCATTCTCCTACTGTCTTTCCTACTTGTGAAAGTCTCTCCTGCAATTCTTGTCTCCCCCCCCCCTCCCTCCCCCGTCCCTCTCTCAATCTCTCTCTGTCACTTGCTCCCCTCTCCATCTCTCTCAGTCGCTCTACCCCCTCTCCTCCTCCTACTCCTCTCCCCGCCTCGCTCTCTCTCTCTTGCTCTCTCTCACACACACAGACACACACGCACACACGATTTTCTTGTGAGGTTTAGCCATATATTTCTTTCTTGCTCATTCGCCTTCTTTGTTGCCCCTACAGGATATACTAATACCACAATGGTGACCCTTCTTCCCGTCCGCCACCCCCTCCCCCCCCCCTTCTGTCTCTCTCTCTCTCTCTCCACACACACAAACACTCACTCACTTGCAGTTCAGCCATGTACTTCTCTCTTTCTCATTCGCCTTCTTTATCTCCCTTACAAGATACAAATACACATTGGTGGCCTTTCTTCCCTCCCTCCCCTCCCCCCCCCTCTCTCTCTCTCTGTCTCTCTCTCTCTCTCTCTCTCTCTCTCTCTCTCTCCCCCACACACATACATACACTCACGTGCAGTTTAGCCACGTACTTCTCTCTTTCTCATCCGCCCTCTTTGTTTTCCCTCCATGATATAAAGACCACATGGTGAGGCCAAAAAAAGGGGAGCTAGCCTGTATGAAGCTGTATTATTATATCTCTTTAAACTTATCATATTATGTTCCTACCGAAACACACCCAGTTCAAGTGATACGATTATATTATGTTGGCATTTATCACAAACTTCCATATTTTGATGCCCAGTGTATCAGCTCCCGAGACGTAAGTCGTTCAGCTCCTGAGGTGTTGTTGATGTGTGCTCCACCTTTCTCTTTCGTTCACCTTTCATTCTTTTTTGATGTTCTCTCTTGCATCGTCTGTCTATTTTGACCTCTTCGTTAGCTGTTTATATTTCTTCCTGGCGTCTTCGTAGTTTCAATTTATTTATTGACAGTCTCTTTCTTATTTCTCCGATTTTTCTGTCTCTTCATTTTCTTTGCATTTCTTTTTCCTCAGCTTTGCATAATGTTATTCTTTCCTGTCCTTCTCATGTACTTTTTTTCATTTTCCACTTAATCATATATTTGAGAACCAGGGTAAAGTTACGTTCTTGAGAAAGTGGCGCTCTACAACACTGTGTATTATGATTCTCTTTGCACTGTACGCCAAGACATTTTAGAAGATGTGACATTCTGGTATCAATGTGTGTGAGAAAGTGTTTCATTCTCTTTCATATTGTTCAGACTAAGAACTGGTCACAATAGGCTCCACCACCATAATTATGTTCACCAAGTTTAAAATAACGACATCTGTGAGTGCAGCCAGTCTCCTCAAAACCGAGCATGATTATATTGCAGTACTCCACACTCTTCTCAGCAATGCGAGAAACATGAATTATTGGTCCAAACCCACCGACCTGAATATCAAACTCTGTGGTGCTCTGCCAGAACTGCAGAAAACCGTAGATTTTCTTAAAAGAACAAATCTGTAGGTTTAGATTTTGTGAACGAAAGAAGAAGAAGAATTGGTGTTGTTGTTTTCATCTCAGCCTCACTGTCACCGTGAAACTAATAGTGCGTTAAACTGAAATTTGCTGGTGGTTGGCTGTCGCTACTGGCAGAGTCTCCTTCTGTACTATTGTTCTGTTATATTCTGTCTTCGTCTTACGCTTCTCAACAAAATCGGAGAGCTGAAATATTGTCCTTAGTAGACTCCGTCGGGGTCATACCCACCCCACACACTGTTTTTTGCCTCGGGGGGAAGGGTGGGAGATCCCCCCGAATGTGTGGCATGCAATTCCCAACTATCAATAAAACACATTTGAACTGAATGTATGGACTTCATGCATATCCGAAGAAGACACTATGCCTGCGGATCCATGAAAGAATTATTTTCTGACGTGGACCCGCAGCGCATCTTGTCTTTAATTTCTGAAAGAGGTCGAACTCTGCAAGTTGATTTAACAGACCTTATTATCATATTTACAAAACTCACAGATATAATTTACAGTATGGGCCTTTTCCCGTAAGATGTTTAACACGGGCCTTTTCCCGTTAGATCTTTAACTTCAGTTTTACCTGATCTTACCCATAGGCAAGTGAGGGCTGAAAACTAGGCCAAAGAGAGATAACGATTAACCTTGAGAGGCTCAAAGTGGCCGTGATCGTGCCGACGTGCCGTTAAACCCAAACTCAAACTGTCTATCGTCTTACTCTTTCCTAGCACAATGTGACCATCCAAACTCACACTTAAACTCAAATTCAAACTCCGACCGTCTTAGTTTCCTTCCTGATGGAAAATAGTTTTTTGAAAAGCGACAGAAAGTGTGTAGGGGCGCCGCTCAGCTTGGAACAAAGTCAAAATATTGGGGGAAAAAATGTTGCCATAAATCATAAAAGAACTAGAAATGGAGGGAAAAAGACACCTTTAAGAACTGTCAGTGTGGGCAAAATACACCTGATAGTAATAACACGGCATTCACCATCCCTTGTTTCATCAAATTTCTAGATCATCCAGTGAGCAACAGAATAAAATACACATGAAAGCAAACAGAGAAAGGTACCGAAGATCGTTTTTGACCTCTGCAATTCGCCTCAACAAGACAGTACAGTTTAATGTGTGCCATATTTCACTAAGTTTCCTTACCATGTTACTTCATACATGTTTTGTTATTGAGTTTATTGAGTTATGATGTTTGTGTAATGATGTGTGAGATGTGTGTACCATCTATGTGCAATTAAAAGCCCTGTGAAAGAGAAATATCCTCATAGACTTGAGAAGTTCAAGAATCAAGACTGGTAGAGTTCCGTATATAATGCAACAAATTTAGGGATCATTCCAGTCGTAATAAATCCACTTGCAGACAGGCCCAGATTGTTACATTTGCTAAAATAGCCGTTCTTTTTTCCTCACCTCTAGGAACAAAATCAAAGGTTCGATTCACTATATAACTGAAATATCGCTATGGGAACATTTTGGCAGTGTCTAGATCAATGTTTCTCAACATTTTTTTTTTTTTTTTGCCCTATCATCACTTTAGCTTTCAAAAACAAAACAAAAAAAAAACGCTCGTTCCACAATGATCCGACAAAGTATAGGATAAACAAGGAGATTTAGAAATATTTATATATTCAGTATGCGTACATTCAAAAGAAGTTTTAATTAAACTTTATTTCAAGTTGTATTCGCTCGTTTCTTATCTCAGTGGGAGCCTTGTCCTGTCTATACACTTAAGTTAAAATACACCACGAAATTCAGATTTCTCTGAAAAATACATTCGCCACATCCTGAAGTCCCTCGCCCCACTAAAGTATTGCCATGCCCCACCGGAGTGGCGTGTCCCCCAATTTGATAAACGCTGGTCCAGGTAATATATTGTGCTGCCACTGCTCAATCTCAAAGAAACTCATTCTCATTTCTCACAGGGTGCTTTTACACGTCAGCAATTTGGGCATCCCAACCTTAAACACAGCCGCATCCATTTGCCAGCAAAATTACCGTGTTTCTTGAGGGGGGAAGAGGGGGCTGGTTCAGCGCAGTAGACGGTTAACAAATTTAATTAATGAAAACTATGGGTTATCCTGACCCGCGAGAGCGTGCAAATACATCACAAACTCATTTGTCAGAAGGATTGATGGTCATGTGGTTTTCGGTCCAGCTGAATACAGAGACAAAATCATCATTACTGAAAAGGAACAGACAATCAAACAACAGCAATCGTTTGTTCCAGGGGCCGAAATAACCAACAGAAACCAACAAATTGGAGGCCGGTGATTTGAAGGGTAATATCAGTAGTTGTCTATGTATTGGCCAATCTTATGAGATAAGTTTTATTACTGAAAACATTCAGTTCTGTACCATGGTTAAGGCCAACAGCGCCCCAGAACAAATAGTGTAGTTGTGCGTGAAGATCAGCTAGTAAAATTAGGCCGGGAGGAGGAGTGGCTACGGGTGGTTTTGGTTTTGTTGTAGTGGGGGGGGGGGGGGGGCGATAATATTAGTTTTGATGTGTGTGTGTGTGTCTGTGTGTGAAATGTGATTTGATCTGTACCCATTTCGTGCATGTCTCAGTGATTTTGATGTTGAATATAGATGAATGAATGAATGAATGAATGAATACATAAATAAATACATAAATGAATAAATAGATAAGTAAACGAAACAATGAATACATCAGTAAATGAGGAAGTATACAGATAAATACACAAGTCATTCTGTCTCTGGACCAGCCTTCAGTTACGATTATCCTGAGTTTCGGACCCACTTGATAGAATTAAGTCCTTCAATATTAAGCTCTTTTAACTTTCTGTGTTATATTTTATTTCAAGTTTCTAGCTATATTCGTTTTATAACTTTTCCGTTTTATTGGCATCCGTCAGATTGTAACAGGATCATTTGAGAGATTTTGCTCTCACTCCCCTACTGCTTCAGCTACAATGGAAGCATGAATGAAAATGAAATCCTAATAATTAATGTTGGCCCTGGGCATTTCTTGAGCCCTTTGGCCTCATTATCTTGCGAGTATTAAGGGGGGAATTTGAACACTCACTTCAGATGATTATAGATGCACAGCCCTGGTCACTGCCAAAACCAGTGTTGGTTTTACAAAGTGAAATCACAAGAGGGTATTTATAAGGATGGGCTTATGTGCAGTTTGCTTATGTCGCTTGGCTTTTTTTAAAAGAAGAATGATGTTTATTTTAATTGGACAGAATGTCTGTTTGTAATCTTTAGATTTGGCAAGTTGTGAGAAGTGCCGGTCAGCGCTGTGGTCCCAGGTGAAGAAATAAATACTCATCGTTCCTCCCGCTTTCTTCTTTTTTGTTTTATTTCCCCTTCCTCTTGAGAGGAAGAAGGAACGTGAAAGAAACTCTCTCGCCCTTCTATCAGTGCTAGGCAGTGGCATGTAGGGGGGGGGGGGGTGGGGCACAACGCCCGAGGGCAGTATTATGTTTTCGCATGCTCGTGAGCATCATTGTCTTTCGCTGTGCTTCCAGCCCATGAAATAATGGGTATATATTCCATTTTGCGGAACCAAATTAAGAAAAAGTACGATTTGCGGAACTCTTTGTCGATATTCTGTATCGATACAATTTTTAGAGACGCCTATATTGAACCTACGGCTACCTTCCGTCCCACCATCTGGGCCAGCAACGACACGAAAAGATCAACAAACGACTGTGAATCTTTTCATACACAGGGAAAGTTTGTTTTATGGAGCTCACCCAGCAGTGTACGAATTTATTGATCGCACTGAAGACATAATCTTCAATGGCACTTTTTAGGATAATAATGATAATGATAATGAAGATCATTTATACAGAAAATCTTGTTCTCTCGATTTGCATCTCTCTCACTCTCTCTTTGTTTCTCTCACCCTCTTTTTCTCACTCTATCTATCTCTCTCTATCTCAGAGCAAATTGTAACGCAGCCTGTTAGGCGCAGTTCACAACTCACAACAGTTCACAACTCACAACTTGTATTCTAAAGTATTATAATATTATTTGAAAATATATTATATAATATTTATTTAATAATGAATTACAAAATTTTCATTGGTGATATGGGGGGTGATAGGGATAAATTTTAATCTATTAATTTTAATTTCAATTTTGCCTGGGCAGCGGCCTGTTCGGCCTGCTCTTTACGATTTCCAACTGCCAAGGTATCTTTAACGTGCGCAACGTGCACACGGGCCCTCCGAATTTTTTCGTCCTTATCCGAGAAGACTAGATACTCGATCCTACCCCCCAATAGGATCAGGGATACGAAAATATGAGAAAAATCCCAATTTCCAACATGCCTGCACAGCCCGGGTTTTGAACCCGGGACCCTTGACATGAGAGGTGAGCACCTTGCCTCTAGACCACCTTGTCTTGGATAAGACAAGTAGCCCAAGGCTGAGCAGAAGCTGCCACTCGGGGACAAACTGAAGATCGGGTGGTTGGAAAGGACTTTCAATGCCTGCCCCCTCCCCGATCCCGTAATGTACCTGTTATGTCATTGCCCTATCCATGGTGCATCTATTAATGTAAAAATCATACAAAAGTGCCAAGCCATTATCCTGGAAATAAAACTTTCACTAAAGTGTAATGGCCTAACTCATTCATAGACGTAGGCCATTTTGGTTCTGGGGTTGTTTCAGCCAGCGTGAATGATGACCACTTTTACCTAGGGTCATTTTGGCCTAAGTCTGACTGCATTGCAAAAGAATTTAAATACGTTTTTTTGCGATTTTCTCAGAAGTGCAAAAAGTGACTTAGGCCAAAAGGTCAGCACCATGACGGATGTACTTTGGAAGCGTCACCTCCTCCCGACCCAACCACCCGCCCCCACCCCACTTCACACACTTTCACTGCTACGCCACTGGTATCATATTGCTGCTTGCCGGAGTTTCTCGGCCATACAGGAATGAATGATTCCTAGAACATCTCAATCAATTTCATTTTTCTTGCAAACGAAGGGACGGAATAATTTCGTTTTCTGGAGCTTCTCCACGCGTCGTTTCATTCTTGAAAGATTATTCAGAAAATCAGTTTTGTGGGGATTTCCAATGTTCTAAACACGACATTAATCTCCGGGAAGGGTGGGGGGGGGGGATGTTAAATCGTGGCAGGGTGTTAACAACGGGTTGTTTATAACTGAAATTCTGGCCCTGTTCTTTCTACCCTTAATGTCATACCTCCCTGGTTGCCGGGTGCTCAAATTAGCATCAGGTTATCACTTGTTTTAAATCAACCAGAGTTGTTTTGTCTGAGAGCGAAAGAAACCAGCTCATAAATCCTTGCCTTTTCACCGTTAAATCCAACTCTAAAGTGCTAGAAAACTGAATCATTCAGCTTGGGGAAATGAAATTTATCCACCTTTTTATTTGGGTTTTTTGGTTTTTGTTTTGAAACATTGCCACTCTTTCATTCATGATTCTCTCTCACCTGGAAAAAAGGTGAGCGGGATATTCAACACTGCGGGGAACTAAACGAGTAATTGGTCAGATTATTATTACGCTGTTGTTATAAGTACGTACGCACCCCAAGAGTTTTGCGGACAAGGTGGTCTAGAGGCAAGGTGCTCGCCTCTCATGCCAAGGGTCCCGGGTTCTAAACCCGGGCAGTGCAGGCATGTTGGAAAGTGGATTTTTCTCATATTTTCAGGTCCCTGGTCCTATTGGGGGGTAGGATCGAGTAGTTCTTGGAAATTGGACTTTTCTCATATTTTCAAGTCCCTGGTCCTATTGGGGGGGTAGGATCGACTACCTAGTCTTCTCGGATAAGGACGAAAAAATTCGGAGGGCCCGTGTGCACGTTGCGCACGTTAAAGATACCTTGGCAGTTGGAAATCGTAGAGAGCAGGCCGAACGCTGCCCGGGCAAAATTGAAATTGATAGATTAAAATTTATCCATATCATCCCCCCCCCCCCCCCCGCCAGAACAAGAAATAATAAAACAAGTAAAGTGAGGTGTAAATGCCAAGGGCAGCGAACCTCCTAAAGTAAAGACCTCAAATCGAGTTTTGCGCTAGAGGCTCGTACATATAGGTACCGTCCCTTACCCCGTCCTTATCCTCAAATGTAAACCTTATCGAATCCCTAAACTTGCCCCCCTAGCCGTTCAATCAAAAAACAGGTGGACAACAAAAAGAAAGCCCGAAAGAATAATTAATTAAAGCTGCTGTTAGGAGTATTAATTTTGCTCGCTAGCTCTAGCTCTGGATTCACAAAAGGTGTTAAACTACTTACCCCTGGGGCAAAACATTTGGAGGACGTACTTACAAGTAACAACATTATTGTTATTATATTATTAGTAAATGTTATTATTATTATATATTATATTATTCCTAGTGTCTATTTTCACTACATAGTGCGAAACAGCAGGGTTATAATAATGATATTGATACTGATTTTTATATTTCTTGTTTCTTGGTGTTTCTTGTTAAGCCTTGTCCGTCCACTGCAGGATGTCGCCCTCCACCAACCATCTCCATTCCTCTCGTACTTCTTATCCTTGCCTGTCCACCAATCTGCACAGTATTTATCACCTCTCCATCGTTTCTCAGGGTGTCCTCTTGTTCTCTTTCCTATTCTAGGCTTCCACGCGGTGCATTGCCTTGTCTATCTGTTATCTAATGACATTACGATAACAATAGTAATAATAGTAATACAGAATGTTTATTTCTCTCCTACAGTCGTGACCATTATTATCATTATTATTTTTATATTATCATTTTTGTTATCATTATCATATTATTATTATTATTATTATATTATCATTGTTATTTTCATTATCTGTCATTATTGTTATTATTATTATAATCATTATCATCATTATATAATTATTATTGTTATTATTATTGTCTGTAGTAATTTAAGGAAATCGAGCTCAGTAGGTTGTTCATGTCACTGATGGATGCATAAATAGTAAATCCTTAACCAGGGTTGCGTTTTTCATCAGCCCTCTCATAATTGTATTGTAATCAACTATATTATATAATTATATCACGCACGACTCATTAAAACATACTGCATATTCGGGTATTTAAAAAAAAAAAAGATTTTGTGTAAATGTCTTAACTTATTTATAGATGCACGAGCAAACAAAAGACAACATTATAATAGACAGACACTATCGGTAACAGACAGAGAAATAGACAGATCAAGGATATGTGAGATAAATGACATTTATCGTTCCTCAAATCAGCAATATATTTCATGCTCTGTTGCGCGGTTTTGCCTATTGCTAAGCGCCAGAGTGTCTCATGTTTTTGTGTTGAGTTCACTTTCCTTCCCAGGAAGGAGGAAATATGATAAAATAGGATAATACACGCAAGAAATCTTCCTTAATACAATGTGTTTTTTAGATACGAAAATAGCTCTCTGTGTAGTGAAAATTAAATTGTGGGTCCTGTCTCACTAAGACTATTTGCAAAAGCAAAAAGAAAAAGAAAGGTCCTTGTTCCTTCCAATAAAATAACACCATTTCAAGACCTTAGCTCTTGTTTTTTTCTAATTTCCCTTTTTGCACAAATTCGATGTTAAACATTTACAGCTTTGGTATTATGGTAAGGAGTCAGAATAAATCGAACCTGCGAAACAGCTTGATAAGCGCCACACCGCATTTTTAACAAGCGTCAAGGTGTGCATTAAATTTGTTATACCTCTTCTACATACTAAAAGATCCTCCGTTTTTTTTTTCAGAAAATGGAGATAGAACAAACAAGAACTAAGGCACGATTTTCCTCGTTTCGTTCTTATTTTAATGTTACCTAAAAGATGACTTTATTTCCTGGTGAATTGACATTGGCTTGCATTGACAGAACTTGTGTATTCACTGATCACCATGGAAGTTACCAGGTGTGAACAATGAATCTACAGCTACCCTACTTTCACCGCTGATTTATAGATGTAGAGTTAATGGCACCTGAAAACATTATGTATTTTGATATTGGATAGAAAAGAAAAAGCAATAATGAAGATGGATTACTATTCGTTTCTAACAACAAAGAAGCTGTAGTTTTCAAGTGTGGCAGTTTCTACATTTATTTCTCCTTTGTAAACAGTGTTGGCAGGTCATTTTGCTTGGAAGGAGTGTGAAATATCCCGTATTTTATCGTATCAAGATGTCTGTCGCGCTGAGCTGATGATTTCCTAGCAGAACTTCTTCAAATCTGGTATAAATCTGATAAGCGTCTCTTGTTGATTGTGAGTTATTGCTCTTGTTGCGCAGTGCAAATCTCAGGATTGCAGAATTGATTCTTGTTCATTGGTTATGGACGGCAGCGTGTGTAATTACATTTGGACCACGCGATATCATCATTAATAATGCATTACATCGAAAATAACTTTAGTAACGCCTAGGAAGAAATATTATTATTATTTTTTCATAATGAAACAAGTGTTGAAAACGGTCAGTTCGTCATTATGTATGAAGAATCGGGGTATCGCAGCGTATTGCCCAAAAATGTATAATAATAATAAAGTACATAAATGTAATTCCACTATACAGGGAATTACTGAGAGCTGGGTGATACGCCTCCCAGGGGAGTGACAGGCCATTCTTGATACAGAGAAGTGACTATGGGAATAAGATGCACTGTTTCCACATGATTGTACTTCTTACGCATGCGCCGCACTGGACCGATGTACTCCGATTCGTCATACAATACGCACCAGCCACATGGACAGCTCTTTGAATGGCAAACGGCGTACCGTGGTACACCGGTTCGTCATGCAGCCGGCATGGGGGGGGGGGGGGGGTTAGTGTAAAGATGCGCTAATTGGAGTAAATGCGTTGTATATAATTAAATAAACTTCGAATTTTGCTAAATCCCTTTCATGATGATAAGTTAATAACATACAAATCTCAAGTAACCGTTAAAAAGACAAATCTATTTACAGCAATTTGCCGGTTCGTCAAACAGACGGCGAATTACTGTCAAGTACGGGAAGAAACAGAACCACCAGTTCTTATAGCAATATCCAAGGGATTTATCTGTCTGTCATTGCTGAAATTAATTAGAAAGTATGTGCTCACTTTGGCTTTTTTTTGACTTTTCACTGAGTGTAAGAGGTTTGTTGAAAGCATTTATTGTGCCGCAAATCGCAACACTCAAGTGAAATATTTAATGTGTTATCATTTCGAGTGGTGTTATCGCAATAGCATTTAGATAAGTGGTTCATGGCGACCTGGACGAACTGTTTCACATGTAAGTGCTCTTGTCCACAGCATCCGCTCCGCTATTTTACGGGAAAATGACGTATGAAAAATTCTCTTTGCTTCTATATGGGTGAGGAGCGCAGCGGAACGGATGCTGTGGGCAAGTATTCAGAGGCACAGAGTGTTTTACTTTTTCATACCTCATTTTCCGTAAAAATAGCGGACTAGACCACTAATTCACCGATTATACTTGCAGTGAAAATGTCGAATTACTTGATTGTTTCTACATTTCGTTTCAGGCTGAAGTCCAAAAGCAATACCCTCCACGTGAACTTGTTCATGGCCTTCATCCTTCGAGCTAGTCTGTCCTTTGTTCACAAGCTTCTGTTTGTTGAAGGTGTCGGTTTGGAGAAAGATCTGAAGAGATTAGCGGATGGCAGCATAAGATTTATCCATGAGGGCACGGTAGGTTTCCACTGCAACATTATAGTGAAGTAAAAGAAAAAATAAGTGCATGAACTCTTTAACACGGACTGATGCTCACAGCGTTCCTGCGTTCGTCCCATGGTTGCGAAAGGACGCTGGCAGCGTTCACTGACGGTGATCTATCTAGAAGGGGGAAAAAAACTCCCCGAAAACGGGACAAATTGTCTGGGCTTAAAGAGTTGAAGGAGCCCTATGAGAGTGAACTCTTACAGAGAAATTAGACATTGCATATCGAACTCAGGAAAAACGCCCATTTTCTGGCTCTAGGACCTTCTGGGGGCACATTCACACAAAGACAAGAAACGAGGCACTACTGTGAATTTAGAGTTTGAGGAATCCATGGATGAATCTCTTTGACCACCTAACATTGCACTATAACAAATAGCTGAGTAGGGTCAGGTCGTCACTGTTTGCTTGGCCAACGCCAGTGGATTATATTATTGTTTTGAGGTCTCTGCTTTCGGATGATCTCTGCCCTTGGCATTTGCACCTATGCCAGGGATTATAAACTGACTGCGTGACTTAAATTAGAAGACGCGATACGGATAGACTTCAGACCAAATCCGCAGTACCCAAAATCTTTAGCATCCAGTGGGTGTTTAAACAAAGCTCATTTTAAAAGTCCACGATGAAAATTGACATTGTAAGAAGATTGTCACATCAGAAACGTGCGAATATGATGGTATTTTAAGCGATATGTAACTTAATATAATAAATGCCATTCTTGAGGCTAGAGAACTATGCTTATACAGATAAAGGTAAGAGAAACTATGAATGAATTAGACAGAGTTTTTCCATCCCACTTAGGACAGCCATTGAGGTAAATCTTACAGATCTCCATCCTCTCTCATCTCTGTCCTACACAACATCACATTTGATAATGCTGGACATTGATTTTAAAATACAGTCATGTATCCCATAAGTCTGGATCCATGGGCAAGACTATATTGATACGTTTTATTACAGTAAATGCGTCTCAAATTGATTGACGACCTTTGACTTGGCGATACAT
Organism: Onchidella celtica; assembly: GCA_963931925.1. NCBI lineage: Eukaryota > Metazoa > Mollusca > Gastropoda > Systellommatophora > Onchidiidae > Onchidella > Onchidella celtica. The sequence continues at coordinate 54,993,022 of OZ007567.1, read as the reverse complement.
GGGAACAAACTCAGTACAATCTTCTATTGGTACTTTCGAATCCATTATGAAATAACAATAAAATACTCAATTTTCATATGGTAAAACACTGTCTATGGAACCAGATTTTTGGGACAACTTGTATTGAAAATAACACTTGTGTTGAATTATTGTCTTTTCTTTATCATTTTGCGGTGTTCCACATTAACCAGGTAAGACTATCTAGGCGTATCCTCAAAGAAGCACAAAAAGGGGAAAAGTCTACTAAGGCTTTGGAAAACTAATCATAGTAAAATCATTAGTGGCAGGACGTCTGGTTAGTAGACCATGGGGAACGACATAGAACTAGATCAAGTGTTTTGACATGGTTCAAAAACAAGACCAACACGAAAAAGTACCTTTCTGTTTTCTTAGTTGAAGTGGTGTTACTTGTACTCTGCTTTGCTTGCATCAATCAATTCCTTTCACTTTTATTTAGCACAGCAATTCACATCCAAAGCCAGGGATAGAGAATGAATGACGTGAGCTACCTGAAGTTCTTTAGCTGTTTTCTTTTTTTCTTTTTTTTTTTGTGATCCTATAATTATGTTCACTCACGAGTAGGTCCAAATAAATACATACAATCTTACAGTTTACATAATAATTCACGATTATGAGAGAAAAGACATTTTCTCAATGCAATTTCAAATCGCAAGATCGATCACAATCATTACCTGTTGTTGTTTTAGAGCTTGAAAAGCCTGCTGTCTACTGTCATTTGGTGCTTTCCATCATTTGATCTTCAGCCTGCCCGTCGGTTTGTTTCTCTGACCGTCCATCCGCCTTCGTGTTCCTCTGTCTGTCTGTCATCGTTTGGGGATTGTAAGTGCAGGAGATTTTAGCAAACGCTCAAAACAGATCAAGCCAGATGACGTCAAAAAGTGCAAGAAAAAAAAAACTAAATGCGTGTGTTTTGCAGGGATGCTCTCTGCCCTCTCTCTCTCTATCTCTCTCTCTCTCTCCTCTCTCCTCCTCTCTCTCTCTCTCTCTCTCCTCTCCCTCTCTCTCCCCCCTCCAGCTCTCCCTCTCTCTCTCTCACACACACACACACACCATAAAATGTACATTTGTAAATCTGGTATGCTTAAGCTAAGTGAAACTAATATGGCAGAAAAAGATAGAATCTTGAACTAACAAGCGTTTCCCAGTTTCACGTTGCTGCGAAATTGTTATGTTGTTTGTCCTGTGTCTTTACAAACAGGTGCACAGCAGTACAGATAATAATAATAATTATAATAACAGGAGACAAGCACAAATCATTGATCTCTACGGCCAGTGAAACTGGGTGGGTTAAAGGGGAAAAAAAGAGGGAAGAAAAAGCTTCAAAAAGAGCATGAATGAAAAGGTAGACAGGCCGCGAGGAAGTGGAAGAGAATAGGTAGGTTTCATCACGTGTCATGCTTCCACGGGCAACATGTTTTTTTTACAGGTTAAGAACTCTTTCTGTAGGTATTCCTCTGAAGATGTTGTTGTCGGCTGGCATGGTGGCTTTTCCAATGGGTAAACCAGAAAAAAATGGAGTGGACGCTGTGCACTCATGGTAGCCTGAACTCTGCATACTTGATTGTCGGTGATGATGCGACGTAGCTCATTATGCATGGCCAAGCAGCAATAAAAACAACATTAAACACCGAATCTCCCTATTGCACAGGGTGAACTTAATTAAAATTCCAGTGCAGTCAACGTGCATAACTGAAAAGACAAGGCAGCGTAAATTAAGTTCTTTTGAGAGAAAATTAATATTTACCCACGATTTAAGGTTGGACCAAAGCTGTAACTTCTTTTTCCGTTCCTCACCCTTAGAGGAAGAGGTTTTTTTTTTTTTTTACTTGCAAAATAGATTTCAATCATAAGTGACCAATCCTGAGTCTCAAATATTGCACATGTTCGTATAATTTGTGTTTTAATTTAAGAAGAATGAAAACAATAGTAAATGTTTCCAGGAACTGATTATTTGATTCGTCGACACAACAAAAAAAGGGGCGGCTTTTGTATGCGAACACTAAAAAAGAAGAATTGAATTCTCTAGGAGAACGAAGCACGGGTGTCCTGCATGTAGCAAAATATCCGAACTTTTTATTTTTATTTACAAGGAATGTGCACATTTACGATTGACGACATTTTATTTTTCGTTTAATATAATTAAATTAATCTAAACCAAATTTAAGTTTTCCCCATTGAACTGCATAACGAAACTTCGACAGAGAAGCTAAGATTTTCAGCCAACGGTCCATTAGGTTCTGTGCATTTGACCCGCTGACCGGCAGCCTGCACAAGGGTTAGACCTTTAACGAGATGATGATCATGGTGTCAGTGTGAACTTAAGTGAGTTCCAAACTCGTAGTGAGAAGTCCAAGTAATTTGAGGTAAGAAGATAAACTGAAAAAAAAAAAAAAAACTTAAGTGAGAGTTTGGGCCAAGTGGTCAGATTTGGTTTCGTTTCCGCATATGAACTTCAGGGAAAATGTAAGGGTTAGTTCGGATTAGGGTTAGATGTACGTATTACTCGCAGTCATCAGCAATACCCTTTTTGGTTGGCCAAAACACCATGAACGTTTTTGTTGCTGTTTTTAATTTCGGAAATCGACCATCAAATTGGTAGCAAAAAGCCTTCTGTCATTATTTTTGTTACATAGCCCAAAGATGACAAAACAATAACTATAATCAAAAGAATGATTTTAGCCGAGCTATCTCATTTGGTCTTCGCTTGCAATTGCCCTGTCTCCCGTTGTTGTTGTTTTTAAATGCTCCTTCTTGGAACAAGAATATATAGACTTTTACAGTACCCAAAAAAAAAGAAGAAGAAGTAAAAAAAAAAAAAATGGCATTGCAGAGTCTTGCTAAAAATTTGGGATTACGTTGCAGAGTGCCGGAACCTCCCAGCATCAGGTTCTGGTGACCCTAATCCTCACCAACCAGCCAACAACCCATGCCATGGGTAGGCTACTCGTTCAAGAACGGCAACGATAACCAGATGTGGCAGGATTAGCTTGAACAATGAGCCGTATAAATCATTTCACATGCCCGATTTGGCAACTACAGGTTTTTTGTTGTTTTCTTGTCTTCGAGACGTTTACCTGAAAACAGGCAGAGTACTAAACGATCATGCTTTTGTAGGTTTACGTAAGTTTACATCTGCCTGTGTTAACCTCAGGGTTTTGTTTTTTTTTAGCTTTTTTTCTCCCTTGCTGTAATAATTTATCTGTCCACCCATCTATCTGTCCTTCCGCCCATCGGTCCTTCCGTCTGACTATCTTTCTGTCTGATTGTCTGCCTGTCTGACCTCAGCCACGGTACTAAACATGCTTTTAAATTTGTAGGTTTAACATAAGTTTGCACCTGGCCGTGGGAATCTTGCACTTTTTTTTTTTTTTACCTTGTTTTTCTCCCTTGCTATACTAATTTATCTGTCCATTCTTCCGCCTGTCTTTCCGCCCACCCGTCCTTCCGTCAATCTTTCTTATCTGTCTGTTTGTCTGAACCCGCCACCCGTCCTTCCCTCCTTCTGTCGGTCTGCCTGTTTGTCTGTCTGTGTGGCTATGCACAGGTTTGTAGTCCCGTCTATCACCCACAAATACCCTGTTTACTTTTCTCGCTGTGTCTTTCCTTTCTTTTTCTATTGATATTACGAGTGCATGTACTTCTCTTCAGCCTGCCCACACACAAAGAAACCCCATAAATGTATAATCAAGACAGGTGTCTAATAAGACATGGACAATATTGGTAGACCTCTAACTCAAAATGGTATTGACACTTTCGACAACGGGAACAATCAGACATAACTGGAAATGAGAGAAAGTGGTGAGTTCATAAATTCAATCTCTTACTGAAAAATGCAAGAAATCTGAGTCAAGGATTTTGCACTATAGATGGTTATTGTAGATCAGTGCTAAGCATAGCACCGCATTGAACTTAGCCAGCAAATAGGCTACAAGAACAGGATAATATTGGGTTTCTCACACAGAACATGCACAAAAGGCTTGACAAATGAACTCTCTGGTTAGGCGCGTTCAATATCTTTTTCACCTATTGTGCTAGGACATTTTTGGGAAGTAACAGTTTCGGAAACTATTCATATCGCCCGGCAGCATATTATGACTTGTGTGGTTAGAAAACTAAATTTGTGTGAAACGATGGGTTTATTTCTCTTTGTTGTTGTTGTTTTCAAGGCAGTCGGTGGCGGTTAACTGGCTGCCCAGATCTGGTGATAACCGTTAATGCGGACACTCTATGTAGTGCCAACACACACACACACACACACACACACACACACACACACGCACACACACACACACATATCTCTGTCTGTCTGCCTCTCTTTCTCTCTCCCTCTCTCTTTCTCAGTCTTTGTATCTCTCTTTGTCCCTCTCTCACTCTCTCTCTCCCCTCCTTTCTCTCTCTCTAGTCTAAGTCAACTTCCCAGAGATCGTCTGTCTGTCTGTCTGTCTGTCTATCTGTCTCTCTCTCTCTCTCTCTCTCTCTCTCTATCTCTCTCTCTCTTTCTCTCTCTCTCTCTCTGTCTCCGTACGTGAGTGTTTGTCTGTATGTGGAAAATGCTTCATCTAAACGTGGTCTCAGAAAACAACAAACAAAAAAAAAGTCGTTCATGAATAAGAAGCAGCTGGTCCATGTACAAAATGCTTTCGACCGATCCTACCCTTACCACGTCGCACACTGACATAATGGTTTACGCTCGTTTAGTTTATAGGAGTGGAAAAAAAAGGACTGAGGTGGAGATTACAATATTCTTACCCTTTCTTCTTGTTGTCGTTTTCTGTTTGTTTGTTTGTTTTTTGTTGTTGTTTTCTTTGGAGGGGGAGTGGGGAGGGGGAGGGGGGGGGTCAGGGAAGAGGATCATTATAATTATGCGAGTAGACCTGGCGAAATCAGACTTAAGGTGAAAGATCAAATTCCTGAGAAAACACCTACAAAATGCAGGACATTTTTCTATGGACATTGAGATTTGCTTATAAAATGAACGAGTCGCCATTTTGTCTGCATTCAGTTAAAATAGTTTGTTTGAAATCGTCATAGAAATATTTTATATTGATTTATTAGAGAGACATAAAATTTTCACCTTAAGCTCGATTTGGCCTGATCCACTCACATATCTGTCATCGGTTTCTAAAGAAAGTGCATCTACTGAAACAAGAGCAATTTTTCAGTACTCTGAGACGTACAATATTCAGAAGCCGAAATTTCATCTAACATAAGGGTACAAACATAGAGGCCACCGAATTCGGTCACCGAGCCACTAGGCGCTTTAAGTGAGAAGAATTGCACTATATAATTTCAACAACTGCGCATAGAGCCCACCTAGATTCGGTCCGTTTATGTAGTGCAATTCTTCTCACCTAAAGCGCCTAGTGGCTCGGTGGCAGAATTCGGTGGCCTCTATGTTTGTACCCTAAAGTTTTCATCATTTGATTCGGCTGCTTATAACGTGTGTATTCTGTGAGAGCGGGAGGTTCGCTTGCTGTTCTGTCTTCTTCTTTTCTTTCTACCCAGACAGGAATATTTCACCGCTCACCAAATGCTGTAAAACTTCGAACACTGTACACCACTGGGTGTTTTACTTTTTCAGTGATAAAACGGGAAAATCGTGGATTTCATCCATTCATTCATTAATTCATTCATTGTTTCATTCATTCTTTCATTTGTTCCCCCATTCATTCATTCATTCATTTCTATGTTCATTCGTTCATTCATTCATTGTTCGTTCGTTCATTTACCCTTCATTCATTATTCATTTGTTTATTCATTCATTTCTTTGTTGATTCATTCATTCATTTGTTTGTTCATTGATAGATTCATTTGTTTATTCATTCATTCATTACAGTCATTGATTCACTCATTCATTGATTGATTCATTCATTCATTTGTTTGTTTATTGATTTATTTAGCTTTTTTTTTTATTCATTCAATGCCCCCCTCCCCTTCCCATGTGTGCATATACCAGTGGTTCAGCATTGCGTGTGACATCTTACTCCTTCAGCCTTGTACAGATCAGTTTGATCAAAGATACCTCCGGCACATCGATTACATATCTGCAATATCACATAAAACATTGTTACAACACTGCCCGCTATTCTCTTCTTAAAGATATTAAGGCACAATAATTTTAGCCAGTGTTTTCTTTTGCCACTTTGGCCCCTGCCAGTTTAAAGAAAATCTCCAGGAGATAACGTGATGAAATATCCTCCACACAGTCCAGGCGGATGTAAGTCGCGACTAAAGTAATCTTCGCAGCTGCTGTATCTTATTCTAGATCAATGTCATACAGGCGCTGATGGCAGCATTACTTGCGATTCATGGCAGTGCAGGTCACATCGCCCATGCGAGTCCCTGCTGAAAGTGTAGACGTATAGAGAAAAGTATTTAAGCGTGAGTGAGACACACTTGTAAAATATTCCCTTTCAGTGCTTTTAGAAATGGACAGGCCCTGGGAAAAAAAAGGGGGGGGAGGGGGCGGGGGGGGGGGCTGGTTGTTTGTAAGAAAAAGTTCTCTCTCTCTCTCTCTCTCTCTCTCCTCTCTCTCTCTCTCTCTCTCTCTCTCTCTCTCTCTCCCGCCCTCGGGTTTCCAGTCTTGTCTTCTATTTGTCGGCTACCAAGAGCAGCATAGAAAATGGAGGAACAATACCTATCATATAATTGTCAAAATGATAAAAAAGAAAAAAAATCTACAAAGAGGATAAAAGAAACAGAGAATTTAACGTTTGAAAGAGCTGAAGAATCGAAAACAGAAGGCCAACACCCATATAGGGTGTGACCCCAAGAAAAACAGAGATCCCCGGAAGCATACAACAAAACGCTGGGATTATGTTATACTTTAACATCAAACAGCGTGTATGCTGTAAACATAGCCTAATCAAGAAGAAGTGTTTTTATTGCTTGTGTTTTTGCACCTGCTTGTGGACTTATCAATCTTGTTTAGTACAAAGTAAAGGCATCGACCTGCCTTGAAATCTGGTGCATAACGAACCCATTGCCACTACAGACTTCTCACAGGGCCCAAGATTTCTTTTTCTTTTTCTTTCTTTTTTTTAACATTCGACAACGTGGTATTTTGGAAGACCACAGGAAAAAAAAAATCAAGAGTCACAAAACTGTGAAACCCTGTTGCAACTGAGAGGGTGATTTGTAATCTTTTCTCATTTGTTAAAAAAAAAACAACAACTTTGGTATCAAATGGCACAGGTTGATGAACAGAGCTTGTAGATAGGGGACAGAAAGGCGAGACACACTGTTGTGACTGTGGTTTCGCCCTGCAGCCTTAGTTTAGGCCCTTCGATTAGGCTATTCTTCATTTAGGTACGAATAATGGCATGTCTTCACGGCATCATAATGGTTTTTCCACACCTTTCACCTAGGCGTTGTTCATCCACTGCAGGACGTAGACCTCCGATAATGAGTTCGATTCTATTCTGACTGATGTTTCCCTCATCCAAGATTGATTTGAGGTCTTTATTTTAGGAGGTTCGCTGCCCTTGGCATTTACACCTCACTTTACTTGTTTTATTATTTCTTGTTCTGGCGGGGGGGGGGGGGGGGGGAGATGATATGGATAAATTTTAATCTGTTAATTTCAATTTTGCCCGGGCAGCGGCCTTTCGGCCTGCTCTTTACGATTTCCAACTGCCAAGGTATCTTTAACGTGCGCAACGTGCACACGGGCCCTCCGAATTTTTTCGTCCTTATCCGAGAAGACTAGGTACTCGATCCTACCCCCCAATAGGACCAGGGACTTAAACATATGAGAAAAATCCAATTTCCAAGAACTACTCGATCCTACCGCTTGTTTATTCATTTGTTTATTCATTCATTTCTTTGTTGATTCAAGATGTTCCTCCTCTCTGTTTTATGTCGTTTTTCCATCTTCCTCCTAGTTGTCCTCTTGTTCTTCTTCCTGTCCACCATGGTTGCCATACAGTGCAGCGTTCTGTCCTTCTATTGTCATTCATCCTTCCCCCAGGTCCAGCCCTATTCCACTTTTGATATAGCATGAATTTTACTAGTGGTAAAAAAATAAAAAAAAACTCGATATGAAGATTTCTCCCTTGCAAGGACATCCCTTGCAAGACAGTGTTGCTAGTTTTCTTGCACGTTAGAAAGATTAGTGCTTCAGATTGACCTATATCATCTACGCACTCTTTGACCACCGCTGTGGAGCAGGGCCGAGAGCTTCATTCACCCGAGGTGAACTTTGTACACACTTTGTGAATAAGGGCATGAACCAGACACAGCCGTAATGACGAAGAAAGAGAAGAACTCATGTGACAGAATAAGATTTATAATGGAATGGCATGACTAAATGATCTCGGAAGAGAGTGAAAGTCCATTTGCTCCCTTCCCAGATGAAAATTGCAGTTGGTTAATATGCTGCGGTTAAATTGGGAATAATAATCAGCTCTTCTCGCGGAAATTTCACATTACAGAAAGGTTTACAATTATTTGCCAGTGTATGCAAATAAATCATGACATTCCATTTTTAAGCCACTTCGTCGAGCCAAGCGGAAAAATGGAAGATTTTTGTCTGAATTGTACTGTTTAATCTGCTTTTTAAAATTTTTTTTAAGATCGAAATTCTCAGCTCATGAATATAATACATGCCAACATTTCTCAATGCTCTAGAATTGGGGACGCGAACGGGGACACGTTGGTCTAGATGCAAGGTGCTGGTCTCTCATGTCGGTTCAGGCATGTTGGAATTCTTTGGGGGGAAAAATTCCAGTCCCTGATCCTATGGTAGGTAAGATCGAGCACCTTGACTGATCGAATAAGGACGAAAAGTTCGGAGAGCCCATGTGCAGGTTGCGCACGTTAAAGATACCTTGGTAGTTGAACGTCGAGAAGAGCAGGCCTAACAAGGCCGCTGCCAGGGCAAAATTCTAAAAGAAAAAAAACTAATCCGAACCACAAAAACACACAGAAACAAGGACAAGAAAAATAAACAGCAAGAAAAGTGAGATGTAATTGCCAAGGGCAGTGAAACCTCCTAAAATAAAGACCTAAACACTCAAAACACTAGAATGATCTAGATCTATTATGAAGGAGGCAAATTGAACTTTTCAAAAATCATGTAGTTTATTATTCAGAGGAATGTTGCCGATTTTTTTCCATGGTAATGCCTGAAATTGTGACATAACACTACACTGGTTTGCGCGGACGGATGTCAAGATTGTAGTGTCATTTTACTTGTGAATTATTTATAAATATTGTACATTAAATACAGCAGAATGTTTCGCCGCAATTGAAACATCAAACGATCTCAATTGAGGCACTGATATTTGATATCTCAAGTGATATGCACTTTATTTGTGTGTGTGTGTGCGTGTGTGTGTGTGTGTGCGTGTGCGTGTGTGTGTGTATGTGTGTGTGTGTGTGTGTGTGTGTGTGTGTGTCTGAACAGCTTACATTACATTACGATCAGGAGCGGCACCAAGTTCTAAAATTAGGGGGCGCGAGCATATTAAAAAAAAAAAAAAAATGGCGACGGGACACGTACCAAACAATTCTGTCAATATCTTCATCCTTCAATTTTATTTTGCATTTAAAATCCAAAGCACAATTACAGTATTGTTACTCTGTATTTATAATCAAAACACAAGGAAGATACCGTTTCAGAGGTAGTAAGTACATTATTGTTATTTTGTATTTAAAATTAACGGTAGATCCCGGCCCTGCCCGGGATAAATCGATTTATTAGTCTTAGTTCTGGGTGATTCTAATGGATGTGTTTCGTCTTGCCTGTTCCTTTAAGTCTATTTTGTTGTTGTTTGTTTGTTTGTTTTTGGATACGTCTTACTGCACTCCCTCTGCGTGTTAACGCCCTATGCACCCATTCATGAGATAACATTTCATCTGTGCTCTGAGCAGTTTGTTATAACAATGGTGATCACATCGCAGGAAGTGATAACGTCAATGGCTCGTCGAAAAGAAAGGAGGGGGGGGCGGAATTAGCGACACAAAGCAAACTCAGTAAACTTTCCTCCATCGTTTTCAGCCTTCAAATCTAGAAAAGAACCTTCTGCAGGCCAGAAGGAAAGCAGCTATAAAATTTCATGCACATCCGAACTGTATGAGCAGTGTTAGGTCTTGTCAAAAAACACGTGAGTTTTTTATTATATCAGATAAAAAAAGAAAGGTAAGATACAGTTTTTGGGGAAATACACTGTAATTGTTACCCTGAATTTACAATCAAAATCAAAGCACTTAGACGATACAGTATTAAAGGAAGTTCGTTATTGTTATTTTACATTTACAACCAAAACGAAAGGAAGATACAGTATTAAAGGAAATTCATTATTGTTTTTTTTGTATTTACAACCAAAACGCAAAGACGATACAGTATTAACGGAAGTTCATTATTGTTATTTTTGTATTTACAACCAAAACGCAAAGAAGATACAGTATTAAAGGAAGTTCATTATTGTTATTTCACATTTACAACCAAAACGAAAGGAAGATACAGTAGAAAAGGAAATTCATTACTGTTATTTTGCATTTACATGTACAACCAAAGCGCAAAGAAGATACAGTATTAACGGAAGTTCATCGTTGTTATTTTGCATTTATAACCAAAACGCAAAGAAGATACAGTATTAAAGGAAGTTCATTATTCTTATTTTGCATTTAATTAAAATCAAAGCACATGGAAGATACAGTTTTAGAGGACGTACATCATCGTTAAAGAAATTGCGGAGAAGGGGCCATTTTTGAAGAATATACTCAGGGAGATCGAGAATGCCCTCTCCTCCTGCTCCCCCGCTGGTTCCGCACATCAATTGTGATATTTGCGGCAGGAGAGAAGTGATTAGACTCCCTTCTCGGATATCAGTTTCATCAATGATAACGAATCTTGAGAGAACATGTCGGGATGACCTGCAACTGATAAATTCCGGCGCTACCCTCAGAATGGTCTATTTTTATCTTGTAACGGCAGCATAGAGTTTTGAAGGATTTCTTGTATTTCACAGTGCTCCCACATTAAAAGGGTTAAAACAGGCCAGAGCTGGTGTAGGCGTCAGACTGGTGACTCCCCGCCTATACATTACGCATCATATTAGTATACTAGGCACTGCCCACACCGATATTAATGTGCATCACACATAGATTTACCATGCCCTGCCCACAGCGTATTGATGTAATGCATAATTCATGGGCGGCGAGCCACCAGACTGGGGCCTACACCAGCTGTGGGCTGTTTTAACCCTTACAGAACGAATGTTCAGGTTCTATGTTGAAATGACGAGATAAGTGATCTACTAGTTACATTACGTGGAGAGATTAATGACATGTGTCAATCAAACACTGACCTGTCTGTCTGTGTTCTCATTAGCCAATCACTGTCATCCATGACCTCGCCCATCCAATCATCCATCCCACAATTTGTTGGTGGTAAAACAAAATATTTATGTAATATAACGGCCTTTCACCGTCTATAACAAGGGACAGGTTTGTCCAGAGGCAAGATGCTCACCTCTCATGCCGAAGGTAGCGGGTTCGATTCTCGGTCGGCGCCGGCAATTTGGAAGTTTTTTGGGGGGAAGTTGCTGTCCTTGGTCCTATAGAAGGTAGGATCGAGCACCCTAGTCTTCTAAGATAAGGACGAAAAACTCAGAGGGCCCTTGTGCACGTTGCGCGCATTAAAGATACCTTGACAGCTGCAAGGCCAGAAGAGCAGGCCTAATAAGGCCCGCTGGACGGGCAAAAATTAAAAAAAAAACCTAACTAATCCCTACTACAAAAACAAGAGGAAGCAAAATAAAAGCAAGGAAAGTGGGGTGTAAATGCCAAGAGCATCGAACATCCTAAAATGAAGACCTAAATCCGATAACAGTACAGTGTCGGGTGGACAGAATCGCGGCCTATAGACAATTATATATCGGCTAACAACGTTCTGACACTAGTCAATTAACCATACATCAGTCAGTCAGTCATTCAAATACAAACTTGTTTTTTCCTTCTATCACTTAATCATTATTTTAAGGAGTATATGAATTTGACTTAATATCCTTTTTTGTCTGTTTGCCCTTGACACCATTTAGATTTTAGGCCCTAAGGAGGACGAGAGAGCGAGCGAGGAAAGAGAGAGCGGTGAATGAGGGGAGAGAGAGAGAAAGGACGAGAGAGGTGGAGGGAGGGAGAGGGGATGACAAGAGAGAGAGAGAGAAAAAGAGAATAGAGAGAGGGATTGGAGAGATAGGGATTGGAGAGATAGGGAAGAGGGAGAAAGAGAGAAAGAGAGATCCTACAGTGCGTATACTTCTTATGTACGATACTAAACGAAATTGCAATGAACAAGACATGTGGTACTGATTTCTGCATGATTTAGAGCATTTTTGCCTCACAGTTTTTTCGGTTTCCAGCAGTTTAATTTCTGGGGCGTGGCTCTTACGTTGGTGTGCAATAATAACGTTGAACAAAGACCTGCACTGTGTGAATGGGCAGCAACTGCGATATAGCTGATACCAGGTCGCATGTTCGTGGTTTTGGAGGAGAGGGGGGAGGGGCAGAGAGAGACGACAAGAGAGGCAGAGAGTTAGGTGTGGGGAAAAGGTGGAAGAGAGAGAGAGAGAAGGAAGAGCGGTAGATGAGGGGAGAGAAATGGGGATGGGAAGAGAGGAGAACTACGGAAAGAGAGAGAGAAATAGGGGTGAGAGAGAGAGAAAGACAGAGGGCTAAATCGAGGAGGAGAGGGAGAGAGAGAAAGGGAGATAGAGGTGGGGGATAGAGAGAGAGGGAGGGGGAGAGAGGAAAAGATGAATAGAAAGAGGTGAGAGGGAGAGGGGGCGAGAAAAAAGGAGCAACGAGAGAAGGGGGGTGGTTGAGGAGCGTAGAGAGAGGCAGAGATAGGGACAACGAGATTCAGCTTTTTATACCATGCTGGCTGTGTTCCGCTCTCTCAGCGCCATGCCCCGAGGCTTTCATTTACATAATTATATAAAAAACAAACCAAAACAGGACAAAACTAAAATAAAAATCTTCACATCAGCTGACATGTGCCATTTGTGTAACTGTAATAACCCAATTTGTTTGTTTATGTGTAATAATGTGTTTGTCATGTTTGTAATAATTTGCTTATCATTTTCCTTCTTTGGCTGTTATGAAAATGAGATGTTTCAACCTGGCTGTGCTTAGGCTTAGGTCACAAATTCTTGAGCCGGAGAATAATTTATCTATTCAAACACGAAAGATTCAAATGTCGGAATCATGCCAAAGAGCACTGGAAAGGCCGATTCTTTTTTTAAAAAGCTGAACGATAAAATCCCTCACACTGATATTCGGCAACAAACTCAGGTCACTGACATTAAGAAATTTATACCACGACAAAAATGGAAATAGGCCTGGCCATATCGGAAGAAAGATAGATGGCAGATGGACAAGACGTTGCACTGAATGGATTCCGAGAAAAGAAAAGAGAACAAGAGCCCCGAGAGACGATGGAGAGATGATAATTATTATTATTGTACAGCAGATGGACAGGCATGGACATGACGGACGGAAAACACTCAAAACAGAGAAGAATGGAGATTATTGGCGGAGGAGGGGACAAGGTGGTCTAGAGGCAAGGTGCTCGCCTCTCATGCCAAGGGTCCCGGGTTCTAAACCCGGGCAGTGCAGGCATGTTGGAAAGTGGATTTTTCTCATATCTTCAAGTCCCTGGTCCTATTGGGGGGTAGGATCGAGTAGTTCTTGGAAATTGGATTTTTCTCATATTTTCAAGTCCCTGGTCCTATTGGGGGGTAGGATCGAGTACCTAGTCTTCTCGGATAAGGACGAAAAAATTCGGAGGGCCCGTGTGCACGTTGCGCACGTTAAAGATACCTTGGCAGTTGGAAATCGTCAAGAGCAGGCCGAAAGGCCGCTGCCCGGGCAAAATTGAAATTAATAGATTAAAATGTACCCATATCATCTCCCCTCCCCCCCCCCCCCCCGCCAGAACAAGAAATAATAAAACAAGTAAAGTGAGGTGTAAATGCCAAGGGCAGCGAACCTCCTAAAATAAAGACCTGAAATCATTATTGGCGGAGGGCTACATCCTGCAGTGGGCCTACAAGACCCGAGAAGACAAAAGATATTACTTACTTACTTTACTTTTCCGATCCAGCAATCTTCTGGGCTTGTGCCCTTCGACTTGTTGCCATGACATAAAATTTGTAGGTTTGGTTGAGTCGGTTGGTATTGTTCCACAAGCATTATAAAGTGTTTTCAAAGTCTGGGTTGGTTGGTAGCAGTGTAGTTCGTAAATGACGAAGTGATGGGCAGTCAAAAAGGAGGTGCGATATAGTTTCGTAGGGGTGAGGGCACAGTGAGCACAGGGGTTCCTTCTGGAGGTCAATTCTATTTAAGTGGGCGTTAAGAGTTATAAAAATGTTGTGTGCGTAGGCGGAAAAGGACAACTTGTTTTCTTCTTTCTAGTATAGGGAGTTTAGGCTATCAAAAGATATTAAAATGTATTATAATACCTCTGTAACGTGTAATGCACTTTGGTTGTTAATATGCTTTTAATTCTTCTTTTTTTTCCCCTAATAATTCAAGAACCTATGCGATTGCCATGCTAGTTTGGTCTTTCTTTATGATGTAAGCGTTATTTGTAAAAAATGGATTGTCACAGTGATGAACTAACGAACATGAAAGATATTTAAATAAATTATAATACATCTACAACTTGTGATGCTCGCTGGTCGTTAATGTTTTGGTTTTTCTCTCACCCTCCCCCCAGTAATTCAAGAACATACGCGGTTGCCATTCTAGTTTGGTCTTTATTTACGGTTTAAACGTTATCGGTGCAACTGGATTATTGCAGCGATGATCTAACTAACAATACATTACTACTGTAATGATATAAATGGTACAGATTCATTTCCTGCCAAAACTCATCGTCACTTTTTTTTCCTCTGGATGAAATCCAACTAGGTGGCTAGTGCACGAGTGTTTATTGCTCCATTGCTAGTGTTTATTTTTAATCTTTTTAATTATCATTAATTATTATTAATCTTAATTATTATTAATCTTATTATTTATTACTCAATGTGGTGACGTCACCATCTAGCTAGAATGCCCATCCAAGTCGGCTAGTGCCGCCATGGGACTTAAGTAGTAATGCCAGTAAGAGAATGAGCACTGAAAGAATTACACTTTACGTTTTATTGTTGTTGTTTTCGAGAAATGTGTTATGTGTGATTCAATTGCAAGACGCCGATCCCTGGCTGTTTTCAGTCCGAAGAAAAATTGAATAATTATCATTGCAAGTACCCTCAGAAGTGAATATTTTACCCCTGGCTTAGCTTCAGTGAATTAACATCCCCCAACCCCTCATGAAAAGAGCCCCCCGGAAAAAAAAAACTTGCTGACAGACGGGTAATATTATACTGTTTTGTTTTGTTTTTTTGATGTAGTGATTTAGAAATAGGCCAAGACCAGAACTAGAAATTTTAATGTTTGTTGACTCCAGAGAGAAAGAAAGTGTGTCTTCAGTTATTTCTTTCTCCAAATTTTATTTTGGAATATATTGTTTAACTTTGTTGTTTCTTCCTATCTCTCGGGTTGCGACATAATATTCTCTCTGTCTCTCTCTGTCTCTCTCTGTGTCTCTGTCTGTCTGTCTGTCTGTCTGTCTGTCTGTCTGTCTGTCTGTCTGCCTGTCTCTCTCTCTCTCTCTCTCTCTCTCTCTCTCTCTCTCTCTCTCTCTCTCTCTCTCTCTCTCTCTCTCTCTCTCTCTCTCTCCTTTTCTGCCACATTTTCTTTCTATAATATTATCGGCCCCAATACTAATCGGATATGTTATTGAAACATGTACATTATTGCTTGTTCAGACTCTTGGCATAAGCAATTATTTCCTCAAATATCACCTGACACAAAGCTCATCGGTGTTCATGCGTGTGTGTATCTCAGTCTTTCCCACTCTCTCTCTCTCTCTCCAGCACTGGGAGTGCCGTCTCCTGCACACCATGTTTATGTACACCATCTGTGTCAGTCAGATGTGGATATTTGTGGAGGGCCTCTACCTCCACATGCTCATTTACAAGACACTATCTACAGAGAGGAATGGCGTCAAGCCGTATATTATACTTGGTTGGGGTGAGTAGAATGCCGTAGTTGTTCGAAGTTCAGCAAACTCACACTTTTTTTTTACACTGGCTAAAACAGCTTTAGTTAGCCATGAAGGCGGCGAAACGTTGGCAATCGTTCCGTGTAATCTATGATTTTGATTACAAAGATTCACTGTTTTATGTACCTTTTTTTTTTTTTTCGCCGTCATAGTTCACATCATTACAGCTATTTGTATACCCAAACACTGGCAACATCCCTATTTGTTATCCAGAATATCCTCAGTACCTTACATAAGAAATATTTCAGAAAAGCTTTACGCGCCCTGGTGATGCCTGATGTCATATACCTTCAGCTAATGGATTTTGGCTGGTGGCACGGGAAGCATATCAGGCTATTAAATAACTTTCTGGAATTTTTTGTCCGGGGAATATTCGTGCAGAGCACAAGGATAAATTTTCGGGGCTAAAGCCCTCCCAGAGAAAACAAGTTCTGTCAGCCTGTGGCTAATGGATTATGGTTTCCCCCACTGCGAGTCCAGATTTATGAAAACGTCAACTGGAATTAACAAAGGCACATTCTCTTCCATTGACCCAGATGGTAAAGATTGTGTATCAAGGATAAATTTGCGTCTTGCCGCCAGAGTCAAGAAGGAAATATTTTATACAACCGTATCCGATGAGAAGAAAATCAGATAATTGAGTGGGTGCAGTAAGTGTAAACGCATTTTTCACCTAAATAGGTGGTTTTCACTTACTTTAGGGGGGGGGGGGCATGGCTGTAGGTTTGAAATACTTTGTACAGCCATATCAGGAGAGAAGAAAGTCAGATAATTAAATGAGTGCAGTGAGTGTAATATACATTTTTCGCTTATATAGGCGACTTTCACTGACATTATTGGAGGTTCCTAGCAGTAGGTTTACTGTTTCGTTATTACGCTTGCCTTGAGTAAATCAAATTTGTTTCACAAATCTTTTTACTTCCTAGAGACAGACTAAAAATATGACGCTTCCTGCAAGTGTCCGGAAAAAAAAATTGTAATTTACAAAACAGCCATTTGGATTTTAAGAAAAGTTAGGCCTTTTTATTTTTGCATGTTCTGTCGTTGCCAAAGGCTTATCCCCATCTCCTAGTATACCGTCTTGTAAGCGTTCCACTTCACTTCACTGAGCCCTTTTGTGGCGCGAAAATTGGACCCAACTATTTTAATGCAGAATACAATTGGACAGAATAATGACATTAAGTTTTTCTGGTAAAGCTGGAGAATAATTATATTCCTGTCTAATAAAGAAATAAATCACCCAATGTTTCCTTTTCTGTGGCCGAAGAAGATATTTTGAAGAACTTATTATCACTTGCCTTGCTTGAATGTACACAAACTACTACCAAATGACAAAGCTTTGAAAAATGGTATATTGTCCGAAGCCTGTGTCAGAGCTGTTACTGCCTGTAGTAGGTGTAAAATTGTTTGCCAGTATGTACCAAGATAGTTACGGTGAAATTGTGACTATCACAGAAAATGAATGTACACCCTTGTGGCGGAAATTATATCCAAACTTTGAGTCTCAATATAGTAACCATGTTCTGCTGAATGTTAATTGTACCTTAAGATTTTATAATGTGTAATCAATACCCACATTGCACTTGAAGATCTGAATTACATGTATAATCTTACGTATTCTTCCCTCTACTTATTTTCAGCTTTGCCCTTTGGTGTCATTATACCCTGGATCATTGTCAAAGCTGTTGCTGATAACGAAGTGTAAGTTTCAAAGGGCATCATTTACAGGCACATTGACGCAATAACATGCACTCAATAGTAGCGAGATTATCACCTGAAAGCCACTTATTGTCTCTTACCTCTATCTATTAAATTCTAAGGCGACACTACATGGAGGTAATTTGCATTTGATTGCTCTCGGCCCACAGCTGTGCATAAAAAAATTGATGAATATCACAGGGCAGGTTGACTTTTAGAAGAGAACGAATTGTCCAAAAGAAAAACAAGAGAGTTTACCGACATATGGACAAGGAATAGGGCGAACTGACCGAGGGGAAAAGAAAAATAACAGAGAGAAAGAAAACGATTTGGAGAAAAGAGAGAAGACAAATTGACTACGGAAAAAGGAGGCCTTAGAGAAAAAGGAGAGGGCAAACTGACGTAAGAGAGAAAGGAGGGAATTAATAGATGAACAACTAAAAAAAGTTTGCTTTGTCCATGCTCAAGGTCTTACACAGTTCATGTCCAAGTGACCTGCTGTACTTCACTTGCACAACACGTCGAGGAACAACCCAGTTATTGAGAGCATAATAGATATTAGAATTAGCCCGAACTCCACCCATGGACAAAAGAGTGGTCCAACTCTACTGAAATGGTACCCGTATCTGAGTTGTAAAGAAGCGGGCTGCAAAAAAAATACACATTTTAATTAGCTCATTTCATCTCAGGGAAGTTATTAGACCTTTGTTTCACTGAGAGACTGAAATGTCCTGAAGACACTCGTAACAGAATCCTGTTTTCTTATAGAAATGAAGGCAGGTCACTCTTTTCATTCAGGCCCACAACTACAATTATGTACACGTTCTTTAGGGGACAAAGCGAATTTTTTTGCAACGCCGATGTAACATTCACCGGGGGGGGGGGGGGGCGCGCGCGCGCAACAATCACTGCTAAGGGAGATTACTGTTACTTTCTGACGTTATGCTTATGATCTTTGCTTGGTTGTCTACCTTGATATCCCTGTTTTCATTGAGACGATAATCGTTGTGTTCATTCACACTCACTTTACAGATGTTGGAACATATCATCAACCCCTGAATATATATGGATCATACAGGGACCAATGCTTGCCACAGTTCTGGTGAGTTACCTAGTTTTATCAAGATATCAAAGTTTATTTTCTTTTTCAAGTTTTTTTTGTGGCAAGCCAAGGTCCGATTTTGATACCTACCTTGGTGAGACGTTCAGGTGTAACAAGAACCTGCACGTCTTATAGGGCCTCTGGCCTCACCGGGTCCAAATGTGACACTGCCTATGTTTTAGTTTATATTTTTAAGCTCTTCCATTCACGTCCCACCACCATCCCCCCCCCCCCCCCCGTCACGATCGGCGCTGCACTATGGCTACGACGTGACTGCTGCAGTTGTTTCCCAAATGGGATTAAAGAAGTATACAAAATACAATAATAAAAAGTACATTCATAACTCCATTATATCGATCTGCTTTAGACCTACTCTACAACTTAAATCCCTGTCAAAATTGGGCAAAAGGAAAAAGCACCTCTACATACAACTGTTTCTTTTTGCCCAATTTTGACTTTGCTTATAGCCCTGCTGCGACCCCACAGTTTTTCTGTGGTTTTTGTAATATTTCGTCAAATTAAATCCCTTTTGCTTTTAGTATTTTTCAGAATGGAGATTTTTTTTTTCTTTTGCTTTTGGTATGCTGTCCACTTAATCCATGATATTTTTCTTTTCATTTCAGCTCAATTTTTTCTTTTTCCTGAATATTTCTCGCGTGCTTTGCTCACGTGTCAGATCAAGCCAGCGACATATGGGACGGAGCAAGTACAGGTAGGCTACTCATATACATAGTGCTTTTTGCGAGGCGGGGAGGGGGAGGGGGGGGAGGTTGCCTGCATAAAGTACATACCCAAAGATGGGGGGGGAGCTGGGAAGGGAGTTGTATGGAGCGTAGGTACGGTACGTATTTTCTTAAACGAATTGGAAAGCTTCTTTTGTGTAGTTCTTTACCTGGTGACAAAAGTACGTGTGCACTAAATAATTTCATATCTCATGGCCTAACTTTGGCCTATTGATTTAGCCTTTTTGCCAATAATTATGGCAATAAGAGACCATTACTGATGTTTCGCCATGTGGGGAATATACCAACGTAAACTGTAAAAGAAACAATTGAAGGATTATTTTCAATAAATATGGCAATGTAATAACTTTAATCATTGTTGTATCCAAAAGATTCTGTTTTCTACATGAAGATTTTGTCTCCTTTTACATGCAACAGTTTTCCCCTTCTGTTTCCTTAGACATCTTGCCAAGTTCATCCTCGTGCTGATCCCTTTGTTTGGCGTATTCTACATAGCACTGGCCATTGCCTTCCCTCTGGGATACGCTAATCGCTTTGATCTTGTACCAATGTACGTGGAGCAGACATACAACGCATTCCAGGTAAGGCTTTTCAAGTACTGTTGTGAATTGAATGTAAAATTGTCCTGAGTGCCAATTAAAGGGAAAAAAATAAGATAGGATTTTCTGCCGTAGTCTGACAACAAGTTGGGTATTGAATTTTAACTTATCTTCAGATTTACAAGAGAAAAACTAAAATTTACATTATTAATTTTCACCCTTGTGTCTTGCATATCGAAAGTTGGCAGTCAGAATGTTTTATGTCTAAAATAGTCAAATTGAGAAAAATGAGTTTGAAATTTCTAACCTTTACGAACATTCAAGCTAATTTAATAACTTCAACACGGTCACATGAATAGATTTATTGGGTTGTGAAATAAAGTCGCACAGCTTGTGTCTTGGATATCTGCAAGCATTTAAAAGCAATGTGTAAGGGGTAGGCCAGACCAAAGCTGGCGCAGGCCTCACGCTGGTGGCTCACCACATAATTATTATGCATCACACTGTAACACTTCTCACAACCCAGACCACGGCGGTGTGGTCAGTAACTGACCAGTTACCAACTGTTGGTAGTGTTATAGCCTGACGCATAACAATTAAGTAGTGAGCCACCAGTGTGGGGCCTACACCAGCCTTGGTCTGGCTTAACCCTAAATCTGGAATGAAATCCTCGATCTGTATGTTAATGATTATGTCTGATGAGCACGTGAATAAGTGAATGTGACAGCAATTTATTTATTTACGTAAATGAGCATAAGACATTTTTTGTTTGTTGGTGTGTCAATTATCATTGTAGTTCTAATTCTTTGCAAATACTTTCATCCCCAGGGGTTTTTGTTGGCATTGCTGTTCTGTTTCTTAAATGAAGAGGTAAGAACGTGATATAAATAGTATTTTTCCTGTTCACACCAATGTTAGCAGCGAACGGCCTCGCTCGTTTTGATCCAGAGGTACTCTTGTCCAAAACGAGAGGAGGTATCTTATAAATGATTTCTTAATATGGAGAGAATTGACAAAATTTTTGGAGTTCTAAACATGTGTATTTACTATTAATGGAAACAGCGGA
The DNA here is from genome assembly GCA_963931925.1 of Onchidella celtica. NCBI lineage: Eukaryota > Metazoa > Mollusca > Gastropoda > Systellommatophora > Onchidiidae > Onchidella > Onchidella celtica. The sequence continues at coordinate 54,971,742 of OZ007567.1, read as the reverse complement.
TTAGATACTTCTGGTCTGTCACAAAGGGTGTGTTTGTATTGAGAGATATTGCTACTTCTAATTTTAAGTTCTAGTATTAGGACAGTGCTCGTGAAAGGTGATTCAGGTTGTTTTATCGAAAAAAAAAAAATAATGCAAAGGTAATAAATATACATTAAGTATTGTCATAAGGTTGGCCATGATGTGGTTGAATAGAAAGTGTTCTGAGGTTTACCATCCTGCTGAGAAAAGCAGGATGATTCATCAAAGAATTGTTCCCCTGAACAAAAGATTGGTCTAATTCCACTTCAGTTGTTTGGGAGAACATTGAGGTCCAAAATATGAGAGGATTTTGATTTAAACAGTAGTTACTTTATTTCGGCTTAGAAGAGTTAAATATTTATTCAACTGAAAGATTGGAGGTCCTGTACACATTCATAAGGTATCTCAGTCTTTAGCATGAGCGGTGTTAGATCACTCTTTTGTTCTGGACACAGTTGAGCCACTGAGAACAACATTGGTCTAAGTGTCACTTCCTTAGTTTTGAGAAAATCAGCTTTTAAGGGAACTACATTTTTGCTCCGAAATCAAATATTTTAACATAATTTCCTACTTCTTTTTTGCTTACAGTAGAAAGTGATGGGATTCACATTTTCTGGGTGGTTTTTTGCAATGAAAATCCTAGTCTTGAAGGAAATTATGGGATGCTTTGGAGTTAGGCCCGTGTTGTCCATCTCCAAGAAATGAAATTAAATTGGCATATTGGAGTTGTTGGTCTTGGAGCATTGTTCATTTTACAGATTAAAACCTTCCGAACACTGTTATGTTCATGACTCGAAAATGACCTAAACCAGACTTACACCAGTATTGTTCTCAGTGGCTCAGGTTGTGCAGTTTTATGTCTCATTGTCACAATAAGAGGAAACAATGTTGTGGATGCACGAGGAGGACGGTATCATTCTGTTCTTTTCCACCCCCAGGTTCACAGTGAAATCAAGAGAATTTGGTGGAGACGCAGGACAAGACGGAGGGACAGCGTTGCCACTAGGTCGTACGTCCTGTCCTCCTTCAAGAGAAACTCTTACCATAACCGTAACTCCGTGGGTGGCAACCACCAAATGAGATCCTCAGCTCGGTTGCCCGGTGGTAAGCAGGAGCCTTGGTCCACCCGGCTGAAGAGGCGGGTGCTGCGGTGGTTGGGGCGGGACCAGAACAAAGACGGGTGTTTACCCAGAGATACAACTCCGCCTTTTATTGTCAGGGACAGGTGTTGTGTAGAAATTCAGCGCCATGGCAATGATGAGGTGGAACTTCGTATGAAGCTCAGAGATAAAAATGATAACAATGACGACGTGGAAGTCGACGACGAGGTCATTTCCTCGGGATGAACTGTTGATGTAACTTATGTAAATGTCTGAATCAGAGCAGGACTTGGTACTTTTGTTACATGAATCACGTCCGTAAGGCCAATTTGCCGCTGTCACTGGAGATGCCCCTTCAAACATTTGTCCACCTGTCAGTGGTGGAACTGATAAGTCGGAACGCTGATGGAACACTCTTGAGCGGCGCAGGTTTTCTGCAACAGACAAACTCATTTCAACTCTTAGAAGCTTGTCCTTGGTATTCTGAGTGCAAAACAATGGTGTGATGTCATTGAATACTTGGTTAGTTTAGTGCTATGGTCTATGATTATAACCCGTGGTGCTTTAACAAATACCATGTACATTCAAAACATCAGAGATTAGAACATTTAAATATAAAAAAAACAATAATTAAAAACCACTTCACAATAATGAGAAAACGGCGAGAAAACTAATCACAATAGCATCTGTGATTCATCAAGAAAGGTGTGTGGACATCAGTCAGTCTGTCTTAACTTACATCACAGTTCTAGCCCTGGGAGCAGCTCGGCTTTTGAAGCCGTCTACACTGTAGCGCAGATGCAGTTCAGCTTTTAGAGCATTCTACATCGCAGCGCACTGGACACAGTTCAGCATTCTGCATTGCAGCGCCCTCGATGCAGTTCAGCCTTTAGAACTTTCTGTACTGTAGCGCACGTGGACACAGTTCAGTTTATTGAGCATTCTACACTGTAGCACAATGGCCGCAGTTCAGCCTCTCGAGCCTCCTACCCTGTAGGACACTGGAAGCAGTTCAGCAGAGCATTCTACACTGTAGTGCACTGGATGCAGTTCAGCGTCTTGAACATTCTACACTGTAGCACACTGGACGCGGTTCAGCCTCTAGAGCATTCTACACTGTAGCACACTGGACGCGGTTCAGCCTCTAGAGCAGTCTACCTGTGGTGCACTGGACGCAGTTCAGTATTCAGAGCATTCTACGCTGCAGTGCATTGGATGCAGCTCAGCATTCTACGCTGTAGCATGAATGTTAAAGATTCATCTTCCCCAACGACGATCAGTGGGCTAAAAGATTTGAGAAAACTGCATAAACGTATAGTTTGCCTGCAGACTAAGGTTGGGGAGGGGGGTGGGGAGGGGGGGGGGGAGTTGTTTCCATTGTATTTTGTTGTTCTTGAAGTTCAGCGCCCAAATTGTAAATGTAAAGTCCAGGCCATGGAACACTATCAGACACTGTTTTGGAAATAGGACATCAGTTCGACATGTTGTACCTAGAACATTTCATTTTTGTTTTACTTACTGTCATCTAGAAATTGTTGACTTCATGACCGAAAAGTCAAAGAAAATGGCATTTAAAACTAGCTTTATTATGTCAGTGTGGTTTGATTACATTTTTTTAATGACTAAATGTCAACAACAACAAAATACAGAAAAGCAGGGCTTGGCTTCATGGATTGTTTTCGAATACATTAAATTATTCATCTTAGCGATGTCTATCGAAATCTGCTTAATTTTTGCCAGTGTTTTGTCTAGAAAGGTGGGTGTTGTTTTTTTTTTAATTTTAATTTTTTGTGTGAAGATTGTTAGAGACGGAAAGCCGGAGTGGTGATTTTTATTTACACATAATATATTTATTATGATACGGTTTTTTTGTTATTTCTAAAACTCTTCAGTGTTTTGCCAGATAGGGTATGACTGATCAGTGGAAGACAGGAGTAGAAGAACAATTCACAATGGCTTGGAGATGCTTGCTTATTGAAAAAAAAAATGATAATAATTTAACTATGTATTAGTTGTGTTTTTTTATGTGGCAGAACAATTTAATTTAATAATCAATACGGGTGATCCGAAATCCCAAGGGTCGAACACTTTCAGTAACCATTTTTGTAAAGTGAAGTTTGGGTAATCAAGAACAATGAGTTTTGTTGTTGTTGTTGTTGTTTTTGTGAGTTTATTATCTTCCTACCCATGTGTCCTTGTCACTTTGCATTGAATGTTGGATAGAGGCTACTCGGGTAAGGTTACCAAAATACTGGTAGCAGCTAGAGTTTTTCTTATGAGCTCACTTTGAAGCCGGTTCCCAAGAAAGTTTCTGCGGCCATGTTCCACATGGACGAGTTCTTGTGCCCCCTAAGCCAAATGTAATCCGAGTTACATTCTAACCACAACCCTTGCATTTTTCACAGAAATAACAATAGTGGAAACAAACACAAACATGGCCGCTTGACCCAAATAGCCGCATTGTGGTTGTTTTTGTTTCTGTTCTTCGTTGGTGAACACTCTGTTCTTCATAAATAAAAATGTAATATTCGCTCATGTGTTTTGCAGTTAAACGGCACTTATAAGAATTTTGGAATACGCCGCATTAAGAGACTTAATTTGTTTGTTGTTGTTTTGTTTGTTATTTTTTTAAGACATTGTTGCAATGCCCGGTGCCATGTGTTTTGTAATAAATATTGTCATGACTACAGATTGTATTATAATTGTATAAACACATGACATAACCATGCTAATTTTTTTTTTACATTGTCATTATTGCTCACTTAGCTGTACAAAATATTATTTGCTGTAACATAATTATTAGGCTTTTTTTTCCCTCTGGTGAAGGAGAACCATAAAACTTTTGTTCTGAATTTATCGTAAAAGAAAAGCTTCGCGGCTAGTCATGATAAAAAGCTCACTGGGGTGTAAGAGGAGAAGAAGTTACAAGTGGAACGAGCGGTTCAGACATGCAAGAGCCTATGGCTATGATCGTGTATAAATACGTATCTTCAACAATCGAATGACCGGACTTCGTAGTCATTAATTTGTGTGCTCTTTCAGTGTTCTCCAACTTAATTTGTTCGATTCCTGAAAATGTGCCAGGATCACACAGATTATATCGGCGGATCTGGTGTGCTTTCAGAAATCGTGATAAGTATTTTGAATTACCAATATGTAAGTGAGTCGTTGTGGTTTTTTCTTCCCATTATCCACAAAAAAAAAAAAAGCACTAAATTGTCCAGGTGGTGAGTTCTTTTTTCATTGGTTCTAAAATCTAACCTTTGCTTTTAGTTTTGTCAGTGCGTGTGGAGGGTGTTGTTGTTGTCTCCCTTAACCCCTTGCGGTGTCGTCGGGGCGCCGCCTTGATGCACTGTACACCTCCCTTCTCCATTTCTCTCTGTCGTGGGTGAGGGCCTGGGTCTCTGCAAAGGGCTTGCCTGTCCACTCTGAGATGTTATCCGCCCATTTTTTCTTCTGTCTGCCTCTCTTTCTGCTGCCCTTAACGGTTCCTTGTAGGATGGTCTTTGATAAGCCATTGGATCTTGTTGTGTGGCCATACCATTTCATCTTTCGTTTCTTGACTATGGTGAGTAGATCGTCGTGGGGGCCAACATGTTGTTGGATGATCTGCCGGACTCGTTCGTTGGTAATATGGTCCAGGTATCCAATGCCGAGGATGTTTCTATAGCATTTCATCTCAATGGCTTGAATCTTTCTTTGCAACTTTGCAGTGAGGGTCCATGTTTCACATGCATACAGAAAGATAGACAGTACCAGTGCATGCATGAGTCGGATCTTGTACTTCATGGTGATGTTTTTATCCCTCCATATTGGTCGCAGTTTTGCCAGTGCGGTCATGGTTTGTGCAGATCTTGCGAGGACCTCCGCGCGCGATCCGTGTGGAGGGTAGAAGAGTTAAATAAAAGAAGACACCGTGGAAATGTCATAGCTCCTCAGGAAGGGGAGGATCAGATTTTTAGGTGGGTGAAAAAAAAAGAGGTTGGGGGGGGGGGGGACACGGCTCGTGTTCAGAAGCAAGATGAGTAATGTGAATAAATTAAGCTCCATGCGTAGATATGGAACCCCATGTTTAGACCTACTTTCACAAAGGTGAAAGCGACACACAGAAGTTTAAGACACCACAATTATCAGACACCCATAGACACACACGTTCATGCATTTCCCAAAGCCCACATATCAAAGATGGGCTAGCGAGAAAGCACACGAGGAGGGGCCTGTGGGAAGTGGGGGAGGGGATGGGTCGTGCGAGGGGAAAGAAGACAGTTAAAGGACATTCCACGCAATATGTAACCTAAGGGCCATTTTTCAATGCCTGGGGAAAAAATTAATGGTGGTGTTGTAAATGGTAGTCATTAAATTAACATTTGCGGTTAGCATTATCTTCCTTGCATGACCACGTGACCTGGCGACCGTCAGGAAAAGAGCATAATGTTTACAACTTCCCATCAGTTACCAAGATTATGTCCCATCAGTTACGGTACTCAGACTAATTGCCTTAGTGTGCTTAAAAGTAAAACTTGATTATTTATGCTTTTCCGCTATTCTCAAACGCATTACTTTTTAATGTAGAAAAACATTGTTCACTAAACCTGTTGGTTTGATTTCACAAATGTTGCAGTAATTTTCATTTTGCTATGTAAAAAACGTGGTATTTTTTCTGTCCCACCAGTTACCAGCTAATGTTAAGGCAATTGGAGGCATCTTAATTTTTATTATTCAAAACACAATTTTGTCATTTCTTTGTCATTTTTCTGGAGGACTGATCAGTCCATTTGAAATAAATGGTTGGTTATTTATTTAGTGGCCTTTGCTTTCGTAAAAAGTATTGTCTGAACGCCCCGTCAATTGCCGTGGAATGTCCCTTAAGTAACTTCAGATCTGTAGATTAGGTCTATTGGGGGTGAAACAAACCGGTGGCTTGCCGACCCAGCGTGGATGCAGGGGGCAGTGCCCATTAAATTATTGTGAAGAAACATTTATGGACGGCCAGCCACTGGTTCTACGCCCACACGAGCATTTAATTTGGTCTGTTTCACCCCTTATAAAGCACGGCATAATTTCACCTTTTTTTTTCTACCTTTAATATTAGAAGGCGGCTTCTCTGTCTACAACCAGCTTTCTGGAAATGCGCAGGCACCTGCCGAACAGCTTATAACTTTCTGTTTATTACATTTTTATACTGAAAAGTATTAATTTGCCAACATACTCATACCTTGTTCCCATATTCTGTTCTGTGGCATTTGGAACTGCTTAATAATTTTCGGACTTATTTTGTTGCTATGATAATTACTGTTTGACATATTCTGTGAGCGTGACTTGGTACTCTCACATACTACGGGAGCCATTTTTTTTTTTTTTTTGTGTACTCATACTTTCAGAACACTCGTGGTGAGCCAAAAATAAGTTTTACTGCCATCAATGATGGAACGTGAAGTCAGTCCTGTTGTATGGATGTGAGACTTGGAATGCGTCCCAGGCCTGCATAAAGAGAATCCAAGTTTTCATCAACAGATGTTTGAGGAAGCTACTTAAGATCAGATGGACAGACAAGGTCAGCAATGAAATTGTATGGAAAAGAACAAGACAGAGCCCAGTCAGAGAGGAAATTGGTAGGAGGCGATGGAGATGGATCGGCCACACTCTCAGGAGGCCAGGAAACAGCATCACGAAGAAGGTATTGGATTGGAATCCCCAGGGCAAGAGATCAAGAGGAAGGCCGCGCGGAACGTGGAGAAGAGCCAGAGAAAATGATGTGCAACGAAGCGGAAAGACTTGGAATAATGTAAAGAGACTGGCCCATGATAGAGAGGGATGGAAAGTGTTTGTTGGTGGCCTATACCCTGATCCAGGGTGAGAAAGGCAATGAATGATGGAACAGTCGTGCTCTAATTTACTTGGGTTTTATGTTTGAGTTTGCGTTGGTGTTTAGGTCTTTATTTTAGGAGGTTTCCCTGTCCTTGGCATTTACACCTCACTTTTTCTTGTTTTTGTTTTTCTTGTTGTGGTAGGGATTCGCTTTGTAGAATTTTTGTCCAGGCAACGGCCTGTTCGGCCTGCTCTTTTCGATTTCCACTGCCAAGGTATCTTGAATGTGCGCAACGTGCACACGACGGGCTCTCCGAAGTTTCCGTCATTATCCTAGAAGACTAGGTGGTCGATCCTATCTACCATAGGATCAGGGACATGAAAATATGAGAAAAATCCCAAAATTCCAACATGCTTGCACTGACCGGGATTCGAACCCGGTACCTTCGGCATGAGAGGCGAGCACCTTGCCTCTAGGCCACCGGGTTCCTCAACTTATTATTTGAGTTTGAGTTTTGCAGAAAGCTTGTTCACGTGATAACAGTCACGTGGTTCTAGGGAAAAGCAAGACGCTAGACAGAATATAAAAGAACGATGGGACAGAAGGAGACCCTATCAGAAGCGTCCACTAACCACCCGCTTGGCCAGGGTCAAGGAGCTCAGGAAATCTTACAGTAAACTTAACTGAACTAGCTGAAGTGCCCGGACTTCCGACCATCAGTATGTACAACGAGGCGCCGAACAAAGAGGGGCAAAGAAGGGAACTTCCATCATACTCTTTTTCATTCTACGGGACGTTTTTTTTTTTTTTTTTGGCCGCTAAAATGATAGTAGAGGCCACAGACTAATAAATTAACCAGACTGGAAACACGAGCTTCGGGCTGTGTCGTTTTTTACGGAATTTCCCGAGCGGCGGCCGTATAATCAACATGGCCGCTGCTCGGGAAATTCCGATTCTAGTTCTATCTGCAGTAGAAATTTGTTTTTATTTGTCAAGATTGGTTGTACATAATTAATTTCTTGGTGCGGAACCAAGTTTCGGCGTTCAGTAGGCGAGTCAAAATGGTGTCATTCAAAATTGTAGCTATGCTGAAGCGTTGGTCGTTAGCGTAAACCTAATGTGGCGGATGGTTCATGACCTTTCGCTGTTTTGTGACGTCACACAATAGGATCATCCAGTCTGGGTATTTTATTAGTCTGTGGTAGAGGCTGAATTTTATCGAAAATGTTGATATGAGAAAATAATGTGATCTTCGCATGACATGCAAGAAATCCTATTTTTGGGCTGGGATAATAATAATGTTCTTCATCAGGTAGAATTAAAAAAAATAATAATAATAAATTAAAATTGTATGTTTTCCATAAAATTCAGATTATCATATTTGTCGTGAGATTTATCAGGCTGTCGTCTCTCCAATTCTAACTTTACCCTAAGTCGTGTTGAGCATTTCGCCCCTGATGTGATACGTCATGTTTTTCTAAACAAAGGCCTGACTCTGCGCTTGTCCAGTCTCACTAGTTCATGTAAAAAAAAATGTCATGAGTTAAATGCCTTGACAAGCATAAATAAATTATTCTTATCCACATCATATTAATATTCACTGCATTCTGATCCATAGACTGTTGACTGTTTAACACTGACTATTTCAAGTAGGTTCATCAAACTGTTTACTTGGTACTTTCTATAGTATTTGGATTTTCAGCTGCCGACCACAGTGGGCTGGAGATTTGCAATATATTATTATTTAATTCGTGGAATTAACTATTGTAAAAATCATTGTTTATTAAGCTTTACTGGGTAATGGTTATTATGTTTAAGTAACAATTTACCCCTAGAGTGTTACCTGCTTTTTTTCATGCATAGTAGCATAGGTTAAACATTGAGAATTATACAAAATTATAGTCGTGAATTTCACTTTAAATTAATTTTTTTGTTCTTTTCTTTCTATCACCAAAGCTGAGACACTTTAAGATAGATAAGATAAGATAAGATAAGATAAGATAAGAATCACTTTATTATCCCATATGGGAAATTCTTTTTCACAGAGTGTTTAACAGCACACACGTGGTACACATAATTATCTTACGTATAATTATATATAAACAAACTCAATAAGTCAATAACAGACATACATGGCGTGACATGGAAAGAACCGCAATGAAATGTGGCACACATCTGTCTAGTAAGATGACTTGTTGAGGCGAATTGCTGAAGGCAAAAACGATCTTCTGTATCTTTCCCTTTTTGTTTTCATGTGTATTATTCTGTTGCTCTTGGATGATCTAGAAATGTGATGAAACAGGGGCTGGTGGCTGTCACTACGTCAGTGAAAATTTACTGTCCATGTCTTGGTGCAAATCCAGGAATAGTGCATTTGAAATATCAATTTGCGAAAGCCCTGAACAAAGTGTTCCCTGAGTCATGACTGGAAAGTTACCCAGTGATATACTTTATGTACAGTCAAACGTGGGTGTAAATGAGTGAGGGTCACATTGTAAATAAATTGTCGGAAAAACCGTGCAATATGAAATAAACTTAACCGATTAAACATTTTTAACCATTATGTTTCATGTACATTATCATTACCGCGTACTTAACTTTTCACTTACTTCAAGCATAATATTCTACGATTACTGTTAAATCGCATAATGGATGTTACCCCTTACAAACCAATGCTATTTATCCTGGAACTTCACAAGAAACAATAATACTTCCGTTTGGTTGCTAAAGACGTTACGTAAGCGGTATAGACATGGGTAAATTGTATTCTGTTGTTCTGCGTTGGTGTATTTGGAAAACCCGCTGGACATCAAATTGTACCTCGTGCTTTATATAAATAAAGCTATGAATCGTACGCATGCCCGCCTATTATTGTCTGTTAATTATTGGAAAAAAAATCATCTTTTATTATTGTTATTGTAACATTATTGTAACAAACTTTCATTGTAAATGGGTTTTTTACACACTGCATTCGGCATTTTTTTTTTGTTTGTTTGATTTATTTTTTTTTGGACATTTTCCCCATGCCAGTTTCTATTATCATGTCTTACTCACCAATTTGTTTATACTCAGTGAATCTGTTTCCAGTCTTTCTTGATACCAGAACTGATTGTTGTCAGGTTAATGTTGTTGTAGTGGTTGATGATGATGATGATGTGATGATGATGTTGATGACGATGTTAATGTTTTTATTACCGATACTGATTATGACGTGGTCGAAATTGAGATGTCCGGTCAACTGAGGCAAACGGCTTTATTAGAGTGAGCCATGTTCTGACTTGTTAATAAGGTGTAGTGCGATTTGCATCTTTCAAGTTTAGTTACAACAGCATAAGATGGTAATTTCTTAGATATAGTTATGTATCATTATCCCCATCGTTTTAAAAAAAATGTAAATTGCGACCGTAGTTTTTGTTTGTTCTACCTCCATTTTCTAAAAAAAAAAGAATGGAGATCTTTCAGTGTGTAGAAGAGGTATAACAAATGCAGAATTTGACACTTGTTGAAAATGTCTTGTGGCATTTGTCAAGCTGTTTCGCAATTCTGATTTATTCCAACTTCTTATTAGAGTAACTAGAGCCCGCAAACGTTAAGCGTCTCTGTTGTGCAAAAGCGACGTTGGAACAAACAAGAACTTAGGTCGCAAAATATTAAGGTGATACAGTACTGGATAAGATGACCAAGTACCCTGGCGTTTAGAGATATCAACTTTCCCCGTGGATTTTGTTCTCCTGTTTTTTTTTTCATTTGCATGGAAATAGGTGCCAGGTTGTAAAGGCTTTTTCTGATCACTGACCTAAAGGATGGAAAAACCATTCCAGAGGAGGGTAGGCGTGGTTGAATGGAATGATCCTAAAGGGCCGTCCATGACGTACACACATTCGATTTTGTCGATTTTGACCCCGCCCCCTTTTTAACCCTAGTGAGCTTTTCGTGCCATCACCCCCGCCCCCCCCCCACACACACACACACACACACACACGCACATACACACTTAACCCCCACCCCGTTGGACGAACGTCCAAGCATTAGAAATGGAAAACATCCACAACGAGGCATCCGTGTTTTATAACTATAGGTGACATTTTGCAAAGATTATTTGTCTGTTTCACTAGAAATTATTATGATTTTCCAACAGGTTTATTTGAAGAAAAAACATAAAATCAAATCTAAATTTTTTTTAAGGCATTATGATATTGAAAACCATGCATACCCCCCCCCCTCTCCCTTCCCATGTTTATATCCACCATTCCCACCTCCAACAACTGTGTGTACCTCATGGGTGACCCTGAATATCACAGTAGTCCTCACCAACGATCTTTGGCAGTAATATCAGTTGTATGGAGATTATTATGTTTTATTTAGAGAAAAATACTCAACAATAAGTTGGCTACAATGTCGTGTATTCAGAGTGTTCCCTTACACTGGGTGAAAAAACGTGTTTAGGTCTTTAGTTTAGACGGTTCGCTGCCTTTGGCATTTACTCCTCATTTTTCTTGCTTTTTGTTTTCCTTGTTGTGGGAAGGATTGGTTTTGTTGTTGTTTTTAGAACTTTGCCAGGGCAGCGGCCTTATTCGGCTTGCTCTTCTCGATCTCCAACAGCCAAGGTATCTCTAACGTGCGCAAAATGCACGCAGGCTCTCCGAGTTTTTCGTCCTTTTTCCGAGAAGACTAGGTGCTCGATCTTACCTACCATAGGATCAGGAGTAAGAATTTTTCCCCCAAAAAAGGTTCCAACATGCTTGCAACGATCGCGGATCGAACCCGTTACCTTCGGCATGAGAGGCGAGCACCTTGCCTCTAGACCATCTCGTCCCCTCTGGGTGAAAAACCAACACCGATCCAGCTTAAGTAAGCCCCAAGGATGTCAGTGTTAGTTACTGGGCACGACGGTCTTGTTTTATAATAGTTTCATGTTCCTACATGCTATTTCGTCAATTGTGTATAATTATCTGAATAATGCTTTCATGTTTATTGTACTTATTCGGTTACCTGTTTTATCCAATAACTCTTCAACCATTCAGCGGATTTGCAGATTGACGTATTTTGTTACCGTATATTATATAGGCACCCGACAAAATGAGGCGCTTCGTCCACTTTGATGGTATGGAGATATTGGTATTATCAAATAGGTTATTCAAAGCCCTTTCATTTTGGTAAAAAAAAAAAAAAAAGAAATATTGCTGTAATTTAATTAGCAGCGAAGATATGGGCTGTCAAAGACAGGAAGTGACAGAACCACAGTTTTGAGAAAAACGCTCTTGACTTTTAGCTTTTCATCAAAATTATTGATGGTGACTCGATTCAAAGTCAATTTTGAGGCATTTACCCTTCTCAAACAGGATTAGCATTTGGAAAAGAAATAGTAAAGAGGTTAAACTTTTCAAAAATACTGAAAATGCAAAATCGATAAAAATTGACCCTATGATGCCTTTTAACGATTTTCTTGAATCGCGCAGTGCCGAAATGTGCCTCATTTTGTAGGGCGGCTACATTGATATTCAATAATGGAATCCTCCCTACCCATTGTCGATTATTTCTGAATCAGTCTCTACTGTACTGTCGTTCATTGCACACTTTTTCTCTCTATGATTTAGTTTGAGCAAAAAAAATAAGATACTTCAGCTAGTAATTATTGCCCTTGTATTTTCAGTCTTTATTATCTTTTTCTTTCCTGTACCATTGATTGAAACGTTTGTAAATCATTATGCAATACAACTGCTCTCATGATAAAATTCAGTCATAAAATAATTTCAGTGCCAGCGGAAACAATTTTGTAAATCCGCTTTATGGTTGTCGACCAAAATGAAAGTTCAGAATTAAGTTTAACATGTCTATGTGGCTGTAAACACAAATGAATATTAAAGTACCTGACCTCAAAAGTCATTATGCCTTCCAGGTCATTTAATTTGGTTGTGAGTTTGCGCTTGATGTGCGTACGAATCAAATTCCACCTTCACTTACTGGTACAGTATATTAATCATTAGTCTGTTCACCAATGCCTTCTCACATGCCTTCTTTCACTCACTCTTTCAACAATGGTTACACATGAATTTTCATGTTAACATAAAATAATATACTCACAGAAAAAAGTAATTGTGAATCACATAATGGGCATGTGCATGTATCCTTGGGCGAATTCATCTGAACTTAGCACACAGTTTATGTATGGGTATTGCTCACCCACCAGGACATTTAAACTATTCGTAAGCAATGTCATTACAGGGAGAGCATCACAACTTTAGGGAAATCACGTGCAAAGACCAATGTAGGCTAAATTAATAAGCATAGATAAACGGAAGGTATGTGTGCAGCTCTTAGCTCAACCATCTGAATGCCTGAGCGTTAAAGAGAGAGTACTGAAACTGAAAGAGAACGTTAAAAAATGTGTTTTTTTCACCATGCCAAGACTGAACAAATAACAGAGACCAATGGCCACCAGGGCCCCCAAGCTGCCGGATGAGGGGTATCAGCACTTCAGTGCTCTCAGAAACTCAATGTCACGCAATCATGCCCGTCTCTACGAAGGTAGATCCACTGCAGATCGTTACAGAAGCAGCTGCATAAGGCCGGTACATCTGCCCACGCAAAATTCGGAACAAGTTTAACGAGGCAACATGGACGGGGAGGAACATTCTAGGTTTAAGACGTGGGTCATGTCAAGCGGGACAATTCGGGACAGGCCCAGGGAGGCACATCAGGTAGATCTAGCTCACAAACCTGCAGTAGACAAATACTGACAAGTCAACATAGCCAAGCTCGCTTAGCCTGGGCCAGACTGCATTTCGCGATCTTAGTTCTTGTTTGTTCCCACTCCACCTGTCACATAACTGAGAAACTTGACGATAAACGCCGCGGCTTTAGATTTAGATGTATGATGAGATTATTCCTCTGAGCTGTGTAAAAGCTAGATAAGTGCCATAACAATTTCACGTGGCCCCATTATGAATGGAGACAAATACTTTTCTCTGATGACTCCAAATACTCTTTGCAAGTCTAAAGACTTACCATCGCCAATCGTTTCCCGGAACATGGCTTTCATCGGGCCCGCATGAGACGACCTGCAGTGCAGGCTGCAAAGAAAACAAAAATTGTCCTCAAAACCACCACCAGTTAACCCAAGCAGTGCAAGAAGAATGGAATAGCATGCCCCAGCAATAGATCCAAGGTCTCTTTGGCCCTGTGAGAATGTACTGTCGAGCAGTGATAAGGAGGAGACACACCGGGTACTGATTTCACGATTTTCTATCTTTGTGTCGATGTCCATACTGTCTGAGTTAAATTTGTCTTGTTTCAATACATTTTCGAAGTAATCAGAATGATCCCTTTTTTTTTTTTTGCTATTCAATACTCAAGCCAACTGTGCACCAAGTTTTAGTTTACTTTACCCAAGAATAAGTGCACTGTACTTTATTTAGTAATGCACACATACTATTTTCCTCGAGTATTGTTTTCATGTTCTAAATCCGGTATGATGCATCCTCCCGGCCTTGGGAATCTATCAGACTGGCTATTTTATTTTGACAGTTGTCTTTTCAACACGTGTGGGCATGCATGCATGCATTCATTCACTTTTCATTTATTCAATCACTGACATACACAATCATTTCTCCATGCAATCCCTGGCGTACTGATACCCCATCTATTATAATTGTGACTTATTTTTTAGCAGTTCGCGTTGAGAAATGGCCGACAAGGGAAATAATTTCAATGTATTCAACTATAAAATTGAGTCTTTAGTCGTATTTACACAGTAGTCTCCCTTACTGCCAGCGAGATCAGGATGTGGAAGTGGATGGTTCTCAGCTTCCGTGAGCTAATAAAGTTCTAGCCAAATGATGAAGAATTAGATTGATGTATCATTTTCTGAAGGAAGCTGGCATCCTTGCATTTGTCTAGCTAATACTGGCAGAATAGATGAAAGAAACAAAAAAATGCACCTAAATAATCCCATGTCATTGTCATTAAAGAAAATAATAATAATGGTAAAAATATCGGGAAGTCCAAGTTTACTTTGACTGAAAAGTTTTTTTGTGTGTTTTTTTTTTACCGATGATGAGTACTCTCACATGTCCATAATCGTGCCCCCTCAGGACTGCTTACAGATAAGCATTTTCCCACACTGACACGATACAATAATCGTATCCTAGAAAAATCGCTCTTGTATTCGTTGTATTCAATTCTGAATGACATTCCTTGTCGTTGTTTTTGTGTGTGTGTGTTTTTTTTTTTTTGTCAGATCAGCTTTTGTACAGAAATCTTTCTTTAAAGAAAAATCAAGGTATTTATAACCATGTCGAAAGTTGTTTAAAACTCTTATCACATTTCAATGCACTTAATCTGAACTTAATCTGAAATAACCGGTAACATGATTCTAAGAATATTGCAAGGTAATAATTCTTATGTTCCTTAAAAAATAAAAAGACCAAAAACAAAAAAAGTAAGCAAAACTCCTCCATGTGTGGACATAATTTAATTAGAAACAATTTAAGTCTCACGAATTTATTAGAGGACCTCGTCACAATGGTCAGTCGTAAGAGAAAATACTAAGTCATTAGTACCTAGAGTTGATCGACAGGAAATTACGCCGGAATCGTTTCTTTCATTGACAATGCCCGGAGGGCGATGATGTACCTGTGAAAAAAATTAGGTGAGTGGTGACTGTTATAAATATTATTAGATAACATTATTATTGTAACCGCTGTGACTTCCCTGTTTTGATAAACATTGAAACACTATAGCCTACGACATCACAAACAAAATATGGCTAGAGTCGACTTTCCCTCTCATAATGGCAAAGAATGCTTCTGCACAGAACTTTTAGGGATGAAACAGACCGAGGCTGGTGCAGGTGCCAGACCTGTGGCTCGCCGCCTATAATTTTTTACTTCACACTGGCATAATGGGCACTGTGCTGTACAGGTACACCAGCACTGGTCTTGTTTCACCCCTTAAACTGGCCAATGCTAAAAAGGGGAGAGAGAAAGGATGTTAAGTGCTAGGTACTGTTGTTAGAGGACCGTCCAATTACAAAGCCAAACAGAGAAAATATTGAGCTGCGGTCACTGTTCAGCTAGAGCTTATAATGTAAGATACAACTGTCCCCTAACAACTGTGCAGTTTCTAATTTTTATTAAACCCGTCTCTACACATGGCTATGACACAGCATTTCAATAGGCTGGTTCTTCCCTTGCTTTTCTGTGGCTATTTTTGGTCAATACTACGGTCAGGAGGGCACCTATCCCGAAAGAGTCCATGAAGTGCTCAGAGGAAGAGGACTCAAGTGCCCTTCACTATCTAGTCCGTTTGCCTGCCTGAGTGGATCCTTCACTTTGTGGACTGTCTCTCACTGACCCTTGCCGGGGACAAGTCATCCTTGGACATGGACGGCGGCAGGAAGAATCGAGATTATTTCCTCGGCGCTGGAGAAATAATCTTCACCGGGTTAGACTGATAGACAGAAGGCAGGCAGAATGGCGAAACTGGAGATCATTGGAGATGGAGAAAGTATAACAAAAGATCGAGAATGCGGGTTGGGAACAGACAAATATATTTCTTAGCGCTTCAAAAGTCTTCCGCGGTTAGGAGAGAGAGAGAGAGAGAAAGAGAGAGAGAGAGAGAGCGAGAGCAGTATGGCAAACTGAGATAGGAAGACGGGGGAATGACTAACA
>OZ007567.1:54855141-54950141 GCA_963931925.1 Onchidella celtica | reverse complement strand
TTCTCTTTCTGTTTCCGTTCTCATGAAAGCACAGATTTATGCACAAATCGTCAGTTAAAGTCACATCATCCTTATCTTCGGGGCCAATTCTGTTTTATTCACACACACACACACACGCGCGCACCCACACACACACACGCGCGCGCGCGCACACACATACACAGACACACACAAAGCAAAGCAAACCATCAGAAGAAGATTAACATTTTTCTTTGCACGAAAAAGTAGTGGGCTTACTCAAAACATGTTTTGTCTGTCTCTATCAAAGCAGGGTTCCTGAGAAGACGGAATGTTTCCTTTGGAAGGCAGAATCTGTTTGTTTTGCTTAATATAGATGGTGAAAACTGCGGGAGCGATCTCTCTGAAACATGATTACTACCGGTTCCAGTCTTGTTATTCTCGCACCTGTGTTTCACATACATTCCTCCATAAAATGTACTTGATATTGTACATACGCATACACCTGTAATATGAGTGAAAGCAGAGTGAAATGAAGAATAAATTACGTTTAATCTATCTATCTATCTATCTATCTATCTATCTATCTATCTATCTATCTATCTATCTATCTATCTATCTATCTATCTATCTATCTATCTATCTATCTATCTATCTATCTATCTATCTATCTATCTATCTATCTATCTATCTATCTAACTACTATTTCTCTGTCTGTCTGTCTACCTGTCTGTCTATGTGCTTATCCACCCTTCCATCCATCCATCCATCCATTTGTCTATCTATCTGTCTATCTATCTATCTATCTATCTATCTATCTATCTATCTATCTATCTATCTATCTATCTATCTATCTATCTATCTATCTATCTATCTTTCTGTCTGTCTGTCTTTCCGTCTGTCCAGCTGTCTGTCTGTCGGTCTGTCCGTCTGTCTGTGTCTCTAACTGTCCATTTACCTGCATTCCTGCCTGATTGTCTGTCTGCCTTTTTGTTCATCTAAGTTGTGATTTAAATACAAAGCCCATGGACACAATGGCAGTAACCTCACACAGTGTCCAGTGCTCTGTTTTTGCAAAGCTTTCTAATTTATCCTTGTAAATGTTTAATTTCCAAATTTATCTGACTATTTTTTTTTTAATTAATGATATTTGAGTGTTTCAGAAGTTTTGGGGAGGCAATTGTATATCTGTGCTGTGGAGGGTAATAAATAGGAAAATGCATATTTACAGACAGATAAAAAGGGAGAGGCGAGAACTTTGACATTAGCATAAAAAAAATTCTTCAGGAGCCAAGGAGCTCATCTACATTTACTGTCCGTTGAGATATGGTCAGATAAGGAGTGATTAATGCCTGGAAATGGGTTTATTTTTAAATGCCTTAAATACATCAGACACGTTAATTTGTTTCTTTGCTTCATTTTTACTACTTGCTTCAGATTTTTCGAGAATTTGAAATAATAAGTACCAGCAGTAATGCATTCCTAAGCTTGGGGGAGAGGGATGGGGGTGGAGGGTGGAGGTGGGGGTAATCATACTAGGCCCGGAACATTACAGCCAATGATGCCAGCAAAATAGACACCCAAGAAATAGTGGCAGAAACTGACTGTGTCTGATTGGGCTTAAGTATGACAGGGTCTTCTCGGATTTACTAAGAAAATATTAGAAATTGTAGTGTACGCTTCTTGTCTGCCAGCAGCTGGCTGTGCCATTCCGGGCTTAGTATGATACCTCCCCTACAGTACACTGAAGTCTTGTAGGCCTGTGGTGAGTGCTAAATTTACACGGGGCTTAAAATAACGTAAACAAATCTCTTTCCTCCAAAAACTAAAGTCTGCTTCATGATTTTCTGACATGTGCAATCATGTGCTGTTCGAGTAACGAGTGTATTTGGCTGCCACTAGTGCTAAGCCGTTGCTGTTTTGCAATGTAACATTCCGACAGAGGAAAAAAAAAACACCAAAAAGCATGTAGAACAGCCGCTTTCTTAACAGTTTTTAACCAGATTATTGGGTTTCTGCCGTGCAAGTCAATACGTGCTAACTCCTGATATTCAGATAGTTACTATTCTTAGTCATAATAAAGTGTCCGTGTACAGCATGCGTTGTGCTGGGGTCTTTATTTTGAGAGGATGTCTGCCTTAGGCATTTGCACCTCTCTTTTCTTTGTTTTAATTCCTTGTTTTTTTTGTTGTTTTTTTTTTTTCGATTATGAGGCTTTTGTTATCTTCTTGGCTTTCTTAGCCCTCAAAAGGGCTTGTTAATGGGTTGCCCTTGTACAATGCATTCTCATTTTCATAATGATATATAAAAATAATTTTGGCTCCAAAATCTACCAGTATGATTAGGGGATTTGGTAACTCCCTCATGAAGTGTTCCGAGATGTCAAGTTGTAAAAAAGCAGTTTTTTTTATGGATCCAGTTTGTGGATAAATTGTTTTGGAAAGTAATTAGACAGAAAATAAGATATTGTGAGGCTGTGGATTTCGTTGGAAAATTTTCAACAATCCTGTTGTCCACACTATAAATAGCTCAATGGTGCCATAAATAGGACAGAGCAAAACTAATGTCTCTAACATTAATTGTCTAGGAAAACTTTAAAATGCGTCGGAGTCTTTTACTTCCATTGCAGAAACTGTAACAAAGAACCATTTCTTTTTTCTGTTTGACGGCAACGGTGTTAAGTTTGTAGCATACCCCATAGATCCGAGTTTTCCCCAATGTTCATCGGTGGAATAACCATGCTTGTTTAAAGTATCATCTTACTATAATTGAGCTAGAGGGTGAACCTGTAAGCAGCTAAAACTTCACGATTACGCCATCAAAAATTATGAAACTTGGTGTACTGCATCAATTTTTGACGAAGAGTTACGTGGACAGATTCATTTTTAACAAATATCAGCCTTTACTATTATTTGTATTAAAAAAAAAAAAAATTTGAGCCCCAGAAAATGAGGCACATTTTCATGGATAGAAGAACCGAAAAGTGTGACCGGAAATTGCGCTGTACGTCACTATTTACACATTGCCGACCGAAAGTTAACTTATCACATACGTGTATTTTGCATCGAATCCAAGTGCCGTGATGTGACTTAGATCTAGATATACAGCTGGGCTTGCTACATGGAAAATTTTGCAAGATTTATCTTGCGCGGGTCGAGTAGTAATTATAAAGGAAGTAAGGCCTGCAATGTAGTTTTGAAAGGCTTTTTAACCGCAGAGCCTTAAATTCTATAAAATATCATATTACCCACAAAAAGACGCAAAGGTGTGCGTGGGAATATTTTAAAAGGTCTTGAAGTTCGCTATGTTTTTTTTTTTTATACTTTCGTTGATTTTGAACCATCGCTGAGTTGAACAGAAGAAAGTGTTCCGACATTTTGAGCCGGGGAAAAAAGACGCATTTTCTTCCAGTAGAATTAAAAAGTAAGACAGGAAATTTCGTTCTGCTCCTCAATTTACACATTGGTGATCGAAACTCAACTTTAAAAATCAAATCTGTGTATTACCTGAGTCAAGGGACTAACTAGTATAATCAGTGGACAAAGGCTTTTGAGTTAGAATTTGGGTTTCACGGCGCGTCAGTACTGTAATGTCCGCTTTGCTCCTCTCACCGTCAATTTGGGTACTTTATTTATGTTTGGCATTCACAGCTTCATCAATCTCACTCTCACAAATGGAATTACATAGTTACGTTCCGTATAAACTATTAATATTGGCAAAATTGTCAAAAGTTGTTTTTGTATAGATTTGAAAAGAATTAAAGCAAAGGGGCGCCCTAGCTAACCTGGACAGAGTATACCGTTTATATCCAGGACGGAGTAGCCCGAATATAATTAATATTGAGTCACAATTATTCCTGCATGATGAGCATAATATTGGACGTGTTCTTGAGTCATGAATTGAGTCAGACTTGATAGAGGAGAATACTAGGCTCACTTACAATGTAGTCTCATGCCACTGAAAACATTCCCCAAATCATTTTATTATGCAAAATGTTGATCGCATCTAAATGTTTCAATATTTCCATAATTGATTTGGCTAAGAATTTATAGCAAAAATAATAATAATAATAATAATAGTAAAGAAAAACAATAATTATAAAATAAAAATAAAATTCATAATGAAAATTTTACGAAAGCCGCTGAAGACAACAGTGCAGTATTTAACTAAAGAGAAAAACGTTTAGTTCCCAATGAAAAATATTTTAACTCCATTATATAAAATTCAGCGGGAGGTCGTTTTAATAACCGGCCATGCACAGGTGTTGCTTACCTCCAGCCACAGACAGTTTTTGTTGTTGTTATTTTTATGTGTCTAAGGGAGCCAGGTTTTTTTTTAAAAATATTCTGTTATGCTTGTTAAGACACGAATCAAAGAAACGAACGTCTATCTATCTATCTGTCTATCTATCTATCTATCTATCTATCTATCTATCTATCTATCTATCTATCTATCTATCTATCTATCTATCTATCTATCTATCTATCTATCTATCTATCTATCTATCTATCTATCTATCTATCAATCTATCTATCTATCTATCTATCTATCCGACACTGGCTTGGGCTCAACTCATCATCCACCAGATCATATTTTTTCAGCCCTAAGACAAAAGGTGGCCTTGGGATCTTGAACCCTCGAGTCATCTATTATGCCAAGTATATGTCTTTCCACTTATCACTCCTAAACAGTGATGATCCTGTCGTGAAAGAGACAGCAAGAAGATCCCTCCATCTACATATGGACCAACGCAAAGCGACCGCCACCGAAGACTACCCAAATTTTGCTGGGTACGCAGTCAACAATAAAGGAGCTGTAGTGAAGAATACCAATGTCAAATGGGGAAGATCTGAATGGATCTTTCTTAATGAAATGTGTGCCAGAAATAAAATCCTCATGCTGTGTCGACGTAATGAATACGCACTTGAGATAAAAATTGACGACGAAGTCTCCTACATGTTTACTGATTCAAACAAGTTCTACTCTATGTTTAAGAGAGATCGTTTAAAAAGATGCCAGGAGGAACTGTTGTCAAAGTCATCTCAAGGCCTCATTGTCCGCGAGGCAAAAGGTATCAACCACACCGTGTGTCATACGAACATTTGACTAACCATAGTTTGGATGACAAGATCAGATCATTTGTCACACGTGGGCGACTGCAGATCCTAGAAGTCGAGACCCTACTGTCCCTGTACTACCCCAACGCCTATACTAAATCATGCAAGTTATGCCACCACCCCTCGGAAACAGTATGCCATGCATTGAACGGGTGCACGAAATTCAGCGGCATGTACCAAGCAAGACACAACAGAATAATGGACATTATTGAAAGGAAGATCACTTATTACAATCGTAACAAAGAAGTACTAAAGGACACACTCATCAACCCATCAATGTTTGGATCAGATGCAACATCCTTTACCACCAGAGCAACACGTCCTGACATCACAATTATAGACAATACTAATAAGAAAGTCCAGATCGTTGAATTAGCAGTACCATACGACTGTTACATTGATAGATGTTATCAAGGCAAATTTGACAAATATTTCCCATTAGCCATTGAAATCAGTGCTATGGGATACCAATGTGATATAATAGTTTTAATAATTGGAAGTTTGGGAAATGTTCACAGAAGATTTATTACTGGGCTGAAGAAACTAAACATTAACAATTCAGAAAGTAAGTTCATATCTAAGTACTGTAGTATCAGTTCAGTTATTGGATCATTCAAAATCTGGAATAAAAGATGCAGGTCGTATAATAGGAATTATTAACTCTATTTAAAAACATGTTCCAGTTTTGTCCATCCCTTCCATAGAAGAGATAAAGTAAAGCCACCCACCATGGCACAATTTCCACTTAGATGTAATGTTTCGATATTATATCTGTACAATCTGTATTGTATTCACATGGAAATAAAGAATTTTTATCTATCTACCTCTCTATCTATCTATCTATCTATCTTTCTATCTATCTATCTATCTATCTATCTACCTTTCTGTCTGTCTGTCTGTATAACTATCTGTCTCTCTATCTATCTATCTATCGAAGACTTAATTCTAAATATTCTTCTATGCTTGTTAAGTAGTGAATCATTGAAACGAGCGTCTATCTACCTGTCTATCTATGTATCTATCTATCTATCTATCTATCTATCTATCTATCTATCTATCTATCTATCTATCTATCTATCTATCTATCTATCTATCTATCTATCTATCTGTCTGTCTGTCTGTCTGTCTGTCTGTCTGTCTATCTATCGAAGACCAAACAGCGCCGTCGGACGAGCGGTCTTCTTATCACGGGGATTCAAGTTGCTAGGAAATCCCCCCCCCCCCCACCCCCCAACCATTGGCCTGGTGATTTACAACAGTTTTTTTTACTTTTCCTGACATTGCACGAAAATCAAGATTTGACTTCAGTTTCCATGACAACTCCCCCTCTCCCGGTATGATTAACGGCAATTCGTGATCTTAACTATCATTTCAAATCTACAACCGTCTGTGCAGTGGGATACTGGTTCTGGAATAATTATTACGAAGACGGTGGGTTGTAATCAAAATACTTCCACTACAAAATGGAAACAGATTTAATACAGTATTACCAATTTACACAAGGAAATGGTTTTATGACCGTTAAATCCCCCAACGCCAAATGGACAATTGGAGTTACATTTTATCTTTCCAGGAAGATAATAGACTTAGACCAGAACGATGTAGTGTGTATGTGGTGAGCAGAGGGGGAAGGTGGGTACTATCGTAATCTTACTTTGACTAGGTAACATGTAACACTGTCTTGGATTGTCGCTGCCTGGATGATTAGGCATGGAAATAGTTTCAGTTGTGTTTTCATAAAGAATGGGAAAACGGGATTGAATAATTAAGTGTTAGTACGTGTCTTTGCAGGCTTTCCAATATGTCGTTGATTATGTATGTGTGCGCAAGTGCGCCAGAGAGTATTTCGCTTTATTAAATGTGTTTTCAAGAAGTAGGCTTAAAACAATTGGAACTAAACTGCATCTAGTGAAATAATACGGTTAGTAGCGCACACAGTCGCTTCCGTTTTGCCTTGGTTTTGACTCAGACTTTAAACATCCTTCAAATCAATTAGCGAGACATACTTATTTCAGTCTCACTAGCTAGTGCCCGAGGCCCCGCTTAACTTCAGTCACACCCAAGAAAAAAAAAAACTTGACTGACAGCACTATCAGCCTAAGGGGGAAAAAAGTGATAATATTCTGAGTCTCAAAAGTACATATCTACACTAAAACCAGGGCAAAACAGACTTGATTCAGTGAGTTACTAGGTCAAGTAAGAAGAAACCTCTTTACATTTCTTCACTTCATCCCAATCGATTTAGCGAGACACTTACCAACAACGCCAACAAAACATAAAACAGGAACAACCCTGACAGCATTGCCAGAGTAAATAGAACTAAACACGTATTGAATAGATTCGAAAGCTTTCCTACGATACTTAGCTTGGTGATTTGATAAACCGTCTTCTCTGGTAAGAGATCCATAAAACACGCCCGAATGGCCCTCTGATCAAACAGACTCGTGAGGTTTGGTGACGCAAGTAAGCAAATAAGTCAGACTTCCATCTCTCCGTGCCTGACTAGAATCGAGTGATAGAGTTTTCTTCGTCTCCCTGATTCGATAGTGTAAAGACATATCAGCCCATTTCAACACACAGTCACCTTTCATTATTACTCGACTGGTTTATCGTTTTATTATAATAAGGCTACTTATAACTGAGTTATCTATGATAGGAGCGTTAGTTTCACAAGCGCAAGTCTATAAATTATTACGTCTGATTGAACAGAATCGTTCTCCCTTGAGGAAAAAGGTTGGATAGGACTGTTTGCGGCGTCTAGGCATGTGGTCGTCCTGCATGATAACATTATCATCAGAATCTTACGATGACAATGGGAAGAGAGATAGAAAATCCATATGAAAGTAACAGCCTTTTGAGACCAAAATCTCTGCTTATTGTTGGAAGACCCAAAACAATCAAACAAAAACTGAATAATAGGAAGTATATTTAAAAGAGTGGTTCAAATATTTGACTCTTCGAATTAAAAGCCACCGCGCACCGCTTCCACTTGAGTTCCAAGACAAAATACATGTATTATTTAAATTAGTAAGATTTGTTATTGTATGACTTTACTTTCGTAAGAAAACTATCCCAGTGGGTCCAGTCAGGGAAGATCTGAATTAGAGAAATTCTTCTGCGCTGATGTTGTACCTTAGGAGCGACAATGTTGTTACCGTATATCGAGAGTTGGCAGTCAGAATGTTTTATGTCCACGACGGTCAAACTGGGGAAAACGAGATTGAAATCTGAAACTTTAATGAAAATTCAAATAATTGCAATAACTTCATTACGGTCACGTGAATAGTTTTATTAGGGAAAGAAATAAAGTCACAAACCTTTTGTCTTGGATATCTACAGGCATTTAAAAGCAATATATAAAACTGGACATGACACATTCTGGTTGATAACCCTCGATATAATTATGTCTTCGAACTAACATTGTGCGACTCTTTTTCAAGTTGGTTTGACAATGGTTTACAGTGAACATAAATCGTGGCAGCACGCCAAATAATATGGGAATGACAATAATTAAATTTTGCAATGACTTGCTGAAAAACACATAATCCGTTGGCATCTATAAAGTGTTCAATATAAAATCATGTGCACTTTAATGCGTGGAGTATTGTTGGCTGAGTGTTTGCCGATCGGCAGCCTGTTTTAGTGTTTAGCACAATTTCAGAACAAGGTGTTAAGTTTGTAGCATACCCCATTGCAAAATGATTGTCATTCCCATATTATTTGGCGTTCTTCCACGATTTATGTTCACTGTAAACCAGTGCCAAACCAACTTCAGAAACAGGCACTGTCAAAATATGTATGTGTTTTGTGGCTTTAAAAAAAAAAATGTTTAACTTAGTTTAGTCTAATTTTTATATTTCACAAAGCCCAGAGAAGCAAGCGCAAAATCAGGCTGCAACCGAGCAAAAAAAAAAAAAATCAGTTCCATAAGGTTTAGTGTGAAATATGAGATAATGCTGGAGACAGGAATTGATAAAAGTTGATGTTGATTCTGCACACGGTCAAAATGACGCACTACATGTATGTAATTTCTTCGTGAAATGCTCCTGAACACCTGTCGTTTCAAGGTGTCCATTGAACGATCAGCGATTAGCCAGTGGATAAGCTCCATAATGAACAGTTGATTGTGACTGTGTGATATAAGTTGTTGGTATCGCTCCACGAATCAAAAGCGACTGATTAGTGGAATGACTGTGAAGCGCTTAGAGCTTGTGTTACGGGATGTCAGTTCTAACTTCCCTCCATCCTTGTGAATGTGTGGAGACACAGAGAGAGAGAGGGGGGTAGGAGAATGAGAGAGAGGGGCAGGGAGAGGGGGAAAGAGGGGGAGAAAGAAGGAGAGAGAGAGGGGGAGAGAGAGAGAGAAAGAGAGACGACCTGTATATTCATCACTGGTAACAGGTCGCGGTAATCTCGCGCTTAAGGCAATCGTTGTGCTAGTTTAAGAAGTGGACGACCTGAGATCCAGTCCTGTCAGCAATAGACATTCTCCTCCTAATGTTTCACCTCGTACTTTTCAAGTGCGCTAACTTACCTGTTGTCTGGCGAGGGCGCAAGAGTACGTAAATGCCGTGAACTTCCAAAATAGAGTAGATCTATTGTGTCCGTGTACTTTCCTGATTTTGTATGAAAGGCCCTCGAAAGTAACAGTCACGTGGCTGTTCTGACTTTTCGCGCAATTGAAGCGTGAGCCGATTCTTCCGTACCTAGTTTACGTAAGGAGTTCAGAATCGAATTCCTAAATTCGAATGAAGCCTGGCTACTCGAAATTCCACAAGAATTACTACAAAGTAACCATGGAGCACAGGAAATGCAATCTAAATTTGTCCTGCTCTTCAAATATTGTTATCACCAGTACGACCTGATCACAAATGAATCTTAATTATACTCAGTAGTACTGCAACTCGAAAGGACCAGAGCAGAGTACTCCGGTTTTGTATTTTGGAACAGTTTGAAACCTATCACTTTAGGCCAAGAGCAATATAATTATCATTATTTGATGCACATTGTCCATATTACGAAGAAGAATAAAGGAACTTGCAAAGAGATAGAAAGCATGATAGAATTCAACATTTTCAACAGATTATTAGAGAGAAAGAACTTGTAACCGTGGAAATCTAAATGTTACCTCATACGTTGTTTATGAAAGACGCAATTAAAGTCGATCTATTTGCCAAGGACGCAGAGGTGTTAAAACACATAACGGTGTGAACTTGCTATTTCAGTCTAACTAACAGAGTTAGCATACATCACTGAGAGCCAGGAATGCTTTTCTGCTAACACAACAACAAAAATGAAATCGTGCTGTAACATTATCAGCTATAAATACACACACACACACACACGCACACACACACACACACACACACAACAACAACAACAACATCAACAACAGTTTTTTTTTGTTGTAGTTTTGAACTTGAGTTTGGAGCAACCAACACAATAACGGACATATTGTGCTGGGAAGAAACAAGACAATATACAGAATATAACAGGATGACACAACAGAAAGAGGCAAGCCGCTGTCATTGTTGTTCGGACGCGTTTGTGGAATTTGCCAAATGTCTGTTTTTGAGAAGAAAAAAATCAAATTGGTGTAATTTCTGAATTTGTCTCAGTGATAGTTTATACATCCGTCAGCTAGAAACATATTTCTTCACCTCTCCGCTCTTTAAAAGCCTAAAAGTCATTCAATGGCCTATAAAATGTTCGCTTGCGGGAAAGATCTCGCACAGGACTGAAACCCTGTCACATATGGTAAGAAAAATATATTTGGAATCAATGTAAATTATTCTGAGTGGCCCAGTGACGCTCCTATGGACAGAACACCATCATGCCAAATCAGTTTCTTTCCCTTTTTTTAAATTAGTATTTCCAAACCTATATAAATATTGTTGTTGTTGTTTGTTGCTCCATAGTTACCGGGGTAAAAAGCGCTGTGCTAAATACCCATATCCTGTAATTAATATCTTTTCCTTCTGAGCTCTGGCAGGTTGCTTTTTCCTCCTCTGGCAAGGTATTTCTACTCATTCTGACTAGAACAACAAACACGCATAAAACAATCAATGTAGCTGGTACAAGAAATGGAGGTGGTCATGATGACCTAATTAAATTAAGGGCTACGCCGAAGATAATTATGACTCTGTAATAATGTTTCCGAACGTTAAAAAAGCACCGAAAAAGGCCCCGTCTACTCACATGCAAAGTTTCATGCTTTAAACCAAAAGTGCAGGTTTTGAAACTTTTCAACATCTTAATGTCCGCAGTTGTACCATGACTTTACAATCAAACAAACGGGAAAGGATGGATTGATCTGAACTATATTTACAGGGGCATTTGCCACATTGTTTTATGCAACACTATACCGATTCTGAGGTTTTATTATGAAATTGGTTCTCTCACTCCTAATTTTATTAATATGTATAAGTATCATTTAAATCGGTTAAAAACTTTCTCGAGACATTTGTTTGTGGCGCAATGTTGTATGCGTTTGGCCCTGGCGTTACACAACTCTTAAGGCAAATATGCACATACAACTATGTGGAAAATACCCGACTATTTATAATACTAATTGTCACGAGTGGAGTGAGTGCAATTAAGGGGATTGCTACAGAGCGGGTGTAGAGTAAGAAGGACTCACAGTAGACAGCAAGTTAAGCGTGCTGTTGTGAGTAGTGGGGGGGGGGGGGTCTGAATGAGGCGAAAGCGCTGTATAACTATCACTGCAAGTTAGAAGGTCCTACGGATCGGACCTGTGAATAAGAGCCCAGCGGGCGGACATAAGTGAAAGCAGTCGGGAGACGGATGAGTGTTGTTCCAGTAATGACTGGTATGTAGAACGTTGATTGATTATTATGATTGATGTATTATATTATATTCGTCTATTACCATGATGTAAATAAGTATATGTGAGGAATGTGGAAGTCCTTGATATTGGATATAGCAATGTGCGCCACGAGCGATAGATGAAAGTGAGTTCATGGATTTGTAGCGCGAGTGAGTAGTGTGTACTCCGATGGAAGTGTGTTACCGTAAGATGTGTGGTGAGTGAAAGGTGAACTAGTGTGTGTACGTTTCATGGGTTGTAAGGAGAGGTGGAGTGAATAGAAATGGTAGGGTATTATACCAATGTAATGTTATTCTTGTAGGTGTCGGGGACGGGCCGCAGAGCCACCTCGATGAGCACAGGGGATAGGCCAGCATAGGGCCGGAGGCCACACATGGGCCAGAAGTGAGGCTGTCAGTGCAGGACAGTAGAGGCACATAAAGTCGTGGCAGTCAGGCCACGGACAGGGACGTAGATATGAGAGTGAATGAGATACTATATTGTTGCCATGTTGATAGGCTAGTGAACTGATACTATGTTGTTGCCATGTTGATGGCTATGGAAATAATAATGTGTTATTGCCCTGCTGAGGTGCTAGGGGAGTGGTAAGGGTATGACAATAGGAATGTGATATTGAGAGACTGCGGTGCCAGTGAATTACTAGTGTGCTATTAAGACCCTGAAGGGCGAGGCTGAGGCCGAAGGGCCTTTAGGAGTAACTACCGGATTGTGGATCCGAGGGAGAGTGTGTGTGAGAATAAGGCCGTTGTACGGCAGTTCATTTCAATAATATAATGTATGTAATTGCGCTATTATATGTATAATTACGTTTAATAAATGTGTGAGTCTGATGGGTTGTTTTGTTAAGTGTTAAACTTGTTGTTCGTGATTGTCGTCCTGTCATAAACTATTACATCTCCCAGTCTGGGATTTGTGACACTGGGGGCTCGTCCGTTGTGACACTGGGGGCTCGTCCTGTTTACCTGTGGTCATTTTGACATTGTGTATTCGTTATATCTAGTTGTTTTTCTGTTGTGCTAGGAATTCGTGCTGTTGTCTTTGTTCGTGGGATGAATGGAAATGTCATGATGGTATGATTATGTATGGTTATGAATAATAATATGTATTGATGCATGTATTTTGATGAATATGTATTAATGTGTACTTAAATTTCTGCAGTGTGTGTGTGCCAGCCTGAGGAGTCAAGCGGCCAGAGCTCCGATTAAGGGGAGGAGTTAAATTCAAAATTTGAAAGTTAAGTAAAAGTCAAAATTTTTGTGCCCTGGATCGGGGGCTGTTCCTTTAATCTGTCTTTTTCTCTGTTTTTGCTGTTTTCGTTTGCTGTGTTGAACCTAGTTTATCCTTTAAAAAAAAAAGGTGTGATAAACTTGGAACTTCGTTCATCACGGTGAACATTCTGTAGGGCTTTGTTAGTGTTTAGTTGTAGCGTCGATATCTTCTCTGTTCCGCAGGAAGACGTATTCTCTTGTCCCTCTTTCTACCTATCTATAGATACGTTCTTTTTTTTCAGACTCTGTTCTTGGTTGTACCGTGTAGTGTAATCGGCGTAGTTAGGTTGCATTCTTTTTTCCATTATATTTTCTTTTTTAGGTCGTTGTCCTAGTCTGGTTCGTTGTCCTCGACGTACTTGTGGCCCTTCTACTGAATTCCCTCATTCTTGTCTTTTCTACTCTTTTTTATTATTAATAGTGCAATACATTTTATAGATATAGAATTAGTTGTGCTGTAAAGGTAAATTTCTGAATTGTATTTGAGACAACTGGGTATTGTTATATCTGTTGTGATCTCAGGTCTCTGGTCGTATCGTTAGTGATCATACCGACAGGTTGGTCGTCTTATAATAGATACCATAACCATAAATCTGTGAAATGGCGGAACTCCAACAACTAATGAAGTTGGGTAAGGAACTTGGCCTGGAGGGAGAAGAGTTACGCGGCTGGATTAAAGAACAGCAGGCGGATTTGCGCGATGAGCATGCTAAGGATAGAGAGCGAGAAAAAGAGGCTCAAGAGCGACAGAGAGAAGAGGAAAGAGAGGCTAAGGCTCAGCAACAAGAAAGGGAGGCTAAGGAACGGGAGCAGGAGAGGGAGTTAAAGTTAAGGGAGATAGAAGCTCAAGAACGGGAGATAAAGTTAAAGGAGATAGAGGCGCAAGTAAAGATCGCCGAGTTGGAAATCAAAAAGAATGCGCCAACAGAAACAGTTGAGCGGCAGGTACACAATAAAGGTGGCGTTAGGATTAAGCTCCCTACGTTCGACGACCGGAAGGACGACATAGACGCCTTCCTTTACAGGTTCGAACTGAACGCACAATTGCAATGGGGGGAAAATAAGGAATTATGGGCCACGTACCTGGCGTCTCTATTGCAGGGGCGAGCGTTAACCTACTTTAAAGAGCTACAGCGCGAAGACGTGCAAGATTACGATAAGCTGAAGGCTTTGCTGCTTCGCCGATTTGCGCGTACCGAGGAATATTTCCGGGAGCAGTTTAGGCGAGCACGTGCAGATACCAGGGAGGACTTTGCTGCCTTCGTCGCGAGACTAACGGAGTATTTCGCGAACTGGGTAGACTTGGCGCATGTGGGCACGGATTTCGCTAAACTGAAAGACCTAATGATCCGTGACCAGCTGTACGCGTCGTGCCACAAAGATCTGGTGGCTTTCCTGAAAGAGAACGAACCCGCGACGGTGCAGGAGGCGTCTAAGTTGGCGGAAGCATACCGTACGGCACATCCGTCCAAACCAGTCGCCAGGGCGTACGTCCAAGATGCTGGGTACGTCGCCGTTGTCGAGGGGTCGCCGGCAGGACTTAGGGACAGGTCGCGTCAGCGTGGTGCCTATAGTGGGCAAGCCCAGGGGCAGCATAGGGGCTATCACCAATCACCGGCGTATGGATCCGGTAAGTTTGACCGAGCAGGAGGGCTAGGTCGCGGTAATGGCCGGGGGCGAGTTGTGACCTTTGCCGATGACCGACGGCATAGGGACTCTAGTTCCGGTCGCGAGGGGTCACGGGGACCCAGGCCTAGGGCAGCACAGGGAGCGGAGTGTTGGACTTGCGGACGCGTGGGTCACTTTTCGCGCGAGTGTAGGGCCGCGAAGTGTTGGAACTGCGGAAGAGCAGATCACATCAGCGTGAACTGCCCTGCAGGTAGGATAGCGGCGAACGTGGACAGTAGCTCCAGTCCATGTTCCCCAAATAAATTTCATCATGCGGCTGCGTGTGTTACATCGGACAACGGAGGCGGACAGTATTCTAAGTGTCCCAGTTGTGAGAAGTTATTATCTTCCGGTGTTTTACCTTGTGGGAGAAAGATCCCCGTTATAAATTCATGTCATACAGGAGGTGGTCTTAGGGTTTATCCGGGGTTTGTTGGGGACGAACCGGTCTCGGTTTTACGAGATACAGGATCTACTGTTGTGGGAGTGCATAGAGACTGCATTCGGGATTCACAGCTTACAGGTGAGACTGTCCCGTGCATCCAATTTTCGGGGGCCATTGAGAAATTACCCATGGCAAGAATAATGATAGATACACCTTTCCTTAGCGGGGAAGTCGAAGCAGTCGTTGGTTGTTTTCCAGGCGCCCAGCTCATCATTGGGAATGTATCACGGGTAGTTTCCCCTTCCGATGAGAACGTGCAAGCATGGTCGCAATCAAAAGGTATTGACTTTTGCGCCGCGGTCGAAACACGTCGACGGGTAGCTGATAAAGATAAGATTAGACCTTTGGCTACGCCAGCGGTCAACCTAGATATCACGCCGGAGCGCTTGGCGAGATTACAAAGGGAGGACCCATCATTAAACCCATGTTTTGGGGAAGCGCGAACCGAGAAAACGAGGAGATATAAGAACGGGTCGTCCTCCTTTATTGTTCAGGCGGGCATTCTGTTCCGTAAGTATGTAACGGTGTCCTCCATTTTAAAGCAGGTCGTTGTGCCAGCGTTGCTGATCGCAACAGTATTGCATTTGGCACATGATGTCCCATTAGCGGGTCATATGGGGATAGCTAGAACCAAAGAAAGGGTTCTTAAAAATTTTTACTGGCCATCGATCCACAGAGATGTGCAGGTCTATTGTAAGACGTGCAGTGCGTGCCAAAAGACGACGCATAAGGGTCGTACACCCCAGACTCCTCGTCAAGAGATCCCCACGGTTTCGGAACCGTTTAAAAAGGTTTCGATAGACCTTGTTGATTTAAGAGAAAGACTATCTTCAGCGCGCACTATAGCAGAAGAAGCGTCTAGTATCGCTTCAGCAAGAGCAAAGAGCTATAAAGATAGAGGATCCAAACTGAGAATTTTTAAGCCAGGAGACAAGGTTCTGTTGTTGTTACCTACGGACCATAATAAGTTATTGATGACATGGAAAGGTCCTTATGTTATTGAGCGAGTTGTTTCAAAGGTAGATTACGCTATCCACATTGATGGAGCGAGTAAGGTTTTCCATGTTAATATGCTACAGAGATTTTATGAGAGACCACAGTATCTGTGTGCACAGACAAGACCAAAGGAGACTGTCTTCTCTACCGCTTGTACGGGGGTCGTAGACCAGTTGGACTGTGACGTAAGCGACACCGAGGCGCAGGAGGAGTTACAAATTCAATTGCCGGAGTTAACTCCGACACAAGGTTACAGGGACGTAAAAATTAACCCTGACCTTACGAGTTCAAGGAGTAGGGAACTTGAGACCCTGTTAGCGTCATTTCCGGATGTTGTTACGGATTTGCCGGGTCGCACTACGGTGATCCAGCACCAAATAAAGTTGACTTCGGATAAGCCAGTATTTCTTCGACCGTATCCGTTGCCTTTTTCTTCGAGAGATAGAGTCATAAAGGAAGTTGAGTCAATGTTGAAGTTAGATGTGATAGAACCATCAACATCGCCGTATTCATCACCCATCGTCCTCGTGAAAAAACTTGATGGATCGGTGCGGTTCTGTATTGATTTTCGAAGACTGAACACTATTACGGTAGGCGATAGGGAGCCTATTCCGTTTCAGGAGGAATTAATAGCTTCATTGGCCGGGTCCACGTGGTTTTCCAAGATAGATTTAACGAAAGGTTATTGGGAAATCCCGCTTACTGAGGAGTCTAAACAATACACGGCGTTCCAAACGCCCATTGGATTATTCCAATTTAAGGTCATGCCATTTGGGTTGGTGAACGCGCCAGCAACGTTTGCACGATTAATGAGATTAGTGTTGAAGGACATACCTAATGTCGTGTCATTCTTTGATGATATAGCATGCCATACGTCGACATGGTCTGATCATATTCAGACACTAACAGTAATTTTTCAACGATTACGTCATTTTGGGTTAACTGCTAAACCCGCAAAGATGGATTTGGCATGTCCAGAGATAATATTCTTAGGACATATCGTGGGTAGAGGTGTTCAGAGACCTGAAGTAACAAAAATTGACAAGTTAGTAGGGTTGCAAATCCCTAAAACAAAGAAACAAGTCAGAAGCTTAGTGGGAATTTTAAATTATTACAGAAAGTTCATTCCAAATTTTTCCTCCTTGTCATCTTCTCTTACTGACCTTACTAAGAAGGGACAACCCGATAAGGTCCAGTGGACGTCTGAATGTCAGACATCATTTGATAATTTGGTGACAGCATTATCATCGTCACCCATTTTGATATTACCCGATTTTCGATCTAATTTTATCCTCAGAACGGATGCATCGGACTCTGGTGTCGGCGCTTGTCTTCTACAGGAGAAGAACGAATGTCTCCATCCTGTATGTTATGTCAGTAGGAAGTTATTGCAGAGAGAAAGAAAGTATTCTGTGATAGAGCGTGAGTGTCTTGCCATTGTCTGGTCCGTCCAGAAACTAGGACGTTATCTCATGGGACGAGAATTTTGTATCCAGACAGACCACAAGCCACTGACATTTTTGTCGAAGAATCGTTCGTCCAGCCCACGCTTGTCTAGATGGGCATTGGCTTTGCAGCCGTATACCTTCGTTATTCAACCAATTCCAGGAACCAGCAATCATATCGCCGACTACCTTAGTCGAGCCTAGGGCAAGATTTCAGCAGCTTATACATCGGAGGACAGGAACATTGACAGGATCTGTGGGAATGAGTCGACTTTAAAATATTGACATTATAAATATGATATGAAGAATGGTTGATAGGTTGAGTGGTTTTTGATTCTGTATTAGGTATTGTGTTTAGTTAGCTATTGATGATGTGACACATATATGCATATTGCAGGCCATAGTGATCCCCATATTTTCCCCTGATTTCGGTATTCTATATACTAGGGGAACTGCTAGGTCATTTTTCTAGTGTAGGTATTGCTCACGCTCACTCGTTGACAGTCATCTTGATGCGATTTGAAATTAATTGCATTAATTTTTTTGGGGTGGGGGATGATGTCACGAGTGGAGTGAGTGCAATTAAGGGGATTGCTACAGAGCGGGTGTAGAGTAAGAAGGACTCACAGTAGACAGCAAGTTAAGCGTGCTGTTGTGAGTAGTGGGGGGGGGGGTCTGAATGAGGCGAAAGCGCTGTATAACTATCACTGCAAGTTAGAAGGTCCTACGGATCGGACCTGTGAATAAGAGCCCAGCGGGCGGACATAAGTGAAAGCAGTCGGGAGACGGATGAGTGTTGTTCCAGTAATGACTGGTATGTAGAACGTTGATTGATTATTATGATTGATGTATTATATTATATTCGTCTATTACCATGATGTAAATAAGTATATGTGAGGAATGTGGAAGTCCTTGATATTGGATATAGCAATGTGCGCCACGAGCGATAGATGAAAGTGAGTTCATGGATTTGTAGCGCGAGTGAGTAGTGTGTACTCCGATGGAAGTGTGTTACCGTAAGATGTGTGGTGAGTGAAAGGTGAACTAGTGTGTGTACGTTTCATGGGTTGTAAGGAGAGGTGGAGTGAATAGAAATGGTAGGGTATTATACCAATGTAATGTTATTCTTGTAGGTGTCGGGGACGGGCCGCAGAGCCACCTCGATGAGCACAGGGGATAGGCCAGCATAGGGCCGGAGGCCACACATGGGCCAGAAGTGAGGCTGTCAGTGCAGGACAGTAGAGGCACATAAAGTCGTGGCAGTCAGGCCACGGACAGGGACGTAGATATGAGAGTGAATGAGATACTATATTGTTGCCATGTTGATAGGCTAGTGAACTGATACTATGTTGTTGCCATGTTGATGGCTATGGAAATAATAATGTGTTATTGCCCTGCTGAGGTGCTAGGGGAGTGCTAAGGGTATGACAATAGGAATGTGATATTGAGAGACTGCGGTGCCAGTGAATTACTAGTGTGCTATTAAGACCCTGAAGGGCGAGGCTGAGGCCGAAGGGCCTTTAGGAGTAACTACCGGATTGTGGATCCGAGGGAGAGTGTGTGTGAGAATAAGGCCGTTGTACGGCAGTTCATTTCAATAATATAATGTATGTAATTGCGCTATTATATGTATAATTATGTTTAATAAATGTGTGAGTCTGATGGGTTGTTTTGTTAAGTGTTAAACTTGTTGTTCGTGATTGTCGTCCTGTCATAAACTATTACATCTCCCAGTCTGGGATTTGTGACACTAATACTAATAACCGACTAATACTACTATTGCTATTAATAAAAAGAATGATTTGGTAACAGGCCTGTCCTAAGCAACGCCCGGGTACCCCAGTTAGTACCAAATGAAACCATCCAATATACCATTGTGTTATCGTTGCAAACCGTTCGCAGTTTCCCATAGTAGTTGTCCCTTAATGGGATCATGTGGAGAAGAATTACGGTTTGATTACTAAAGTGTAACAGTCTTATCAGTGCCTGTGGCATACTTTTATGGTGGAGATTAGGCAGGAGCGGTGATGCTGCGGTGTATCAGTAGTACGGGGACGGCAGCCAGACTGCTGGTGGTGGCGGACACATGCGGGGGCTACAAAAGGACAGAAATGAGGAGTATAACAGCAGCAACAACGACGTCGGCGACGATGCAAGAGAGGACCAAAATTAATGGGGTTCTGAAAACAAAACAAAAACTTTAAGGGGAGCGAGGCAACAAGAGACTCCCAGAGGAAGAGAACATCCGAAGAACACAGTGTTTGGGCTCCACGCTTCGTGGGGATAGAACCACGTTCTGGTCGTGGGTATGGGTGTTCTCCTGCGTTGCTGTTGTTTTATAATTACTAGAGTATGATGAGTAAAATTCGTTATGTTATTTGTCACTCAGTGTGACAGGCAGATATGCCTTAAAGTTCAAATTTATTATAATAATATATTGTATTTCAAGAGAGTGGCGCAAGACGGCCTGGGCATAACATGGACAAGATGGGAAGGGGGTAAAGGGGTAAGCGCACTGCAGAATTTCTGTGGAGCAATGACCAGAGACAACTTCATAAATTTTATTTTAACTGGTTGGTGGGGGGTTTTACAAGTTATGAATTTACTGGGTGTTTGCAGGAATGAGGGTTTGATAACTAGATAATTTATGATAAATCCCACGTCTGAAAAGACAAAGTAGGCAGGGTTGATACATCAGTCAATTAAATGTAGGCCTACAACGGTAAGAAGTGGAAAGTAAGGCCAAACATCACCGTGGATCCCTTCTGTCCTTACATAATATTATTAAGCTATCATTTCTATGTATTCTTTTCTTAAAAGGAGTATCTCTTGTTCCTCTGGAAGTACACTGAATGGTATAAACGAGGGACATTTTCTGCACATGGATGTTTGGCTTTCCGCAAAGACCCCCTACAGTAATGCACCTGGCTGAAATCTACGCCATTTGTTCAGTAGTCACTGGGAGAGACCTGACGAGCTGGAAGCTCTTTCTGTTTTCTTTGCCAAGTTGGAAGAACTGCACTGTCACAGTAAAGAAGAGAAAGTGTGGGGAAAAGGATAACTAATCTGCTGAATTATTAGGTGAACTGAAGGGAAATTCGGCATTACACAATCTACTGCTCACCTCGTGTAAAAAGTAGGTAAGCTGTGCCATGTATCCTGTATGTCTGCCGAAACAAAAGGACAGACAGTGCCAGAGACCATCGGATTATGTGCGTGCGTAGGTGAAACAGGTCAGGTGCGACCAAGGAGTTCAACTGACAATTCGCTTGGACACGCGAAAGAAAACAATCGCATGCTTGTAGACGTAACACCGGATTAATTTTGTTAGTTGTCCCGTCTACTTCTGGTACACTCTGGCTCTCTTATGAATCACTCAGGTGACAGGAAATGAAAAATTAACACATATGGCGTGATGATTCCATGTCAGAAACTGTTTGGAGGGGAGGACAAATCAAAGGAAAAGGAAATATCAAAGCAAACTGGAGTCACGTCAGGTCGACTGAGAGAAATAGTTTCAGTAAAAAAAATAGTTAAAAAGGTAAGTCTTTAATTACTTCATTATGAATTAAAACACTGGAAGTTTTCCTGACTTTATGACTGAACTAGCTGAGTACCTGTTCGATGAACAGGTTTCTGTAGTTTTTTTTTTTTGTTTGTTTGGTAAAAACTTAAGACGCCTGTGAACTAAGAAAGGCACTAAAGCTGCATGGATAGCTTATAAGAGAGATGCAACAACAAAGGACACCACTTCAGACCGAAAGGAATAAGAACAAAAGCCGAGATGCGTAGGGTCATCCCCAAAAATCAGCGATAGGACAGTACACAGTGTGCATTGGTGCGCACCGAAAATTTTCAGGAAGTGATGATGTCATAAAAACCTACAGCATGTTAATGAGGCTAGTGAAAATTGGGGAAACATAAATGTCCAATAAAAAAAAACTACACCGATTTGAGACTTCTATTAAAAACTGTGCACCCTTATATCCATTCTGATGCACCATATAAAATTTGAAGTCTGAGTGTTGAGTGGTTCAGAAGCCTTTTGCAACGAAAAATCTCAAGTCCACAAATATATATAGTATAGATTATCTTATTCACTCTCTTTCTCGCTATGAAATTATTACAATTATAGCAGCAACACAATCATCGTACACAGTACATTCGAATCATCAGCGGCGACGTGATACAGTTTCCTGGGTCATGAAATATTATCAGTTCTTTAACATGTCACTGACATTTGGTTGGGCCATTTATCTGGAATGTAGTGAAACTTTAAACTTATTAGTTTGCAGATTTCCGAAACAAACAAAAACGCATTTTTCGGACCAAAATGTTAATACACTGACTAATATCTGAAAAAAAAAAAGAAGATATCTTATTATTGTTGTTACTGAATTTGGCAACATTTAAATTTCTTTTCTTTTTTTAATCATAACTATGAAAATTCAGATTAAAAACTTATTTCCAGTTCAGAAATGTTTTAGATTGCTACTGTTTACTGGTAGTAAAGGAAACGCATGTTTCAACTTTTCATAGACTTTAGTTACACCCTTTAAATTCCAGAAGCTTCCAAATTCAAACGTTTAGGCTGCTCGTCAATAATTCAGTGGATCTTTAAAAAAACGATCCACTCTATTAATGAGTCCCTACAATATACGGGTTGTAAATTTTAAATATTGTAAGAAACTGGTCATGTTCCTCAAACCTGCACTGACTTCCGTTAACCACAGGGAAACCCATTATGAAATGTTGAGTGTCTACAACAGCGCAAGCACCCTCCAGTTTGGGCCGCCCTAAATTCTCCTGGTTATGATGACGACAAAGCTTCTAAGGAAAAGCTGTTCAGTGGCCGACAAGATAATCTGGCCCAAAGGTCCGTCCTGCTGAGGTCCCATATTTTCTCCAGCCGCACTTCATACAATCAACATTTCTTCACACACAATATCAGCCAGTGTTGTGGAGGACCGACGACCATTGCACCTATATAAATAGGCTAGTAAAATTGTTTATAGACTTATTATATCTCATTCGCGATCCTACCTAGCATTGCTTGTTCTGTGCACTGTAGGAACAAGCCTAGCGCTGGACCCGGGTCATAGACCTTCTCTGCTGCCATTCTTCTTATTTTTTGTAACTTATTTTTTTTTCTTCCCTTTCTTTTTACGCTACTCGCTTTCCGCCCATTGTGGAAATTTAGTGGGCGAATGGGCCCCGTTCGACCCTAGCGTGTTAGCTGATGGGATCAGCATTTCTCAGGTGGAATGAGAAACCTGACTCTTTGTGCTGTGGTTCAATCGGTGTACCTTTAGTTTTTGTGCAAGTGTGTATGAGGCACGCATGCATAGCCAATTAGTGCATTAAAGTGTTTTGTGCTTTCACTCTCTAGTGCTGAAGTATGCACCGTTACACTGTGGATAGACATACAAGATTTAATGAAGGATTTTTCCTTGTGTTCAGATTACGATTTCACAAAGGCTATTTATTTTAAATTTGTCTTAACCATTCTGGTGCACCAGAAACAAGGTGTTTGTTTCCTTGAAAGTTCGATAATGCATAAACTGTGAATTAGATCGTTATGGTCTTCTTTGTTGAGGAAGCTACTTCGCCACGATGTAAGTATTTTGTTCGGTGCGATTGATAGCAGGGAGAAGTTTACTGGTAGCTCTGACAGGAAAGATGGTGCATATTTATTAATATTATAATGCAATATAATTATTTTTAATTTTGCCTTTGATTTTATTAACAGATACAGATCATGCTCACGCAATTCATCAGGATTCTGTGTGAGAGACGATAAATGTTTTACGTTATTTTTATTTTTTTCAGCTGAAATTCTATTTTGTAGGCTTTCCTTTGAGTTTGAGTAGTTTGAGCCTGGGTTTTACGGTTCGTCGGCACAATAGCGGTCACTTTGCGCCTTTCACAGGCTTTCTTGGGTACCGGTACCTGATTTGGTCAGAACTTCATCGATTTTAAGTTTCACATGTAGAAGTAAATAGCTACGTTACAGCATTATTACACTGAAAAAAATTCTCATTGTTTTGTTGTTTTTTTTTTATAGATTTGAAAAGAATTTTTTTAATGAATGTCTTTAAATTAAGCTGTAGACCATAGCCTCTTTCAGAAAGTACAGGCCGCGCTGCGGGTCCTGTCCAAGACTAGAATCGAAAACTGGGACTTAAAACGGAGCGTAGAAAACAAAGTCCTGCTGGCTGAGTACAGTTAGGTTTATGGATATCAAGGGCATATAAGCATTAATTTTGAGCTTGGTGTCAGCTTATTTGCTTGCACAACAAAGGTTTGTACTGTTTACACGAGACGCTTTAAAGATGTTTCGATGTGGTTTGAAATTATGAATCTTTTATTGCAATTGGCACCATGGAATGCATACGAATGCCTTTTTCATGACCGATTGAGACACATAAAACAGCAGATAGGTACTTCCAAAATGTCTCTGTTCCTTCTTGGCTTTGACTCAATGTTCTGACTTCACGGCAAAATGAAAAAGGCACCCTAAAAAATCGATCTTCTTGCGCTAAAAATCATTTCACTATTGTCTAAAAATCTCCCGGTCTGACGGAGAGTTTGTGCTATTCCGTCGGATTAATTTAATTTCACCCCCCCCCCACCCCCTTTTGCCAATCTATTTCAACAATAAAGAATAGGGAAGGCGGTACGAATTCACAAGACCTTCTCAAAAGCAATGCAAAATCGTATCCGTGTGCACTAAACCTATACAATCATGCTGTGATCCTGATCTTGCCCCCTTTAAACTGATAGAATTTTGTTTTTTCAAGACAGCCACAAATACACATAATAGTATTTGTGAAATGTTTTTCACAGTCTTTTGTCTACTTGTGTATGCCAGGATTCAAGATATAAAGATGAGCCGGGATTTACATATAAATACATGCTGGTATTACGGTCGACGGCGATTATGAACGGAATTATAAGTACATTTATAGAGGTGTCGGACTTTGAAAGAAAGCGAATGAATTGCCGTGACGTCTTTTATGGAAGACCGAACCGATATTTGATTTCTTTCGA
The DNA here is from genome assembly GCA_963931925.1 of Onchidella celtica. Lineage (NCBI taxonomy): Eukaryota > Metazoa > Mollusca > Gastropoda > Systellommatophora > Onchidiidae > Onchidella > Onchidella celtica. The sequence goes on along the minus strand of OZ007567.1, from coordinate 54,925,347 downwards.
TCGATGATTTCTATAGTTGTCAATAGATCCGGAGCGACACAAATCAAATCCCTCTTTATGATAGGCACATAAAGCTTTGGAATTGATACGGCTAAGTTCGTTGTACTGGCAACATTCCATATTTTGTTTGTGTGTTTGTGTGTGTGTTTGCTTTCAATTGTCCTCACTTAGTTAAGCCCAGACGGCAAAAGGCTGCAAATCCCTATTCCCCTTTTTTAAAAAAAATGATTTAGATAACTTTTCCTTGTGCTGCAAAGAGTTTAATTGGAATTTTGAGGGGGAAAAAAATTACAAGTGACTTTAGGAACAAGAGTCGTTTGCAACAAGTTACGTAAGTACCCAAACCCAACACATAAGAAGAATTTTTTTTTCTGGGCAGAAAAGTGTGAACATTGAGCTGTCTTGTCCCACTGCGCTCTTAATTGTCCAATCCACTGACTTACGACCTTTTTTGAAAACGTGTACAACTATGCACGCTAACTACATTGCTACATGGTTTATGGCAGCAGCCATAACTAATAAATTACATACATTCTACAAGGCTGTATTTAAAGAGCCGCTTTGTTCCACGTGAGTGAATACACCAAGACCTCCCGCTAGTGAATGCGAGTGGGGTGGGTGGGTAAAGGAGGAGGGGGTTGGGGATTAGCACCACCTGAATATATGCCGTGCCTTCAGGTAACTGTTTATTGCCCGCCTGACGCCACCGGATTGAGGCATTTGTACAGGTGACAGTCAATTACTTCACGTAAGACGACAGCCAGGAATATAATTTGGTTAGTGCTGTGCTTAGGAAAAGTGCTGTTGTTGGATACACTGTCTCAGAATAATAGTAATGATACTAATAGTCATTGTTTATAAATAATAATCGACCCGAAAGATTAATTCAGGTAAATAGCAGTCTGTCTTTAGATATGTTTTTTAGTGACTGTTTTATTCATGTGTTTTCTTACCTTAAAAATACGTAGTTTTTGTGTCTGTGATTTCCTCAGTTTTTTTTTTTTTTTGATGTTTCACTAGTCTAGTAAGGTTGAGTCGTACTGCAACATATTTTTTGCATTATTGTGCATCATGCCGTACTTCATTTATGTACTCGTCCATGCAAACCATCATTAATTTACTCATTTTGTAGTCGCGGTTTTTCAAATTAATCTACTATTGAAGTTAATTACATATCCAAAAAACTCATACGTCGCCATGTAATTAAACCACATTGTCTAAATGCCAGTAGCACTTTTACTGCTGGGATTTATCTACGACCGTTTCTCTTTCTTTCTTTCTTTCTATTCTTTCTTTCTATTCTTTCGCTCTAGTATAAGGACAGGCTCACACGAGTAAGTTTTTAGTTGCCCAGTTCGAGAAAGTATTTAGGTACCGGAATAGAACAAACGGCCCCCCTGTTCGAAGCTCACACGGATGATTTCTTAATCTCCAAAGTGAAAAGTCATAATTAATTTTAATTACCGATAACGAAATAGTTCCCCCGACTGATAATTAAAAAAGCCCCGGTGTGCGCCTGACCTAACTTATCGTCCATCTCCTCCCTCGTGTGTGGTTGGTGGGTGCTTTCTATTGGGTCTCGTCCTATCCATCTTTTATGTTCTATTCTGTCGTCTTGCTTTTTCCTGGCACAATGTGACCGTTATCAGGTCGGCATCTTTTATCCAAACTCAAACTCAAACTCCTTCCTCTTATTTCTCCAGTCGTATTTCCTCTAGTTGCACACGCGTGAGCTGCATCCCACAAACTTCACGCCAAGAACGGGCAGAATTGATGACCTACAGTTCCTAGAATAATTATTGTTGACTTATACACGAGCTGTCCCTTTAACAGTTATTTGAATTACACATTATTGCTGAAAAAGCCTACTCTCTTCTTTCAGTTACACACAAATGCAAGCTTAGTTCTCGTGTGTTCTGTCTCCATGTTCTGATAAACTGGAGATCTCTCAGTATGTAGAAGACGTATAATAAATGCACACTTTGATACTTACTTAAATTGCGTAGCTGTTTCACAGTTCTCATTTATTCTAACTTTTTATCATAACACTAACACCGCAAACGTTTAACTTCGAATTGCTCAGCTGTGCGAAAAAGTGAAGTTAGGAAAAACAAGAACTTAGGTCGCACCATGGAGGTACTAATAACAGAAGGTACAGGAGCAGAGGAGAAGAACGAAGGAGTTAGCAGAGGAAAAGGAAAGGGAAGGTAGAAGGCAGAAGCTGTACTGCAACGGATGTGTAAACGCTGGGGCGCAGTCCGTGCTTGCCCTATACAAGATGGCGACTATCGCCTCCTAATGCGCACGCATGAAATCAGCTGTACGGACTCCAGTGTTATTAATAGCTCAATGGGTCGCACACATTTGCACGACTCTGTCAGCGCTGTTCGAATCAGAATGCGTTCATAAGTTACACTTTTTGTTGTGAATGTATTACCATCCTACCAAGCTCCCATATTTTCCTTGAATATACCGGTACGTTCTGAAGTGAAAGAGGAAACAGACTTGGATAATAAATTAGTTTGGACAGTTATAAAATTCAGGATCTTTCGGATTCTTGTACCAGAGCATGTTTTTACACGTATATATCTGTGTATGTCGAATGGTGGGGGTGGTGGGACAGAAGGCCTGTTTCTTACAGTAAAGTATTAATCTCCTTTTCTTTAACAGATGAAACACCCGCCAGTGCCAGTCATAAAACCATTGCTCCCACCCCTGTCCCGCCTCTCTCTGTCTCTGTCTCTGTGTGTCTCTCTCTCTCTCTCTGCCTCTAGAAAGCCTTACTATACATCTCACGTGCGCCGGGGCACTCCACACCAAATTGCACCAAATAAAAGCGTGTCAAAGAATACATGCGTTGGGCTTATCCAAGGGAGCATTAAAAAACAACAAAACCAACAACATCAACAAACATCATTGTGTTTTACATTTTTACAACTTTTCCAAAGCTGCTTGAAACTTGAAGACACACTATCGGTCGATACCAAAGCGAATGGATCAGATTAGGGAACACTTGAGAAGATAAATTGATGATTTTTGAAGCTGTCGTTCAGGCTATCGCACTGTGCAAAATTTAGCTCAAAATTAAACCACGCTGAAAAAAGGCTGCCATTATCCGCCAACATTATCATCGGATACTACCCGGGTTTATCCGACAACAATATCGGCCCGGGTTTATCCGCCAGTATTGGTGCTGACTAAATACAAAAAAAAACAAAAAAAAGGAAAGAACTGGATTTATTCCCTATTATTGTTGTTGGATTAAAGAAAAAAAATAAACAAATTGAATGCTAATTAAAAAAAAATCGGTCCTAAAAATAAAAAACAAAGCTGCTGAGAATCGAACCACTACACTATTGCGGACCCCTATTGTGAAGGAATTTGTCCAAAATAAACATCACTAAACCAATTATGGGCGGATAAACACTTGGCTGCAAAAATACCCCCGTCACTTTTTTTATTTGTTGTTGTGCATCCATCTTTGGTGTCGCGTCCTCTCCGCTTTATCCATACAAAAACAAGTTTTTTGAGAATTATACCAGTGTAATAACTATTTTGTGACATTAAGAAGTTCTGAATGCCAAACATAAATAAAGTACTCAAATAGTCCGTGGAGGGCGCAGAATGGCCGTTATCGCGCCGTAAAAACCCACGTTCAGACCCAAACTCTCCGTTTTCAATTCGTTGATCGCAGGGAATCATTGTTATAAAAATCCATTTTTCTGTTCTTTTTTCCGGGTTGCACGTAAAATTTGTCAAGAATGCGTTTAACCTCTGTTTGTTTTAATCATTATTCATAATGTGTACATTAAAAGTTACTTTTAGCAACACTTAGCCTAATTTAGTGGTGCTTGTGGGCTATTTGTACGTGTGCTTCCTGGAACATTAAATTTATTAATGGATTTTACGTCTTCTTGTGAAATGACGGATTATGGCGGTCTGTAAAAACTGGGTTAAAAAAAAGAGTTGCTTTGCACTTTTTTAGTACATCAGAACGTATGAACCTGATATTCACAACATGTTGTATACACACTGGGGACAAATTAATGTCGTCAAGAAAAAAAAAAAGGTTGGGAGTGGGGTATGGGTGGGGGGGGGGGGTGATAACGGTTTTAATTTTTTGTTCGTTTGTTTTGTTGTGATAATGTCTTTCTTTCACTCGTTGGTGCCTGGCATCTTCTTGTCTTTCTATTTTCCTACTATACTGTTGAAGCCCTGATGAAGTGGACTATTTTGCTGGTTGGTTGTTTTGTATGTAATTAAGTCTCTTCTTTAAACAGTGATGCTATCAAAATTAATCGCCGACGGTGTCGAGCCACTTCCAAGTGAATGATGTAGAACACGGCAAAATATTCGATTGTAACGCCTTGTAGTGTAATGGATTCGGAGGTGGTGACCTGGGTGACCTCGGTGACGCGCTCTAACTGTTAAGCTACTGGGTCGCCCGTTTTATTTTCAAAGTGGTTTTCCTTACTGAACAGTTAAAACTAGTAATGTCTTAGTTTGAATTAACTTTGAAAGGGATGAATTTTCCGTGTCCTATCATATCGCCAGTATTTTCTTCATCCGTCCACTTGCTTATCATCTCCAATATTGAATCCTTCTTTTCTTCATCCGTCCACTTGCTTATCATCTCCAATATTGAATCCTTCTTTTCTTCATCCGTCCACTTGCTTATCATCTCCAATAGTGAATCCTTCTTTTCTTCGTCCGTCCACTTGCTTATCATCTCCAATATTGAATCCTTCTTTTCTTCATCCGTCCACTTGCTTATCATCTCCAATAGTGAATCCTTCTTTTCTTCGTCCGTCCACTTGCTTATCATCTCCAATATTGAATCCTTCTTTTCTTCATCCGTCCACTTGCTTATCATCTCCAATATTGAATCCTTCTTTCACCCGTCATTGACCGCACTTAAAAAACATCCCTGAGAAAATTTTCAAGACCCCAAATTAGAGTCAAACCTTTAACTAAAAAGCAGAAATAAATTTGGGTTCATCTGACAAAACTGGGCAAGGTGATTTTCTTGTATCCGTTAAAAAAAAATTTCACAACAAAACATTTCTGACACGATTTCAAGCAAAAATGCTGTAACGGCAGAAAACTGGCTGATCTTTCATATTATTAGCAAATCTCCATTTCCACATAAAAGTCCCTCTTTTTTTAGAGGGGTTTTCACGGGAATTTGGGTCTTTCACCTTTAGCCTGATTTCGTCAGATCCACTCACAAATAATGAAAACAAAAAAGCTAGCCAGAAATTGGACCACACTTGTAGGTATGATGTCAACTTGTCGACGTGAAAGCAAAACAAACAAAGCCGTAGAGACAACTGTGGGATGACTGTCAGAGACAGTGAATTGTACCTACTTCCTCCCTCAAAAACCTCCCATCCACTCATGAAGTTGCCTTACCCATTTTCCTCAGTTATTGTCGGCGCCAATTTCCCTTTCAGTCATACCGTAAGTTCTCAGTTTCCATTTATAACTCGCTAAATTTAGAGAACATGGACAAAGCTTCCTTATCGTCCTTGTGTTATATCCTTTCCCAAAAGGTCCTGTTTCCGTATAAGCGACAGGAGGCTTCTCGGCTTTAACTGCAAGATATTCACAAGGAAATTTCATCAACTTGTTTATTAAATTACGTAGACATACTGTTTTTCTTTTAGGGTTGAGCTATTGTTGATTTTGATGTTAATGTTAATGTTGTTATGGGTCATCCAAATCATGGTCTTCTTGAACCATTTCCGGGGTTCACCGACACTATTGAATCTTACTTTCTTTTAGAAGTAAGTCTTACTTAAGTTAAAAGTGTATTCTTTGGCTGATTTGTGTCCGAAAAGGCTGGGTATTTCACTCGTTTTGGCATTCTTGTTTTACAGCTTTCATAATCTATTCCTTTGGGCTTTCAGTGTTCCGTGTACTTAAAGATCTTCTCGTAGCTTTAGATACGCGAGGAGATATTTTCAAGTGTGTCGTAAAGCTCGACTTCGTTTTCTTGAAAGGTTATCAGTGAAAACTCAACCCTTATGCAGTGAGTTATGATAATGAAGACTATCATAAATCACTCGAAACATCACTTGATATCACGAACACACTGTTTCTGCCAATTTCTTTCAGCCAACTCAGCGGTTGCATTTTGTTTCATCAACTTTCACCAATTATTTAAACGTCCAATGCAATGTCACTCATTTGTACAACTTATTTTATAACTCGGCCATGTGGATGGAATGACCTTCAAGTGCTCAGTGTTTCGTAATTATTTGAACATTATTTTTCCTGAAAAATATTTATGTTTTTATAAAGCTTCAAACCAGTGTTACCGCTTGTTTACATCAGAGATATAAGGACGTCCACCCGTCTTTCGCACGGACGTTGGTAGGCCGTTGTATGTTCTCACCGAACATCCGTGCCCATCTATGTTCTGAGAACTAACATGTACCGTTGTATTTTTGGTGCAACAATTAAACTGAAACGGACGGACTGTGAAGTTGAAGGACGGACAGGCACGGACATTTGGTATGAACACTTGCATGCGATATCTTATAAGAGCCCTGTGTGCATATTTGACAGAAGGATTAAATTTCACGTCCTCCAGATGGTCGAACACTGATCTCCGATGTGAACAGTCATATTGTTTCAGAAATGTTGGATGAGGCAAGTCTGTGTCCGGGTGATAGAAGTTTAAATCCTTCAAACTTTCGTGTGTCATGCATTCCTCCTCCACCTACCCCCCCTTACCGTTCCACATAGTCCATCACTCTGGTTATGATCCATTCTTTTTTTGTTGTTGTTGTTGTTTTGTTACTTTTAATTACATTTCCTAATGTTATAAATGTTTTAGTGATACAGCGTTCTTCTATGGAACATATTCAAGTAAACAATATTAACATGTAACAGAATATTATTTATGGAGAAATTTTGGCAAACAACAGCAATTCTTTTCTCAGCAATACTAATTTAAATCATCATCAGAATAATACTGGGTATCGTCAGTACACAAAACGCCCGTCTTTGAAAACGATAAATAGAGCTAAGGTGGGTTTGAGTTTGAGTTTGGAGAAAGCACGTCGACACGATAACGGCCTAGATTGTGCTAGGGAGAGATCAAAACGACAGACAGAATACAGCAGAATGACAGAGTTAAGAGGTATGGTGAAACGACACAAACAAATTCATTAAGACGATGAATGAACACAACATGCACACAAAGGGTGACCGGAAATTTAACTTTCGCCGCTTTTGTAAATCACGAAATGTGAATGAAGATAAGAGAGAAAATGTCCACATCGCGAGAATCACACTCGATATTAGTTTCACCCGCCCTTGCAGTGCCAGATTTTTTAGCCTTTTTAACCAGGATTTAGATCTTTATTTTAGGAGGTTCTCTGCCCTTGGCATTTACACCTCACTTTTCTTGTGTTTATTTTCCTTGTTGTGGAAAGGATTCGTTGTTAAGAATTTTGCCCGGGCAGCGGCCTGTTCGGCCTGCTCTTTACGATTTCGAACTGCCAAGGTATCTTTAACGTGCGCAACACGCACAAGGACTCTCCGAATTTTTCGTTCTTATCCGAGAAGACTACGTGCACGATCCTACCTACCTTAAGATCAGGGACATGAAAAAATGAGAAAAATTCCAAAATTCCAACATGCCTGCACTGACCGGGATTTGAACCCGGTCCCTTCAGTATGAGAGGCGAGCACCTTCCCTGTAGCTAGACCACCGTGTCCCCTAGAAAAATTTTGGGAAAAAAATTGGGATTTCAGGTGTGTTTATATATGTGTGTAGGGGCGGGGAGGGAGGGGCAGGTACCTATGCCGTTAAATATTGCACCCTATGTACATTGTGAGGGAACAGAACAGCTTTTCATAACTCCGATTGTGCGTAATTCATTATTTCTATTGATATTGATCTTCCTTTGCGTAAATTTTCCATTGACCTGCTAGATCTATGGAATCAAACCTGCGTGGGTGAAATATAGCCGGGAGATGTAAATGTAGGGAGAAACGGGCTGTAATAGGGAAATAACTACTGTTTTTAGACTGGTCTGACTATCACAACAACAACATTGAGAATTACTCAATACACTTGTTTGACTTTCTCAGCAATAACGAGATGCTAATTATTGCGATCATTGGAATCACTCTCAAAACCATAATATTAATATCGAAAATATTTCGAAAATATTTCTTTTGTCTCTTGAGCCATGGTTATTTGATATTCCATCTTCTCTCTGGTTTTAAAAATACTCTTAATACAGATGATAAATAGCTCGTTTCCTTTCTGTACGTTTATCTGTCTCTTTCCCTGCAGTCTGTGTCTGTGAACTCCATAGTGTGTAAAATTGTGCCAACAGCCACGCCCCCACTATCTGTTCGTTCTGTGTCACGCTGACACAGTGCTTTCCAGTGGTACATGACGTGTATTTTATCCTTCTTATTTCATTCGCTTTTCGCTCGTTGTGTATTCCGCGGCTGATATAATCATTTTATTGTTATTATTGTTTTTAATTTTGCTCTTTTCTGTTTTTCTCTTTTCTCGCCGTCTCCCTACTTCGCTCTCTCTCTCTCTCCATCTCTCTCTCTCTCTTTCTCTCTCTATCTATCTCTGTCTCTCTCTCTCTATCTATCTATCTCTGTCTCTCTCTCTCTATCTATCTATCTCTTTCTCTCTCTCTCTCTCTTTCTCTCTCTCTCACTCTCTCTCTCTCTCTCTCTCTCTTTCTCTCTCTCTCTCTTTCTCTCTCTCGCCCCCCACCTCCTCTCCTCCTTTTGTCATCTCCTTTTGATTTTAGTGTTGTTGTGAATGAAAATTATTTTCGATGTGATCATTATCAGCAGATGACCCGCTTTTTTCAGATGTCATACAATGACATAATACGCTGTTATCTAACAACTTCTATCCATCTGATTCAGCATTTCCTGTAGCCAGTCGGACACTGTTCAATTTCCCTCAAGGAGCCGCCTGTGTTGTACATACACGGATGATCGACTTTCCAATAAAATGACAGTCACCACCCAACCATGTCGCACCACAACGCACCGAACGCAATTAACTATTTGCACTCTCTGCAGAGCGCGCTATGATATGACATCACTGCGCAGACATTAATTTCAGCAGGAAAGTGGCTGTCACTCAAACGTGTGAATTACGGTATCTGATTATTATTGTGCTGAATACCATCATTTTTATTGTGAGTTTATTATTTTCCTATTCTTGTGCTGGGGAGTTAGTCCGACACAGTTGAGGGGAGTTCCGAAGGGGGATCGTATTGATACTGTTGATTATCAGCCGCAGACGCAAATCAAATCGGGCTGAACACAATACACATAGATCTAGAGCTATGTGACAGTAGTGCACCTACTTGAATTTTCTGTCTGGATTCGTATACCGTACTGTCACTGCTTGGAGTACCAACCCCAGGAGTACCGTGTGCTGTGTTGTCTACAGTAAAACCTGAGTGTTTAGGATTTACCGTGGGTTGCTCTTCATCCCCCGCCAACTTTCTCCCCTTTTTCCATTCATCTTGGACCGTACCTGAATTCTTTGATGTGCAACAGTTTACGTGAGGGGGACTTGACAACAGACAACTTGCCATGAGTAACACGTCAACACCGGATGCCTGGTCTCCAGCGCTTGTCAACGGGGACTTAATGGTGAGTTACCTGCATGTATGTATGTATGTATGTATGTATGTATGTATGTATGTATGTATGTATGTGTGTATGTATGTATGTATGTATGTATGTATGTATGTGTGTTATTACATCAACCATTGCCAATCTTTAAGTTACTCCATCAAGATAATTAGTCTCACTAAGTTGTCCATATTTAACATCGTTTCATTATATTAATGTTCTAAAAAAAAAATAACAGCGTCACTGCATTACACCAATATTCAGCACACCGGCAGATTTGGAATGCGAGAATGACAGGGATCATAGCACGTATTTCCGCTTCTGTGCAATGTGATATAATATTGCTTCCTCAATAAGGATATTGTGCGGATAGATTTCAAAATGTATTTACTGGAAATAAACAACTTTCATACATATTTGGTCTTTGCCGGGACAAAAGCATTACCCAACACCACACATACGTCTACCAAACATACACTCACGCCACACACACAACCCATCAACATTGCACTTATAACCTCTGTAATTTCACCACACCTACCCTCCTCCATTTACATTTCGCTCGGTGCAAGACAGACACAACCCCAGGTACTAACAAGCACTGTTATTTTACAAACGCTTACAATTAGACAGGTCCACAGAGTAATTATTCTCACACGACCACAGAAATAATCAAATAAAGCAGTAGTTAGCAGTTTTCCTAAACCTGGCAAAGGTCGACTTCTAGCTCTTGTCTCTCTCTGGACTGTCTTTTCTGTATTTTTTTTTCATATTCATCATTCCCTATTTGTTCTTCTTTTTGTTTACGGTGCTACTGTTTACGTATTCATTACATTCTGTGATCATCATACTGTTATTTTGACTGGTGAAACGAGATTCGTGTGTGAGGTCAATACCCGTTGTGGGGAGCAAGAATCAGTACGACAGTAATCACACCACTGTTGTTAACTCTTCTAATACCCACTGCCGTCAGTAAACTCATGGTGATATTGACTTTGTATTCTACAAGCTCTGTCGTTTTTCCACCTCATTCTCCTCTGACTGACTTTGAACATTCTGGATTTCCCAGGTTTATCAGTTACAAGAAAACGTTCTACTTTGGCTTTTTACAGGCGTGGCTTTTTGTGGTGGGAATCCACAGGTGTATAAAATGGTGCAGCCTTGACCAAAAGGAATATAGGTAGATTTCTGCAGGTTTTCGGTTTTTTTCATCTGAGATTTTGGCCTTGGCTCGAATTTTTTTATTTTTTTTAAGACCGTATTCGTGTTAGTGTGCCATGATATGAAGCTGGAGTGAAACTCAAGCTCTGGAATATGGAAGTAAATGGTGCACACGAAATTATTTCCACATCTCCAGATTATGCGCTTTTCACTTTCATATTTTGCTGTACATAAAGACATGGCCTTTCATTGTTCAAACCCATAATTTGCAGTGATGTTCATTCATGATTCCAAACTTTTCTTCCTTCTGGTGCGTCGTTATACTCACAATCACATCAATGCTTGGTTATAAATAGTTTTTCCAAATCCTTCCCATTTTTTATGACCGTGGTCACTAAAACTTGACACCCTTTTGCACGGTGTGTTATGCCTCACAACTTTGGCAGGATGAATTTTCAACGCATCTGAAATAGTAGTAATGTAATAAAAGCATTTAACCAGCATCCCTACGTCAGTCGGACGAGGATATGTATAGGATTTCCCTTAGGGTTGGCAGGATTGCCGTAAGGGCGGATTCCGTGCATCAAACCGATGTCGCTGGATGTCGTAACCAGCGGATCTATTTTGGGACGATGTCATTCCTACGTCCAAAATTGACGCCAATCCTACGTGTCTGATTTTGGTAGGGCTGCTGACTGGAAAGAGAGTGATCGGATAATATAATATTATAATTGTTTGGTCTATCTGTGTCTCTAATGGAACTCGGGTAAATCAGGATGGAAGGTGTCCATAGGATGTGTGTTCCTTTTATGACGAAATAAATCTTAATATTGAAAGACATTAATAGTCATTCATTAAGCAAACATAGAGGCCTTCCTTTATTGTAGACGTTTAAGTTAGGATTTTGACAGAGTGAATCTTCAACCATCCAACATGCTCCTCAACAAAGGCACCAAACTTCATCGGTGTAATACCGATGCTTTCTGAAAAAGAAAAAAAAAAGAAACCTGACCGGCCTTTGGCCTGACGTCCTTTAAAACGCCAACAATTAAACAGGGGTCTTGTCTTGAGTTCGACTGCTAAGAGAAACATTGGAGATGAAATTCAATGGCCTGTATTTGCACTGCTCTCGCCTGACAGTTGACAGAGAAGAAGAGCCCGTTTGAAGAAGAATCCAAGATGTACCTGCCGACCTTAGTTTTACTACAAGACATCACTTGTCTTTTTAGCCATTTCATGATATCCCGCAAATCCAGCAGTAATGAATCAGCCAATGTGCATACTTTGGTATCCTTCGATCGAATGGCATTTAAGGAGCTGAAATGTAAGACGCATTGGCCTTACAGAGACAGAAAGGAATAGTGAACGAATGAGTGGAGGAATGAATTATTGAATGAATGAGGAATGGTTTAATTCATGAAAAGGACCAACAGGAGTCAGAATGCGTCTCGGTTCTCCTACACGATAGCATTCAAAATGTAGAAGATCGAAAAGCCTCAAAAATCAGGTGAGACCCAGCTTACCACTATGTCACTGTATTCTTATTTCCACACATGGAAATAATTCACAGGGTCATTTCCTGAAAAAGAAAGAAACAAACAAATGAATATCAAAGCTGCAAAACAGCTGAATGAAACTTTGAATGTTCTCTGACTTTTGTTGTTGGTTGTTTTGATTTTGAAGACATATTATTATTTTGTGTGCCCGTGCATAGATGTCATAGAATTTTAATGGGCTACTACGTTTCAATGCGTAGCTGTATTAACCAGATGGAAATGTAGAGCCATATCATGAATTCCCAACTAGCAAACCCTACGTTAGTCCAACGTAGATTTTCGTAAGACTGGTAGGATTGTGATAAGGGCGGGTTCCCTACATCAAAACGAAGTCGGCTCGATGTCGTAACAGCGGCTCTACGTAGGAACGATGTCATTCCTACGTGCAAACTTGACGTCAGTCCTATGCGACGGGTTGCTGGCCGGGTAACATGCTCCAACCGTGGCATGCCGACGTATCCCAACACTCTAATAACAGAGCATGACCAGTGTTGTACGCCAGGACCGTCTCTAGTAACCCCCTCGTCCACTTTACGCTCACTGTTACATCTGTCATTTTTTTTATATTCCACGATGGGACAGAAACGAAAGGAAGAATGGTAACAGAATATTGTTTTTGCCCTCGGCAGTTCGCCTCAGCAAGACGTTGTATTAGCTAGACCTGTACCATATTTTACTAAGGTTCCATGCCATATTGCTTCATGTAATAAGCCTGTTGTTGAGTGATGATGATATGTTTGTGTAATGATGTATAGATGTATTTGCATGTATGTGCTGTTAAACGCTCTGTGAAAGTGAATTTCCCCTATAGGCCCATTACGAATGACGTCACGGAGTGTTTTTGTTTTGTACTCCCGACACCCAAAATGGCGGGTGGATCAGCTGACGAGTGTAACTTCGAGATATGTCTAAGCGGTTAAAATGCCTGCTGATTGCATTGCAGTTGACTGTTATGACAGGGGTGGAAAGAATGGATCCAAGCTGGTCAGACTCCCTACCATCAGTGTAAACAAGGGAAAGGAAGTGAAAGAATTGACAGAACGTCTCCCATGTTCAGGTACACAAGTGTCATTGTTTACTGTAGTGAACTTTTTTTTTAGCTCGCTGCCGATTGGTTCACGACGCCTGAAGTGCTAGCAGTGCAAATCAGCTAACGAATCAAAATCAATGCTACCATCGCCATGCATGGTTAAGCGTCGGCCCTTACAACTAAAATGGCCGATATCCGCAATGGGCCGATAGGATAATAAAAGATTCCTATCTTATCTTCTCTAAATGTTTTCAAGCAGGCACTGCCGTGTGAGAAGGATCGAAAATAAGGCAAATAATACTGTCTCTTTTTCTGTGCACTGTTGTGGTTATTCTACATTATCTATACCATAAGAAACCGAGAAACTAAAACCATAATGGTTGCTTTCAAACTTTAGAAAGCGTCTGATCTTTTCATGAAATATGTACTCATAAAAGTGCAGCCTAAGTGTAAAGCTGCAGAATATGCACGCTCGCTTACAATAATTGTGGTTTTTGATATGCCACTCGACAGGAGACGTCCCTTTAACATTAACACAAAAAATTTAAAGAGGAAAGCCCATTCAGCTTTAAATAAGCCCGATCGATATTCTGGCTGTGCTGTTGAATTTACCTAGAACGGCACTTTCACTTCTGTTATTGTTGTTCTGATTGTTTTGCTTCTCTTTTCATATTGTTTGTTAATGTGTGTTAAAAGCTCCCGCGATTTCTGAGAACTGACATCTTGAACGTCTTGTTCCCCTAGCAATGCCACTGGACACTTTTTGTCATCATTATTATTATTCAACTTATTTTAATGTTCTAAGCAACCTTTCTTTAGAGTTATTAAGAACTGGAATCCATTGGGAGTTAGAGACTGTTGGAAAGGGTATGAGGGGAGGGGAAGGGGGGGGGGTCCCGAAAGCTGGCTACACCAGGCTGAAAAAAATGACCAGAAATATTTAGGTGATATTTATGCTATTGCTAGTTCTTTACAACCTGTTCTTACGAAATGATTAGTTATTTACTGTTTCTTTCACTGCCAGTTATATTTGGACATCTCACATCACATTCACTAATAGGAATAGAAAGACTCCATTTCTGTGGAATTATTCTTTATCAATTTAGATAGTGGATCGGAACAAAAAAAAAGTGGACAGACAACTAGTTCGTGAGTCTCGTTTCTGAACTGCGTTGCCCATTAAAAATCCAGGTCAAGTGTTTTTTTACCCTTAAGTGCCACAAACATTTCATTGTATGTCACCGGCTGTTGGAGTTCAACAATTTAATGCCATGGCTGGCAATGTTGTGGCAATTTTGCCATTCCTAATATTCCATCATTCTGTATTTCAGGTAGAGACGTTAATGTCATCTTTGTTAAACAAAGTAGACAATCAATTAGGGGGTTGTGTAAACTTTGTTATACTATTGCAAAGTATCCAAAATGTTAAACCTTAGTTTAGGTTGGGAAGACAGGCAGGCAGGCAGGCAGACAGACAGACAGACAAACAGACAGACAGACAGACAGACAGACAGACAGACAGGTAGATAGATAGATAGATAGATAGATAGATAGATAGATAGATAGATAGATAGATAGATAGATAGATACCATTACTGTAGCTCTATCAAAACGTGTCCACCGAAACTGAACCACTTGAAAAGCTACAAAAACAACCAAACCGGCACAGATTACGAGCACCTAGTTTGTATTTTCTCGTTCTCACTGAAATTGACTTTGCTGTCGCTGGCAACATCTCTTTTGCCAAACCATCTATAGCGGATGTTTCCAATAATGAGGTAATGAAATGATGACAATTAGATAAGAGGTCCTGAGATTGCGAAACTTGGACCTCAATAACAGGTGTTTATTAGATTTTCCACTGGTACGCCAAGGTTTGTTTGCATTCGATCAGCGGATGGTTTCTATAGCCGTGCTGAAAAAAAGTACAAGCTGAGCTCTAACAGCTGGGGAATCCTGTGTAAGATACTTATCTGTCAGCCGTAGCTTTCCAACCAAGATAACTGCAGTGTACTGGCTGTCTGTTTCTTTATGTTATCCTCCGGGCCTGTTCCTTACGCTGACCTCATACTAACGCAATACTGTGCCTTGCTTTCAAAATCTACTAGACACGTCGGGAGACCTCTTCCACAGGTCCTAACAATTAATTTTATCGTCTTTATTATCTAATGTAAAAGTACGGTCAGTTTCACTGGTGTTGGTTCTCTACAAAGTTTTCCTCCAACTTTTCATTAACATTTTGTCTGTTGGCGGACAGTACAATAGGCCTATAGAGTCCTAGCGTTTCGACGCAGTGTCTTTGTAAACATAGTTTTCATTCCACATCATTGCTAGTTTGGCATTTAATGGTATGGGTAGTAGATTGTTTTAAATCAAGGTTGAAGTCCGTAAATTAGTTGCAAAATGTAGACGTAAAAGATGGACAGAGATATTGGCTGTCTGGATTTTCAAATATATTTTTTATGGATGAACTCATTTAGATTCGCATGTTCTAGACATGTTTGGGATTTAAAAGTATGGCTGTTTACTGTGGTAAAATTCTTTCCGTCTTTTTACTTCCGCCTCATCCCCAACATACAATAATCCTACTGTATTGATAATGTCATGTGCCAAATGATATTAAACGTTTGAAACCTAAGACGCTTCATGCCACCGAATTACTGGAGTGTTAATCTGCCCGAGAACTAACCGGCTTTTTTTTTTTCTTGTAACTAGTCGTAGTGGTAATCTAATCTACTCTTATTTTTTTCCCGCTGAGACACACCTTCACGAAGCGGGCACTGCTAGGTTAGATTCGTTGTGATACACAGACGTGTCTTAGGTGTTGGGGCAAGGTGGTATTTGTCATTTGGTCAGAGCCACGGGTTCACTAACCTGCTGGTAATCTGTGTACGCGAGCCAGCGGGTTTACATTCTCTATGATACAGTGAGACAGACATCCGAGCCTTGTGACAGGAGTTGTGACAACAGCCGCGACACTTCGGTGTTGTACTGACAGTCTGGGTCGAATTGCAGTAGTTCATGACTGGCCGCTGTTAGTTCTTGTAAATTTCTGTTTGGCGAGCGAACACTTAGTGGACAATTTCTCACACGCATGTTTGGTAGGTTTTTTGTTTGTTTGTTTGTTTGCTTGTTTAACATTTGCGGACGATTTTATTGAAGTTCTTTAAGTTGAAAATCAATCTCTGCCATCAGACTTTTGTGTGGTAAAGATGTTTGATATAAAAATATTCTCCACTTTTGAGGTTTAAATAATGCATTTACACCTTGTCTTAGCAGATAATTAATCTCTTTTCAAAAAGCTTTGGCTTCATCTTTAGTCATCTTCAAGCTTGGTTCTTTAGAGTTGAGCCTTAAAGTACTAAAGTTGTGATCTTGTGGTTTTAAACAGCCTTAATCAAAGTCAGGTCTATCCTAGTGTACCAATCATTCCACGAGGCAAAATGGGAATCCATTTAGTAATAATCACTGGTGATGATAACCAATTTGTGGATAGTACAAATACGTTTCGGAGGAAGTTTCATGATCATCCGCCTTAGCGTTTGAAGAGTTGTGGGAAGGGTTTGATTTGAGGCTTGAGATAAAAGGCGATGTCACACACGTGTGCTGTTTATTAATAAGTTATGTCCGCGTCGTGCACTACAGCACAATCATTGCACGAAAGAGCATCGTTAGGAACTAGATCTATATCGGATGACGTAATGTATTCAGTTTTCGTGTGTGTACTTGCGTGGATTAGGAAACTGAGTCAGTGGCTGATAAGAGGAGCCGTGTAGATAGGAAGGGAGAAGGAGGGAAGACAGATGTGCTAAAAGGGGTGAAGACGACCTAGGAAAGTAACGGAAAGGGACGCCGTATGAACTGGCATTGAAATTTTTACCCACTTCCCTTCAACCTGACAATGAAATTAGTGCAGGCGCCCGACAAAATGGGGTACTTCGTGCATTTTGGTGGTATGGAGATATTGGTATCCCGAAATAACTTGTTCGAGGTCTTTTAATTTGGTAAGAAAAAATTTGCTGTCATTTAATTAGCAGAGAAGATATGGCCTTTCAAAGATAAGACGTGACACAACCACAGTTTTGAGAAAAAACGCTTTTAAAGTTTCAGCTTTAGTCAAAATTATTGATGATGACTCGATTCAAAGTCAGTTTTGAGACATTTACCCTTCTCAAACAGGATTATATTTGGAAAAGGAACAGTAAAGAGGTTAAACTTTTCAAAAATACTGAAAACGCAAAATTGCCGCTGTGGTGCCTTTTAACGATTTTCTCGAATCAAGAAGTGCCGAAATGTGCCTCATTTTGTTGGACAGCTACACTAATAAATTATTTATTTTCGCTTTGATTTACTGTACTAATGATGAAATAAAAGTGTGAGAAGTCTGCGCTTTTACGCAGGTGGTTGGTGGACGCTCCTAATCGGGTCTCCTGCTGTCTTATCGTTCCGTTATATTCCGCCTATGGTCTTGTTTTTTTTTCCTTGCACGATGTGGCCGTTATCTAGTCGACGCGCCGTCTCCAAACTCATGCTCGAACTCTTAACTACGCGTATACGATGAGATTATTGGCAATAAGAGTTTGAGCGTGTTTATAGAATTGAAAAAATTACCTACACCGTGTCAGCGGATTCTTTAGTCCCCATGAAGTTATCGCAGGCTCTACACATTAGACCTCCTGTTGATGGTGAGTTGAATAAGACAAAATTCCCTATACATCTGGCTACTAACACGACAAGACATTGCTGGAAAAGAAAGTAAAAGCAGTGTAACATCTGTTACGAGGCAGCCCACACCTAGGGATATGTTGTTATCACATTCTTAGATAGTTTCGGAAATAACATGCGTACTATGGCTCAAAACCACCGTCGGTGCACATTGTTCACCAGGGCATTTACGATTCATCGAAGGTGAGATTAGCAGGAGCATAAACATTGAATTGCCCCCGTTTTTATCAAAAAATAATTAACATACTTGTCACGCGATATCTCCCACTGCAGAGCCGTTGCAGTACATGAAAACTGACATGATTCGGAATCATAAAATCATTATTATTGTCTTGTGCACATGGCACGCAATGTCACTTACAGTTTGGACTACGAAGAGAAACATTTATGTCAAGCTGAGATTCTTTTTCATTTACTTAACACATTTTTCTTCCCTTTGCTGCTGTCACAACTTTTTTTTTATTTTTTATTCATTCGGTTTATTACCCTCCCCCCTACACCCCCACACACACACACATACACTTCATCTCCGTCTCTTTCCTTTTGTCTTGCCTTCTGTAACTATGTTTGACTGCCGGCCTGTCTGACTCTTTCTTTCCTTCTCTCTCTCTCTCTCTTTCTCTCTCTCTCTCTCTATGTCCCCCCCCTCTCTCTCTCTCTCTCTGTCTCTATGTCTCCTCCCCCCCCTCTCTCTCTCTCTCTATGTCTCCTCCCACCCTCTCTCTCTCTCTCTCTATGTCTCCTCCCCCCCTCTCTCTCTCTGTCTCTATGTCTCCTCCCCCCCCTCTCTCTCTGTCTCTATGTCTCCTCCCCCCCCCCTCTCTCTCTCTCTCTATGTCTCCTCCCACCCTCTCTCTCTCTGTCTCTATGTCTCCTCCCCCCCCTCTCTCTCTCTCTCTCTATGTCTCCTCCCACCCTCTCTCTCTCTCTCTCTCTCTCTCTCTGTCGTGGAAAATATGAATGTGTGTAAAAGCAGTGCATGATTTTTTTTTCACTTTTGCACCCTTTTTTACTTACTAGACCCTCACGTCGTTACTTATCAATCTGACAATCTGACAAAGTGGCGCTCGAGTAAAGTACTCCTCCTCCCCCCCGATATTTAGTGATGTGCGGTGATATTTAGTGATATTTAGCGATGTGCGTTGATATTTTTAGCGATGTGCGGTGATATTTAGCGATGTGCGGTGATATTTAGTGATATGCGGTAAATAGTCTAACTGAATCTCACCGATAGTACCTTTTTTAGGGGGCATGCTGCATCAGTGCATGCTAGATCTAGCTCTCACAGACACTACTGTGATTATGAATCGAATTCCGGGGCCGGAAGTGGAAAAGCGATTAACAAAGAAAGAGGTCATAGGTTAACGAACTTACAATTCGGATCAAACGCTCTCGCAAATTTACTGTTCCATTCTTATCGCATTATTGGAATAACTCACGAATCCCATAAGCATTTTTATGCCTATGTACATAGGAACACTGGTCAGTATCGTACAATTGTGTGTGCCAAATTTCAGTTCAATACGTCCAGTAGTTTTTGAGTCCATAGGGAACAAAGGGGTTTTCTTACATTTTTTTTTGTATAGATGTCATCTTCAGTATGGAACTCCTCTCTCTTAAAATAATCTACAGCAACTTCTGTCTTTTGTCTCTCTCTCTCTCTCTCTCTCTCTCTCTCTCTCTCTCTCTCTCTCTCTCTTCTCCCTCTCTCTTCTCTTCTCTCTCTCTCTTTTCTCCCCTATGTCTCTTTGTCTCTCTCAGTCTTTCTTTCTTCCCCTCTTCTCTCCCTCTCTCTCTCTTTCTCTTCTGTCTCTCTCTCTCTCTCTCTCTCTCTCTTTCTTCTCCTTCTCTCTTCTCTTCGCTTTCTCTGTCTCTCACTTTTCTCCCCTATGTCTCTTTGTCTCTCTCAGTCTTTCTTTTTTCCCCTCTTCTCTCCCTCTCTCTCTCTCTCTTTCTCTTATGTCTCTCTCTCTCTCTCTCTCTCTCTTCTCCTTCTCTCTTCTCTTCGCTTTCTCTGTCTCTCACTTTTCTTCCCTATGTCTCTTTGTCTCTCTCAGTCTTTCTTTCTTCCCCCTCTTCTTTCTCTCCTTCTCTCTCTCTCTCTCCCCGATTTGTTTGCGCTAAGAGTTCCCCTAGCTGCAATAAAACACCCCTAGATTTACGATCACCCAGACAGGTCTTGTACCGACAAACTGCACCACACGGGCCTTCCTTCTCCTCTCACTTGCCAGAACACAAAATGTACCAAGTAACAATGGTGACCGCGCTCGATTTCAGCTGAATAAGCTACACGACTAATGCTATTACAAGAATCCTATAGCAACTGGCATCACATGGGACGCTTTTGTGTGTGTTCTGGTAATGAGCATGAACTACTGTGTGTGGAATGCAGGAAGTCTATAATGGAGAGCAATGCTGTGTTTTTCCTTTTCTCTCTTCTTTTGAAACCTTTAGTGTGGAGGTGATACATGCATTTTTGGGGCTGATTTGTTTCTATAATGAGGCTTTTTGGATAAAGATAGTGATCTATCTATCTATCTACCTATCTATCTATCTATCTATCTATCTTTCTGTTTGTCTGTCTATCCACCTGTCGGTCTATCTATCCATCCATCTATCTACCTGTCTGTCTATTTATCTGCCGCCCGTCTGTCCGTTTGTCTGTCCGTCCGTCCGTCCAACCACCCACCAGGCTGTCCTGTCTGTCTGTAGGAAAGGGGAAAGGGGATTTTGGGGGGGGGGGGGGTGGAGTGGGGAGAAACTCCTAAACTGATCACACAGCAAAGAAAAAAATAACAGAAAAACGGAAGTTGCTCCACACCACACTTTTTTCATACGAGAAGTCGACACGAATGTTGTCTTCTATACGTGCACGCGCGCAGTTGACGACTTTTGAACTGAAAACAGGATGACTATCTGGAGACATTATCATCTAAACTTCGAAGGATGGACACACAAAGGCAAACTCCGCTGAAGAAAAAAAAACATTGATATATGACAGAAAATGCCGTTTTCACGCTTGTTCCCATGTAGTGTGGTTTTCAGTATTTTTTTCTGCGGGCCCTTTTCACTCGGTGAACGCGCGTGGTTTCTAACAATGGCTCCTGCTATTTTTATTGTCAATGTTCCCATGTAGTGTGGTTTTCAGTATTTTTTTCTGCGGGCCCTTTTCACTCGGTGAACACGCGCGTGTTTTCTAATAATGGTTCCTTCTATTTTTATTGTCAGTGTTCCCATGAAAGCGTATTATTGAGATATAAAACTCTTCCAACAAGAAAAAAAACACACACACTCGTCAAAAACACGTGCAGAAAAAAAACACGTTTCATGGAAAACGGCTTTTAGAACCAGTGCTATTTTACGATTATGTCATGATTCGAGCATCTGTCATACATTTATTAAAATCATGAATTCTTTTCCTTTCACAAAATTTTAGTTCGTGCTCGACAGTAAGGCATCGGCCCCTACCGAAGTGTGACAACAAGATAAACGCCCAGAATCTGAAATGACGCTGAACCCGAATATTTGTCCTGATGATAGAATGCTATGTAAATAGTAGTGAACGATTTAGCAAATTGCTACAGTGGAACGCTTCATCAAGCTTTAAAGATGCATTTCTGTCTGCCATCATCCTATCATGAAAGCATGATAATTACAGTGTAATTTTTCCTGGGGAAATTATCTATCTTTCCCAGGAAATTTACACAGGGTGAGTGCTTTTTTTTTACCCCTATGGAAAATACCCCCCCCCCCCAACGTCTTTTTTTCCGGGGGTCTTTTTTTTACCTGCTACACCGGCTTGCCGTGAGCGCAGATGATGCACGTTTACTGAGGGCAGAAATAATCATGTGGGTCGACGTGGACGTCATCGCCTTATAGCACTGGTGGATCCCGCCACAAAGGAGTTAATCCCTCACACAGCCAGTCCGTCATTAAATGTGTGATGCAATGCATTCTATCGTGTCCTCCCCAATACTGTTTGATTAATAGGGGGGGGGGGGAGGGGGACACAGGCCTGGTAGTAATACGATCTCTTGCCTGACACACATGTCTTGTCCGTAAAGTGACAGCACTGTTTATAACAACACTTATGTGCCTTGTCAGAGGTGAGAGCCGGGCAAACACACAGTCATGATACGGCGTCTTTTGTTGTTGTTTTTTTTGTTATTTATTTACAGGAGTGTGGAAAGTGACACTTAAACTGCACTGGTTTATCAGTGTCAGCCTGTTCGACTAGCCTGCTTAATTCAGTGACTTTGAGATGATAATGTTCCTTGGAGGAATGAATGACGAGGATTAGATCAGTGGTTCTCAATCTTTCTTCAGGCAATCGGTCCCACATAGGCTCCAAATTTTCTTTCTTTGTTCCTGCCCTCTCGTCGGCATCCCTATTCAATTGCTCAGGCTCAACAGATATATTTTACACCAAGGCGCGGCAGACTACACACAAATTATGATATTGAGTTTGTTTTTTTTAAGTTCTATCAATGACAATACGCGTGTTGATTATCTATATATATATTCACAAATTCTCCACCTTTAAACGCAAAAGGCTTTTCTTTTAGGCCAAATTTTTCCTTGTAGGTTTCAAATACCGTGAAGTGTGCATCAAAGTTTGGATTTTTATTTTTAATTGAATTTTTTTTCCGGGGGGGGGGGGGGTTATTTTATTTTGAATTTTTTTTTAAATTTACTTAGTGTTGCTGACTGCCCACCTACGATCCATTTTTTTATTTCACGAGCGCATGACCTGTGACGTGAACACTTACTTTCACTATGTCCTGGCGGCTAAAATTAGAACACAGGAATACCCTGCTGCTTGCCTTGGCCATTCGGTTTGCCGAGACAAATGTAGAGAGGGAAGAAAGTGACAGGTGGGGAAGGGGTTGGGGAGTCTGTGCGGAGCGCGGCTTTTAAGCGTGTTCATTATTAAACAGAAAGCTCTTTATCAAATGCATTAAGAGAAAAAAAAAACGTTCATAAAACATATTTGTGTGTATTATTATTATTATTTTATATAGCGCATATCCATTTTTAAAATGCTCTATGCGCTTTACAGAAGAAACCCGTCAACCACAGAGCAGAATGGAGCGTCGGCGAAGCGCTCAACACACTACACTGCTTCTTTCTCTCTCCCTGTCTCGCTCACTCTCTCTCTCTATCTCAGAGCAAATTGTGACGCAGCCTGTTAGGCGCAGTACACAACTCACAACAGTTCACAACTCACAACTCACAATACAAATAATAATCAGTAGCTGCCATGTACTTGCCACCATATCGTCCTCCATAATTATATGTTTAAGCCAAATGTTCCACTCAATCCCGTGGGGAGAATGATATTAACTTGTTTCTGGAGTTTTTCATGACATGTATTGTTAGTAGTATGAAAATTATACTAAAATTTGTTTGCCTTTTTTCTGCCTTTTTTCTAGCATTGTTCGGCTTAAACTTAAGATTTCAATCTGGCAGCCCTTTTACTGTTCCTACTAACGTGCGTTGTTCGAGCGTTGGAAACCTCTCCTTTTCAAACAAAATGGTTAGCATCATTGCTGTTAGTATTGTTTTGTCCTTACATTATACAAAAGGCCAGCACGAACAACAGCAGCACTGGCAAAACTAAAACCCACACGGAGAGATCAAAACATCACTCTCACTTCCAAGCTGAAACTATTACAAGCGTTGGTCCTGTCAGTCTTTCTATAAGCATGACAATGTGAGTCATAGACACTAACAGCAGAACTAAAGAGGGAGATCCAAGCAGCAGAGATGAGATGTCTCAGAAGAGTACCTGGCGTCTCGTACACCGCACACATCACAAATGAAGAAGTGCGCAAAACCATCACCCAATATGTGCGACACTATGAAGATCTTTCTGAACACGGTGAAAAAGAAGAAAGTTGTAATGGTATGGACATGTGACAAGAGCCAGTGGACGGTCAAAGACCATCTTCCGGGCTACAGTTCAGGGAACGAGGATTCGGGACAGACAAAGAACGAAATGGACGGACAATAATTACTGAATGGACAGAGGGAAAACTTTGCCACAACCCAGGCCCAGAGGTGGAGGCAGTTGGTATGACGCTCACCAGTGCAGTGCCCCCACGAGGCCGGAAGGAATTAAGGGATCCAGAAGATATGAAATGCAGCGTCTTATAGAGATTTGTCGTTGTGTGAATTTACCATTGTTTGGCATTTTTATAGATTCTATCTAATCTTTGACACTACCATACTGTCACCCAATACAAGAATGTCTACGTTTAGACACTTCAAATACGTAACACTAGAAACTTTTCAGGGAGCTTCAGACTTGGTTGCGATTAAGCCCCTCATTTTGCTTCATATTACTCCTGTTTTTTGTGTGTGTATCTGACTGTCTGTCAATCTGTCTATCCCTCGGTAGATTCAACTTTCAGCCTGGCTGTCGATTACCTATCTGCTTGTCTATCTGTTTGTCTGTCTATTTATCTATCTGTCTGTCGATCTATTTATCTGGCTATCTATGTCTATCTATCTATCTATCTATCTATCTATCTCTCTCTCTATCTATCTATCTATCTATCTATCTATCTATCTATCTATCTATCTGCCTGTCTGTCTGTCTTTCCGTCCGTCTGTTCATCCATCCATCCATTCCTCCATCCATGTATCTATCCATCTATCTATTTACCTATCCATCTATCTGTCTGTCTGTCTATCTATCTATCTATCTATCTATCTATCTATCTATCTATCTATCTATCTATCTATCTATCTATCTATTTGTCTATCTATCTATCTATCTATCTATCTATCTATCTATCTATCTATCTATCTATCTATCTATCTATCTATCTGTGTGTGTGTCTGCATGCCTGTTTGTTTGTCCCTTTGTTGCCCTGCATGCTATTCATGCTTTTGTTCACCAGCCTCTTTCCTACATCGGATGTATCTTCCCAAGTGATTCGTTAAGTTTCTTTGAGCATTTTTCCCTCATGGGACTCCGTGCCCAAACTTTATCCTGCTTTTCCACCGCTAACGTTTCTGGAGATCAAACCACAAGTTGGCAGGAATGGAGAGCTTGTTTGTTTGCGGAGTAAAAGTGCAATCAGCCATCAAATATTTTGCCTGGCATTTCTTGAGGAGTTCGGGTGTTGTTTTGTCTTTTCCACCATTTTTTTTCTTTTTTTTCCCGAAAAAAAAAGGGCCTTGACAGAGGCTGGTGTTTTTTGTTTTTTTTTTTCCAAATTGCAAAATCATCAGCTCCCTATTCCACTCTCAAGAGGCTAAGAATCAAATTCAGAGAATGTTATAAAATAAAACAAACAAAAAGGCAATAAATAAGAAAGAAAAGAAGGCCGCGGTGAAAAGAACAAGGCAACCAATTATGGAGCCCTTTTGGGGGAGCTAAGGAAGCCAAGAACAGAACAGAAACAACAACAACAAAACAAGAATAAGAAAATTAGAACAGGAAAAAAGGGAAGTGCACTATTATGCTCTGGCAAAGTTATTCCATAAACAAAGACCTCAACACTAATAACACAATGTTTTGAAGGATTTTACAAAGGTCACATAGATCTCGCAAAAACGGTTGTTGTTGTTGTTTGTTTGTTGTTTTTTTCAGATAGATCCTCGTAAATAACAAACGTGTAGACTCAGGTCAAGTCAAACATTCAGTAATTACTCTGACATCAGTCTGAAGATCCATATTAAGCAGATTTTTAAAATGGAGCAAATAATGTCCCCTCGCTAGCTTGTCATTTACATTATAATATAACCCTTTTAGTGGCAATGGCATTTCAAATTCTGGCGCATTCGTTTGCAGTTGGCAGAGGTAGAGGGGAAAATGTTCACTACAGGCTACTAGTTACTTGAATATTACTAGAAATCCCCTTGGTACATGCAGACATTACTTTCATGTCTAATTTGTGAAAATGTGAAACTGAAAGTGACAAGCTCATCACGACATGATAGGTTGGTTGGTTGGCGGGTGCTTCTGGTTCTGGTATAGATCTAGACCCTTTTCACTTCCGCGTTACGGTTGTTTGCGGGGAGCTGCACGGCTTCGAAAAGCACAGTGTAGGGCAAAAACCTCCACTTGCCTTAGTGATGGCATCTGAATATGTGTGCAGTCTAAGCAAAGATGCATTTTTATGCCAGAACCAGCACGTAACGGGTTTGTACAGTTGGGTGCCCAGCAAGAGGATGGCATCGTCCAACTGTTGTCCACCTCCTTCTGCCCTACAAGTGGGGCACGCCGCCATTTTGTTTGCAAATCACGTGATATGGAGGTCTGTAGACGAAAAGGGTCTATATTCTGTCGTTGGTCTTGCTTTTTTTTTTTTTACTAGCACAACGTGGCCGTTATCGTGCCGACGTGTTTTCTAACAAATTTCAAACTTCAAAAACGACAGGAGATACGTGCTCAGTTGGCAAAGTGGTCGCGTGGTTAAATGTCGCTTCTTCACGACTTGCATCAAAGATGCTAGAAACTATAAGATGAGACACTGTCGTCTTCGCTCCACTTAAAAAACCGTGCACACAATTTTGACACTGGTCGGGGGCGGGGCCCATGGCGCATAGTATGAAAAGATCGTTTGATATCATGGTAAATGTATGATGCAAAATTGTGACAGTGTTACTGCGCCTAAAAAAAGAAAATATAACCAGAGTTTTTCCCACTGCGATTGAGGTTATAATTTCACAATAAGTGACGTCAATCAAGGCCTATAGCGATAGCTGAACAGTGAACAAAATTCCATATTCTCCCTATTTGCCTTTGTAAAATATGGCATGACTTCATGACTTCCGCGAGTTTGCCGCTAGGTGGCGGTGTGAAATCTGTGCACGCTAAAAGCACAAGCTGTCTCATCTTATCAATTGTAGTGTCTTTTCTTGCATCACGTGCGAGACGTCCTTGTATGGATTGTGGGATCCAACCTAACAAGGCATTTATCAGGGTGTTCTGAAGGTGCTCATCGGTTGGCCAAGCTGTGTCTCGCTCTGAAATCTTGGTTTGTTCCACCCGAACCCATAAAACGTGTGGCCCTTGCAACAATTTGAATTTTATTTCGTTACTTTTTCCGAACTTCCAAAGCCTTAATCTTTCCTTCTCCCTAGAGTTTCAAATTACAGCTAATCTTTATGGGTGTATTATTATGCTCAACCTTTGTGACAAAACAACACCGCCGTGCACAGAGGCGCATGCTCGGCCTCTGTGCACGGCGGTGGGGGTGGAAATGCATCGCAATTTTGGGTGATGTAAGTGAAACAAACCGTAACATGGCATAGTTGTATTGAAAAGGAGTGTAAAAATCCCCAAAGCGAAACCGAACAAGCAAAGAACTGATATAAGGAAAGAAATGATTCAAATCAAAAGAAAAGGATGTAGAGACATAACTCTTGGTGGTAGATAATTATTTCTGGGCAAAGTGAAAGAGCTTGACAAACTTGTCATTAGAATCGGCGAAGCTGAAGAGCTTTTGTTCTTTTCAATCAAACAGCCGTAGTTATCACCAATAAACAAACAAAAAAGTCCAGCAGGGCTTTGCTTTTGTTGGTGTTGCATTATTTTGTTGTCTTGCTGTTGTTGCTGTTGATGCTGTTGCTGCCGCCGCTGCTTCTGCCGTTGTTAAATAGGATTGATGTTGTTGTTATTGATCCATTTTGTCAGTCAAGTGAATTAACGAGCTGAAAATCGGACTGGTTAGTTTTTTGTTCAACAATGTTGCCAGGGACAAGCGCGCATCAGCGAGATAATGCAAAAGATGAAAGGATAGATAATAAAAGGGCACCATAATTAAGGAATACCCGTTTTTGCTGAGGAATTCTCGGGCTGGGTGTGGAGTGAAGGGAGGAGCGGGAGAGTTAAAAGAGGATAGAGTGAATTTATTATTGCAGATAAATTTGGCGTCTCAACCAAAAAACACCCCCCCCCCCCCAAAAAAAAGAGGAAAAAAACTTGTATCAGACACCGGCGTCTTTTTGGCACCCTGAGAGCTTCATAGTTAATCGTTTGTGATTGAAGCAAAGGATTTAATATCGCAACCGTAAAGCCAGGAGATGCATTTTCAGGAGGTTTTACCAAGATCTTTAAGCCTTACTTCTTCCTCCAGTGAAAATGACGAGCAGGGACGAGAGGTGGCTGACAGCCTTAGATTTAATCAGGCAGCATTAAATCGATGTTTTCCTCGTGGCATATCCTGGGGAAATGGGAAATTTTCCAACGGTGTGGCGAAATGCGCCCAGATCTGTAACTGAGTTCAAGGGACTGCATTGAATGTTGGCAAAACTGACGTCAAACCGGCCGTGGACGAGCCCCGCGGCAATCTAAGGGCGTCATCCAAAGACATTAATTTTGACCCTTTTTCCGCCAAGCGAGTGTTGTTATTAACGAGCTCACTTTCAATCAATACTTATTTCATTTCACAGAGTGAGATGTGTGTTTCTTCTTTATTGTACTGTGCGCTTCTCTCTCTCGTGGAAATGAGCGAGTTTGTCCTGCCAGCGCCCCACTTTAGCTTAAAAAGACAACGGGACAAGGTCGTATAGAGCTAGGCAAGGTGCTCGTCTCTCATGCCAAGGGTACCGGGTTCAAAACCCGGCCGGTGCAGGCACGTTGGAAGTTTGGGATTTTTCTCATATTTTCGTGTCCCTGATCCTATTGGGAGGGGGGGAGGATCGAGTACCTAGTCTTCTCGGATAAGGACGAAAAAATTCGTAGGGCCCGTGTGCACGTTGCGCACGTTAAAGATACCTTGGCAGTTGGAAATCGAAAAGAGCCGGCCGAACAGGCCGCTGCCCGGACAAAATAAAATAACATTCATCCCTGCCACTCTCCCTTTCCCCTCATCCCCCCCCCCTCCAAAAAAAAAAAACCGCCGACCAGCGCTGCACTGTGGCGACGACGTGCCTGCTCCAGTTGTAACTGGGCTGGAATGACACAAAGGCAAATTTCCCCAATGGGATTAAAGTAATATACAAATACAAATACAAATAAAAAAGTGCGCCCCACGGTGATTGAACAAAGATAGTATACAGTATCATATATAGAGATTCAAAAAATGTTTATATGTACATTCAAAAGAAGTTTCTATTAAATCTTTCTTTCAAAATCCCTACGGCCCATTCTGAAGTCCCACTCCCCAGCGAAAAGATTGCCACGCCCCTGCCTTGAGAAACACTACTGAGCTAGAGGCTGTGAAAAAGAAAATTCTGGGAGGCTTTCTTTGTATGGTGAGACACCGATAGTGGACAATATTAGCATATTGACGGGGTGATCAAATTTTGTAGATACGCAAGGGAAAAAAAAATCTAATAAAATATTTCTTCGTATGAGGTGGATAAGACAGACCTGCGTTATATTAAGGTAGTTTTACACAGGCGTACTTCTCGTCGCCTGGATCTCTGTTTCAGCCAGAGAAACCAGCCACCGTAGTAAATAAGTACGGTACAGGCATTGCAGTTTCTGCTGCCTTATACTATAGACATTGCTGGTATCATCTTTACATATAAAAGCGAGCGTGCATGCATTTGTGTGTTCGTAAAAATTCATATTATAAAGGAAGTTAGGCCGCTAATGTAATCCTGGAAGGCGTTCTAATCGCTGAGCCTTAAGTTCTACAAAATTATCATAATATGCAATGGAAAGACGTAAAAGTGTACATGGGCATATTTTAATAGATCTTGAAGTTCACTATGTTTTTAATACTTTCGTTGAGTTGAACAGGAGAAAGTGTTCCGACATTTTGAGGTGAGAAAAAAACGACGCATTTCCTAACGAGTAGAATTAAAAAGTACGACCGGAAATTTTGTTCTGCGCCTCAGTTTACTCATTGGTGCTCGAAACTCAACTTTAAAAATCACACCCTTGTATTCCTCGAGTCAGCGAGCCAATTAGTATAATAATAATAAATATTATCCAGCATAAAAACAGCATGTTATTATGATTTTTAAATTTCATGACCTTTCTCAATCGATTGCGAAAAAAGCGCCTTGCTCCAGACGCATAAAACAAGAAGACTACCGAGGTTATAAGCATTTCAGTTTAGCTGTTCTTGATGTCGAAAAACTAGTTTCCCTAAAAGATTTAAGGGGATTTTCGGTAAAAATCTCCAGGCCTGTGGTCTGAATCCACCAGTAATCCTGTTTTTTGTGAGTCTAGGATAGACGGCTGTTAATGGAAATGATATCAACTACGTTATTAGCTTCATTTGCCTTTCATGAATCATATGATCAAACTCCTTCCAGAATGTATACATCAGCGCTTCCTGCTTTGGCTTCCAATAATACGGAATCTGTCTCTCTCTCTGTCCCATCCTTCTTTTTGCATCGGGTTTTCATCTTGTCCTTTCCCTGGCACTCGATAACTATAACATAATGTACACTTCTTATTACAGGGCTGGCCAAACCGCGGCTCGCGAGCGACATGCGGCTCTTTTGTCTCCAATATGCGGCTCCTGGAAATATGTTGGCTGAGCTCTTTTTTTCATCACAACAGTTTAAAAAACTGCATAGATGATATGAATAAATATCGTTGCATGCGTGCATTTCCTCAGGGCTGTGTCCTAATTATTTATAATATAAACTTTTTGTAACAAAATGTGTATGTAAAAATCAAAACGTGTGTGTAATTTTTTTTTCATATCTTGTGGCTCTCGAACATCTGAGATCTATCGCATGTGGCTCTTACACTAAAGCAAGTCTGGCCACCCCTGCTATATACTATAACGTTTACTGTCATGGCGACGACGCGACTCCATCCGAAACTGAAATGCAAGTGGTTGGTGGACGCTTCTGGTAGAGGCAGCTTCTGTCCAATCGTTCTTCTATATTCTGTCTATTGTCTTGCTTTTTCCTGGCACAACGTGACCTAAAAAACGACAACAGCAACAACAAAAAAAAAAAGCTTAAGTGGAACCTTATGGTTGCTCTGTTGGAGATCTTAATTCATCTTTTACTAGAACATGGATTTTAAAATATAATGATAAATATAAAAGATATCATTTCTCTCAGATGTTTGATATAGATACACACATACACACAACACTTTCATTACATTTTTCATCCTTCAGTTGCGCTAGAGGCAATTTCATCCTCAGAGGAGTCTTCCACAAATATGTTCTGTTGTTGTTGTTTTTTTTCCTTCTTCGTCTTCTATTTTGTCAGTAAATGCCCGGCCGGCAAATTTGGTTGTGATTTAGCCTTATCTAGATTTAATAAGCGGCGGTAACTTAGATATGCTAGACTCGTATGCCGGTACCTCAGATATGCATGCCTGCTCTACCCCCTTCTGATTGGAAATGCAGGTGTTGTTGTTGTTGATGTTGTTTTCCTTTATGTGTGTCGCACGAAATTATCAAGTACAAATTTGTTGGTTGTTTTTTTCATTTTTGTTTTCTTTTCAAATTTCACGTGCCTTTGATATATCCCAAGAGTGCACGGCAAAAACGAGCTCAGTCACAGAATGGATTTCATGTTCAGAGAAAACTGAGATTTTCACTTTGACTGAGCTCTTTCTTTCCTTGACTATGCTATTTTTTGGATGACAGCTTTAGCGGACTCAGCCCATTTCTGTCAACGATACTGAAATAGTTTGTACAATGGAATATCAACTTGGGCTTGGGACCAATAACCCATAATTTCTACATTGTGTCTCTGCCCGTTTTCCGCGTGGACTCTTCTAAGGTGGCGTGGGCAATTGGGGAGGGGATGTTGTGTCCTTCCATTAAATTTGCCTTGGATTCAACGGGGATCTCTTTTCGCACGTGTCCCCCTTTTCGCACGTGTCCCCCTTTCAAAGAAACATCCCCATGAAAAAGGCATAGAATTATGATAGAAAGACCGAAGAAAAACAAAACAGACAAATACACGTAATTGGATTGATGGAAAATTACACCTTGTTAATAAATTAAACTGATCACCGATTCCTCTCGGCCTTACAAAGCCCTCGTCAAGTGCCAAAAGCCCACCCATAAACCAGCAGTTTGACCAGCCATGCATGTGGGCCATGAAATAGAATCACGTGACCGAGAAATTTATCATCGGCGCAGGCCCGGTGTTGTTTAGCTTTCAATAATTCCTCCCATGATAATAAATGTCTTGGAAATGTGCAGACTTCTTAATTTTTGCCGCATGAATTCTTCGCGATGCATTTAGTGCGTGAAGAGCTGAAATCATGTCAGCTTTATCGGTCGGTTTGCCAGCAGCCCCCCTCCAAAACCGCCATTCCTTCTTTCACTACATGTCCACAACTTGCGCGCGTATAAACACGGTGAGTACTACTGACAGAGCTTTGTGGTACTAGACCTTTTCGTTCAATTATGAAGGAGTGTGGTGCGAATTGTTGCATTGTTGACACGGATGATACGCGCGCAAGTCGATGGACGGAATATGGCGGATTGAACCGACTCGGTATCCTGTGTCCCGGCCCTCATTTCCCAATACCAGCGTAATTTAGGTGGATGATGAAGAGAGAGAATCGTGCCAGAATCTGGTATTTTATGGCACCACCAGAAGGTTTATGATTATAATTACTTTTTTTTTTTTAATGAGCGCCTCATGTCTCATAATGTGCTTATTTTTTTTTTTTTTTTTAATTTACTGTCAAAAGAAAATGATATTCCCTATGCAAAGGACGAGACGGAGGAAACATTAAGTTGATTGAAATCAATAACTCCAGGATGAAAAAAAAAAACAAAAAAAAACTGGAACGGAATTATCCTGGCCGTGAAGAGTGCAACCATGGAAAACTAAAACTGCGGGGCTGAGATACCGCATTTTCTTTCAAATCTCATTATTATATTGTGAAACATTCGATCAGAAATAATCAGCCATAATGATTGTTGTAAATACGATTGTTAAGTAATCTCCGCTTTTTTTTTTTTGTCCTTACCAATGCCAGGAGTATCTTGATACAATAGGTGTTGAGTTAAACGCTAACATAATACACCGTGGAGTATTTGCCATTTTGTTGTATGCGACATTTTGCGGATGTTGAGGTCTTGTCATAAAGATGGTTCTCTCGCTTCTAATTTCATTATAAAAACTTTCCGAGGTAGTTGTTTGTGGCGTAAATGTTGTTCTCTGATTTTACAGAACCTTTCATAGTTTCGATCCCCATTTCATCGAAAAGACAATTAATGCACATACAACAATATGGAAAATACCCGACGGTACACTTTATTTTGTTTGTTTTCTTGCTGTGAAATTTTAGTATGATAAAGTGTGACGGGTACTGAGAAGCGTCTTATCTGTGTTAATAGGAGAGAAAATTTACGACGCTGCAGCATACCTTTCCCTATCTTTGAGCAAACAGCTTCAAGTTTCAAGTTTAAGTTTATTATAGGCCTGACGACCAATGAAAAAAGAAAAATATACAGAAGAAGCGAGCAAATAAGATATGAAAAGACAGGGGAAAAAAAGAAAAAAAACCCACATTCGGTCATTCACTCCCTCCGCTCCTTGCTGCCTATGATAATTTATACAGTTACGTATTATAATATATACAATAAAATGTTATTTGATTGATAATTGTCAGTCAACAGCCATCATTCTTCCAGGGCAGCTCATACTATTTATGTGAGGGTATCATTATGGACAGCCATTTCACTCTCAGTCTCAGTGGGAGTTTTCCCATACAACTACGCAAGTATGCTCATCATAATGTGTACTGTGTAAAACAATGATAATTAACCTTTTAGCTCTCATCTTGGCGACTGAAAGTCAGAGACCGAATTTGCAGACTCCTGTGCAGTGGTGTGCTCCAAGGGCTCCAAGTAACCGGTTAAGTGAATTTCAAGACGTTCACCAACTTTTGATAACGTAAAATTGGACACAGATTGAGTGGCGGCCCCGCCGTTGGGCTAGGTGTGAGATTGTAGTGAGGCAAAATAAACAACAAGTTATGAGTGTGAAACCATACCAGAAAGTTATTATTATTATTATTATCGTTTTTATTCAATTATTTTTTCCCCCATTTCCTTTCACACTTGCAGGCATCCGCAATTACACCTTTTTATGAATTCTATTATTATTATTTAATTTTTTTTGTTTTTTGCCTCACTTGCCATAACTTTTATTAAATTAGCCGATTTTAATTTGACATTAACAGAGCATAATTTCATGGCGCTGTGGCAGTTTCAGATATAAAATTAAAGCAAGCTCTAAAAATATTGCATGAAGTAAATATTATGGGTGTTCGTGTCATGGCTTCTTGAGCTAACCACAGGTGCCAGAGATATTTATAGAGCCAGGGAGAACGATTTTTACTTGGACTTGGCCTGCGGGCTTGTAAGAGCATTAAAATAATATAAACCATGTCCATATTTATTTGTGTCAAGGAATATTTATTCCTATAAATTGAATTCCCACTCAGGTGCCAATTTGATGCCAGCTGGTTCAAATTTGTAACACTTAAGAAAAGTTATAACCCCAAAGACTTCGCCCCTGGGGGCAAATACTTCTCGAATACGTATCTATTGAAGCCCTCTGGTTCCGTTAATATAGCAATAACGGAATGATTGGGTTATCTAC
The DNA here is from genome assembly GCA_963931925.1 of Onchidella celtica. NCBI lineage: Eukaryota > Metazoa > Mollusca > Gastropoda > Systellommatophora > Onchidiidae > Onchidella > Onchidella celtica. The sequence continues at coordinate 54,890,730 of OZ007567.1, read as the reverse complement.
CGCAGACACGTGTCATTATCTATCGTGAAAGGGAAAGAGATAGAGAAAGAGAGAGAGAGAGAGAGAGAAGGAAAAAAGCCCTACCTGTCTATCGTGCCAATTGAATATGTGCATTGTGCCACGACTCTTCCAACTTTCTTCCATTGAGATTGTCGAAATTGAAGGCAGCCATAATTGTGTCTGTCTGTACATTTGTCAGTCTGCAGGAGTATTTGCTTATCTGTCTTTCTGGCTGAGTGTGTGTGACCCATTCGGACACCCGTTCATCCATTGAAACAGTGAGCGCGGAGCAATGAAAAATAAAAAAATAAAAACTAATTTTAAAAGCTGGAGGGAAAAGGAAACTGGTCCACGTCAATGGACACCCAGCTAAGAACAATAATTTATAGAGGAGCCTATCCACACATTGTCGATGGCCGGGCCAATCTCCCTCTTCCCTCCGTCCCCTTCCCCTGCCTCTTCTCCCGGGACAAAGCCATTAAAACGTTTGTTTTGTGGCGTGGAAAACACGGGGATCTGTGAGAATGGAAACCCTGTCTTATTTTTAGAAATAATCAATTTGCGAGTTGAAATTGAAAACAAAACAAGCATAAACTCCAGACACCCAGTCAAAGAGTGCCAGGCCGCGCGCGTGGAAAGAATCTTCGTTGGGGAATTAGTGTCAACTCGAAACGGCCTGGGCTTCAGATAGTGCTCTTCTAAACTTCCCTGATTCGTTTCACCAGCTTTGCACTTTATCGCCTCATCCGTTCATTTTTTTTTACATTTTTGGGAGGGGGGGAGGGGGTGGTTGGGCTTGTTTATACTCTATTTTATTTATTATTTTATGTTCTGTTTGTTTGTCTTTGCCGTGATTGCTTTTCGTCATAATTTTTGTCAGTGAAGCTGTGACAATAAATATGGCGATCACGATAGCCGTTTCGTTTCTTTAGCTGATCCTGTCCTTCTTGCTGTTATTATTATTATTATTATTATTATTATTATTATTATGGCATAATGTTATTGTTTTTGTTGTTGTGTTTCTCTTGACCATTGCATGAAAAACTTTAAAAACAGATTGGGGCATGAATCATGGGTGGTGAACTCCTTTGACAGAAAGAGTTCTCTTATTTTTCCATCTGGCTAAAAGCAAGAAGAGAGTAGGTAAAAGTTTGCAGTAATAAAACTGACCAATAAACTGACACATTTCAGTCAAACGGAACGAGAAATCTTTATTTCATTGAGGGTGGTGGGTGGGCCTTTAGGGTATCATCTGTTTCTTTCTTATCATTGTATGTTATTCTGTCTTTAGTATTGCTTCTTCCCAGCACGGTGTGCCGGTCATCGTGTCAACGTGTGATTTCTCCAAACTCAAACTCAGACTCTTATTTCAGTAGATCATGAGGCTTCTGGGCAAAAAATGCAGAGGTAGACAAAGAATAACATTATTTAGAGAGTTTGAACAGACAAACCAGGACAATATGGGCTTTTTTAAGAGCATCCGAGCGGAGAAATGAGTGGCGAACCATGATCGTCGATATATCTGTTCCAGATCCGGCACTTGAAGAAGAAGAAGGCTTCTATTTCTTTTTTATATTTGGCTATCCTCGTCTGTCCGAAATTCCTCCCCAGTTCCTTCCTTGCCTAAAATCTCTACCTTTAGATTTTGAAATTCGGCCACCGGGAAACAAGTGCCTCTGGCTTGAGAATCACTGATCTGAACAGTTATGGCACAGTACGTTTTTGAAAGTCTTCATGTCATTAGGAAATAGCACTGGCACAGAAAAAGGACAACGCTTTGAAAGTCTCCACACTACATGGCACATTTAATCAGCATACTTTTCTAGTTCAAAGCCACAGCTAAATGTTCATAAACAAAATACAGCTGATGTTTTGACGGAAAACATGAAAGGAAATATCTGCAGATCGTACGTTACCATGACATGTTTTACATGCTGCACGTAATGTTCCATCTGGTCTTCAGCCAGCCTGCATGTTGCAATACACATTAAGTTTTAAAATAATGTTTATTTATTCCCCACCATCTTCATCTTTCTCATGAAAAAAAAAAGGGAGGGGGGGGGGCTGCTGTGTTAGTTAAGGATCTTGCAATTTCTAAATAAACATCGATCAGTTAAGGGGCAAAATGTAACCTGAGCTGAACGACAGAGAAATTATGTCTTCATCAGTTTTCTGTATGATACTTCTTTTTCTTTTGCTTTGTTTCTCTCTTCTGTTTTGTGTTGACAAGTGAACTTTGTACGTAAACCGAATGCTTCCTGGATCACATCTGTAACAGTCAAACCGCGTCCATAAACTGGGTCAGCCGCAAAAAATGTAACTGGTTATACAGGGTTTACGAGTTGCATTACAATATTAAACGACAGACTTCGGTCCGTCAGACATCCCTGAAAACCAGCAATTTACTTCCTGATTTGCTTGATGTATTATGGCTGCGCGCATTATGTTGTATAAACAGAGAACATTTCACTAACGTCAGCATAACCGGTTAGCTTTTGGAAGTTCGTGTTTCCAGCCACAGGCCTGGATTTGGTCTTGCTACTTGGAGCATTTTGGAGTCACTCTTTGCGCTCCTTTCTGGATATTCCAGCGGTACCCCGCCTTTTTCTGTCTCCGCGATTTGGAGGGATGTTTCTGCAAGTGAGAGTTTTGTTTATTTCTGTCCTATCATTGTGTTATATTCTGTCTTTCGTCTTTGCTTTTCCCCTGCACAATGTTATCGTTATAGTGTCGACGTGCGTTCTCCAAACTCAAGCGGGTTGTTGGTGAGTCCCTCTGGTAAGGTCTCCTTCTTTCCTGTCCTTCTGTTATATTCTGTCTATCGCTTTGCTTTTTCCTGGCACAGTGTGGCCGTTGTCGTGTCGTCGTGCTTTCTCTGAAACTCAAACCCATACTCAAACTCCAAACTCAAACTCAAATTGTGTTTATTTAATGGGCGTGTCTAATCAGGCCGCTACCTAAAGGCACCTAGCGGCCTGAATAGAGTAACGGTGGGGTGTTTTGTCTATTAGGGCCTCTGGGTAGCGGCCTGAATAGAGCCGGGCCCGGGGGGGGGGGTCTATTCTGGCAGCTGCCTAGGGACATCTAGCGGCCTGACTAGAGTAACGGTGGGGTGTTTTGTCTATTAGGGCCTCTAGGTCTCGGCCTGGATAGAGCCGGGCCCCCGGGGGGGGGGGCTCTTCTGGCAGCTACCTAGAGACACCCAGCGGCCTGAATAGAGTAACGGTGGTGTGTTTTGTCTATTGGGGCCTCTAGGTCTCGGCCTGAATAGAGCCGGACTTATTTATTTAATTGGTATCTTTGACGTACAAGAATCTTAGTTTCCAAAAATGCATGACGCTTGCGCTAGGAAAGTTGGTCAAGGGTGTATCTTTATCCTTAACGTACTGGAAACGCTGTATCCGAAGTGCGTGATGCTGGCATAAAATATCAACAATACATCAACAAGGAAATGATAACACTGGATATATATTATATATCTTTAACATACTAGAATCTGTATCTCCCAGATGCATGCCAACAGCACAATACAATGGAGGTGGTTGGTGGGCACTTCTATTATATCATCCCGATGATATCATTATATTCTGTCCATCGTCTCGCTTCTTTCCTGCACAGTGGGGCCGGTATTGTGCCAACCTGGTTTCTCCAAACGCAAACTCAAACGCATAATACAATACACCAGGGAAGAAATTACGGCAATGGACAGCAGCACCTGCGACAGTCAATGTCACACTGTCAGACTAGCCACTAACGATGCTTTCCACATCATTCTTTGTCTTCAAAGTCCAGAGGGTCCTTTTGTTACATTTCATGCTTATCAAACATGTGTTCTATTCTGCACGCACACACAAGGGGGCAAACAGAACGATACCAATGCTGATAATAACTATGTTCAGGACTTGCCCATGCTTAACCCCAGTTAGTTTTACTCATTAAACTGCGCATACTTTATGCTTCAAAAATTTTATACAGGTTACAATCGATACCTACATCAAAAAGCGACCATTAATAGTTATCGATATGGAGGCGTTTATTTAACCCCCATTTATATAAGACTTTGTTTCTGTTTTCTCTTTTTTTTTTCGGAGAAAAAATTTCGGGGGGGGGGGAGGGGGGGTGTGCTGAAAAAAAAAAGTGAGGAGCTAGGCAGTGAGTGAGAAGCAGTAAAGAAAAGTAAATGATAGACATATGGACAAACCAGTTCATTTGAGAAGAACAGACAACATAGAGAACAGGAATCCGCTGAACAACTTTCGTTCACATGTTCAGCTGCATTCATAGTGAGATTTTGCGTGTTAACTAGTACCACACAAGTGTTTCAGCCTTTCATTATTTCCGCATAAACTGGTTGTATGTTTCTGTATCATCTTGATTACGGTATATCATTATCCTGGTACCTGCGTGTCTGTATCATCTTGTTATGTGTTTCTGTAATATCTGATTGCATCTTTATGCATCATCAGGTGTGATGTTTCCACTTTCTCTCACTCTTCCTCTCACTAACTTTCTTCTGACACCAGCCGTGATAGGCACGGCACAAACACACTATCTCTCTTCTATAAGTTATAACAAACGATATCTGTATTGCTTATCTATACAATAATTATTAATTCATTCAATAATAATAGGAACATAGGTCATACAATTTCACGTGAATTTCGATGGAATGAAATCAATGCAAATCAGTACATGATAATTAAAAGGGCTTCGTAATATTCAATTTCTAGCACATTTTATAAAACACATGGGTACATTCAGCATAAGGAAACCTCTCCTTTAGGGGTGTATGGCGCTATCTGGGCACTGGTTCTTCCTCTCTACTCTGGCTTGACTGCGCAGTTAGATCAACAGGTATCGGCAGGTACCAATAGGTCGGGAAGCCAAGACGCCACGATGTCGTAAATCAAAGGACAAGAAGTTGAGAAGCCAAGAAGGTGTTGTTCTTCCTCCTCTGTAGAAAAACAATCGCAACCTCCTAATCTACTGCTGGAAGGCATGACTTCCATACTTACTCCATGACGGATATTCATCACTAATACTTTTAACCGCTGACACTGTTATCAGTCAGGCTGCAGCTCCCATACTCCATAGGCTCCCATATAGGCAATAGAATAAACGATCAATACAGTTTTAATGATATTTACACGTTCCCCACGAAGAATAACGCTCTCTCTAACAGACCCCATCCTATAAGGTTTCGTAACATATATGTAACGGCGTTTCCGTGACTCTCTCAGAGGCAGTAGTTATACCAAAGTAAACCCACTAGATTTAGGTTCTACAATTATGAACATTAAGTAAAATACACATGCATCGTACAATTAACTTACCACTCAGCAACAGCTCAAATGCCGACAAGATACCAAAGATACCCCGCTCTGACAAAGGATGTTGCGGGTTCCCTGACCCTCCCCACTCACAAGACTAGTACAAAGTTACAGTTGCAGTTGTGGTCTCCTCTTCGGCACGAAGCTGGTGAGTGCTCTCAGCGGTCTGAAGTTGGAAGGAGCGTTCGGGGATTTATACCCAGTCGGGTAGCGTCCCAAGACGCTCACCGAGTGTGCATTAGTTATCCTAATAGCCACCCCCGTCGACTCCACGTCAAATACTATTGAAGCATCTCTACCCCCCAAGCAATTCCCAGGTGATCTGATCGTCAAGTACGGCGGTCAGGTAAACACTACCCTTTTCGGGTGTCAACGCTTTCCGTTGCATCCCGTACTTTCCCCCTCTGGCCTACAATAACTCTGTCTCCCCGCCGTCAACTATCTTCCCACGCTATTTATACCTTGCCAATCTGTGACCCTGTTACATCAGGTTACACAATTGTGTTATCTGCTGTCATCTGCTTCATCTCCTTTATAATATAATGTTTCTGTTCTATCTAGTATTTTTTTTATTTGTCTCTGATTATGTTGTTATTGATTGTCATATGTCTGTATCATATGATTATTTTTATGTGTCTGTATTCTCTGATTGGGTATCTTTGTATTATCTGGCTATGTATCTTTGTAGTGTTTGGTTTATGTATCTGTGTATTCGTTGTTTATATGTCTCTGTTTACTCTGATCATTTTTAATTTATGGCCCAGCATTCTGTGGTTGTGTATGCGTGTATTCTCTGGTTATACGTATCTCTTAGTCTTATTATCTGGTTGTATACCTGTTTTACCTGGTTATCAAGGACTACTATATGAGTAGTCCTTGCTGGTTATATATTAATATCTCTGTGTTATCTGGTTGTATATTTCTGTATTGTCCAGTGATCTCGTATATATCTCTGCATTCTCTAGTGATACGCCTAGAGTACGCCTCTGTACTTTCTGGTTGTTATTATCTTTGTATTATCTGGTTGTAGATCTCTATGTTCTCTGGTTTAGGTTATAAAGATGTCTCTGTAATTCTCTGATAGTATATCTCTGTTGTTTCTGGTCGTATGTCTCTGTTTTATCTGGCAAAATATTCCTGCTTTCTCCAGTTATGTATCTCCGCATGCAGTCTCCGATATGTGTCTCAGTTTTATCTGTATTCGTTGGTAATAATGTTTGTACCATATCTGACCATTGTGTTTCCCCATAATTAGGCCGTTGGCCCGTTGGCCACCTATTATTAGATTATCTGATGAGCCGGAGGTGAGGGTGGGGGTGGGGGGCTGCGCTGCTGAGGACAGGGCATTGCACGAGATAACCTGCTGCAGTGGGGGTAAGCAGGGTGCGGTGATGGAAAGAGGCTTCGGGCGACGAAGTATTACTCAGTGCCCCGGGGTTGAAAACCATTGCCATGTGCAGTGAGTTTACAAGTGTCACTTCCGTGACACAGTGCATGTCACACGTGTAAGACTGGAGGCGTAAATACTAGATTGTTGGCTTTCTCGTCACGTTTTTGTTTATTTAGTGTTATCATCTCTATTTCTTTGTGTATTTTTTTTTATTATTCTGTTTTGTTTTTGTTTTGTTCTGCTTTTGTAATACCCGAAAGCTATGTATAAGATTGTTATCTTAGTCCTAATATTTAGGGAATAGGGGTAAGAAATAATTTACACGAGAATTAATTGAAAACTGGAGAAGGAACAGATGGGAAGTGGAAGTGGGTGTGACCGGTGGCGAGAGAGTATCAGAAAAGTAAGTAGCGAGCATTGCTATTCGCGACCTCAGGTCTTGTTTGTTTTATCTCCATTTTCTGAAAAACTGGAGACTTTTTAGCATGTAGAAGAGGTATAACAAATGCACACGCTGGCACTTGCTGAAAATGCATTGTGGCACTTTTCACAGTTCCGATTTATTCTAACTCCTTATCATAATTCTAAAGCCGCAAACGCTTAACGCCAAATTTCTCTGTTGTGCAAAAAGTGGAGATGAAACAAACAAGAACTGGGGTCGCATATCAGGGGAAGCGATAGTGATTTAAGAATGCTGGCATCCACCTGTTCTGCCATGAAAAAAAAAATTTTTTTTTTCCAGCTTGAGAGAAAGTGTGAATCAAGATTTCCTTTCACTAGTCTGGGGTGGTCGGTGCTTGACAGTCTTATCGCAGTTATCAGCGTTGCTGCGAGTGTTTTATGTGTTATCTACATCAGTATCCATGTACATGTAGCTTGCATGCTCTCGCAGAACAAACCCTCGTCATTTAACGTCTCCTGGCTAGCAATGCAGGACCCCGTACGTACGGCCGTTAAGCATGTAGGTTTGCGCCTCGCTTAACTCACTTTCTCGCGATAAACCAGAGCTACTCACCCCCGAAACATCCCGTCTGTCATTGTGTGCATGCCGCCAATTCGGATCTGGGCGCGCGAGCTGGTCTCGTGCCCTCTCCACCCCTAGCGCCCCTCATAGCTACGACTTCTCCTGACAAACTTGTTTTCTGCGCCTTTCCCGAAGCGGTGGTGTGTTTATTGTAACCTAGCCCTCAACTGGCCGCTTGCTTCTAAGTTCTATTCAGCCTCTTCCACTTAGTTACTCACAGTGACTACTAATAGCATTTGTGCGTGGACTGCCCTGTGAAGTGCTCATACTGCGACTAGTGCGAGTTGTTGCGTGGACTGTAAATGTTGATACAGCGTGAGTAACGATACTGTTTTGGATCTTCATGAGCACAGATTTCCTCTGCCCTCTCGGTAGTTGTTTATTCCCCCGGCTGGTATTGTTGATGCAATGTTCAAAAGTGATGCCGGTGTTGTGGTGATGTGCGTTCACTATTAATTTAGTCATCATCGTGGTGTAGAACCCAAGGAATCAGAAGTCCAGGAGTTTACTTGCACTGATGTCTTGGTATGTCATCGGGGGCGTTCATTAGATAACAATCTAATACACTGCTGTTAAGGTCGTCATACGAACCTCCCCGCGAAGGTTGTATTTATTATGTCACCATGTAGACCAATATTTTACCCACAGATCTGTTTTTTTTGGTGTATTATTTCCAACTGATTTAATATTATGAAATATGAGTTACTGATGGATAAATGTGCTAGGCTGTGTGCTGTTTCATTATTTGGTACGGCATTTTTTGCGCAAAACCAGAGCAAGGTGATATCAAAGCTTTGATGGAGCAATACTGAGGGTAAATGTGGTGAGAAAAACGAAAATTTCTAATAGTGAATGAATCACAAGCAATGATCAAAGCTTAGTTAAAGAGCTTTTTTTTTTTTTTATTAGGTTTTTGTTTTTGATTTTTCAGTCCTTTTGTTCTCAAATTGAGTTTACCTACCAGCATTTTTTTTAACGTATATATAACTGATGCTATGATACAATGGATTGATTGATTGAGCCACGTTTATGCAAGATTACTGCCATGAAAAACGCGAATGAAGTACTGGAGTCCAAAGATAGTGACGAAGATTTTTCAAGCTATTGCTGTATGATGGTAACATTATAAGCATCAGCTTCGATTCAGCTTATCCTGATCGAGCCTTCCAGGGCTTAATGTTTGTGATAATTTACCGGCGTTTCCTGTGGTTGCTACTGACAACGATGTTACGAAGCGATAGACCATAGATGGCGACGTACACGACATGAGAGGGAAGGGCTGTGAGGGTGGGGAAGGTGGAGGAATGACAACTGATAATGGCAGGCAGTAAATTGACATATATCTGAGGACATGAAAGAGCTGTTAATAACACTCTTTTTTTTATCATTATTATTATTGCATGCGTAAAGGCTGGGTGAACAAAGCCTGGCAAATGGCATCAATTTATCCTTTCTATCTCGCTTTAATGGGGTTCGGCCTTGTATGTTTACTGGTCTTGACATAAAAATAATCCGGGAAAAAGATTGCCAGTAGAGCGGTTTTCATTATTTGATTTTTATTGTGCCTGTGGTCGATACGATATAATTTTCAAATATATATCAAATATATATACAGCCATGCTTTAATGTTGTATTGCTAGCGGATTAATAGAATCACCACCAGTGGCGGCTTGAGTCTTAACCATTTATTTTTCTCATTATTATAGAGCAAGTATCTTTCAGTGACCTCCGGAGGAGTGTGACTGAATGACAGAAAGAAAAAAGCCTTTGCATTCAATGATTTGGAATTATCATTACCGTGTAATTCGTGATGTTTGTACATCTTAGGCCTGTTTACCTGTTATCCTCTGTGTGAATGGTTTGTTGTTGTTTTTTCTTCTGTGTGCGACGTTTAAATTTCAGAACGGTGCGCTTCTGCCTCGTACTCAGAAGTTCATTACCATAAATTTGTATAGTAGCTAAGAATGTAATGTTTATGGGCTATATAAAAATAATATACAAAAAGCATTGTTATATTAAGCCTTCTATTAAGTTACAGGATGCTGACTCTAGTATCCTACAACAGGTTTAGCACTCTGCTAGTCTTAGCAAAGTCAAACTGTGGCAAAAAGAAAAAAAAGTTGTGTGTAGCAAAGCCTCGCGTGGGAATTATACACTTCTAAACGATACAATCAAACGTATAGGAAAAGGAAAGACAACTCAAACTTTCCGTATGTCGACCGTCTTCAAGAAAATAATGTAACGGAATAGAAATAAATCAATCAAACAAGTGTTGTTGTTGTTTTTTCTAACAATATTTTTTCTTTTCAGTAAGCGTAGCAAGGCTTCTTGTATGATTATGGTCCTATGTTTTCCAGTTGAATCTATGGGCTATGGTGTCGCTTTTGTTCCAGTCCGACAAACCAGCCCTCTTTTTTTTTTGCCCTCTCGTATCGTCCGTCATGGCCGTTAGTAATGACAAGTCACTTAGTCAGTTTGACAGTTTTATGGACATGGTATTTCTGTACAACGGAACTCACATTTCTAATCAGTGAAAGGATGTTATTAGGAGGGCATAGTGTTTTACACAGAAAGCTATAGCTGAACAGTGAAGACCAATCAGTATTTTCTGTGTTTAGCATTTTAGTTAAGACTATGTTCCCCGGACAATATCTTTAGTAAAGCGAAAAGAAGCAGTAAATCAGCTGGACGGCTGTGTGTTGGTGTGTGGATGTGTGTGCGAGGTACATTGTCTGGCATGCCGTTTGCCTGTATCGACAAGCGATAACATACCAAATTGATCTCATTCTGCTGCTGAGTAATTAAAATATCATGATTTGCTCATTACCGATAGCTGTGCTTGCTTTGTCGTTCTTTTGTTTGCAGAACCACCGGCTAGCATTATTGACATGACTAGTTTTTTAAGTGCTTTCTTCCTGCAATGAGGACTGCAATTCGAGAGCCAGAGTCTTCCTCTATAAAAGCACACGCCTGCTTGGTCAGGTCAGACCAGGACTTATCTTGGTTATGAATTTCATTTTAGTCTGGATTATGATTGCAGTGCCTCCTGACTGACCAGTGCAAAGGCTATGTTCATTCAGATCAATCATATTCATAAGGTATTTCATAAAATAGTATAGCTTATAATTTGTAGGAGCCCAAACAACACCCGGAGTTTTATTCTCGAAATATTGATTTCGGACAAATAATAGTCTCCCAATTAATATTACTCCATGCAGTTCATGGCAGCATAATTTCCACTGTTTAAGGCGAGGGTTTTCACCCGACCGCATGCTCGCACTCACATGACGCCATACATAACTTAACTAGAGCATTGTCGTATGCATGCACACAATTGCGGATGCATTCCTAAACCAGCATTGAGCAACAGGGAACACGGCAGACCACACGCAGAAAAAGAAGTTGTGCATATGAGATGACCATATTATTTCACCGGCACAGCGCTAAACCATAGACAAATATCCACTGTCTATTACTCTAATGCGCCGTTCATACTGCTCTTAGTTGTCAATCATAAGTCAATTTTGTTAATGAAGGAGATAAAAAGGTTTTGGTTTCGAGGTAGTTCAGTTTGAACGTGCCGAATACGAAGATTATTCTGTGTGTTTTGAACCAAAGTGGAAAGCAACATCATATCGTGATGCAGTGACGACACATACGTTATCTCCGTACACTGGTTGTTCTCCGTCCCCCAAAACAGTTGTTTAACGAGGGTTCTCTTCCCCTGGAGATCTCTTGTAGTCTCGCTGTAAAGAATTTCATTTGTTCTTTTTTTTACAAATTTAATCACAATGGCTCTAATGGAGTGCGAACCCCCCCCCCCCACACACACACACCCCTCTTTTTTGTTTCTCCCCCCCCCCCCCCCCCAAGCCTTTGCTCCATTCTATCTCAGGGGCACAATGTAGCTTACAGTCTGAAATAATCCCCATTGCCCTGTGTGTGCTTCAGGGGGAAAGCTATGCCGTGGAATAAACATCCGTCCTTGTTACTTTAGATCTTAGTGATGCCGTGTGGAGGTTAATTACCAATACAACTCTGCATTACCTGTTCCGCGTTGAGTTGATACACATCAATATAACAGAAGGCACGATTTTCTTTCTCCTTGCTGGAAATTGTCTTAGAAACAACAGTAGGCTAGCTAGCTGAATACATTTCCCAGAGAACACAGAAGGACGTTCTTTCACAGGGAATAATCACTCGTCTGGCATTAATCCACAAAGATTCGTCATTTATGTTTAGTAGATGGATGAACCTATGCTAGAGTGGCCGCAAAGTGGCCGCGATCGCATCGACGCGCCGTTAAACTCAAACTCAAAGTACAAGAGAGTGTTCATGTTACCCTATCCGGCACACAATCATGATTTGGTAGCTTTGTAGAGAACGTGTGGTGAAAAATAATGCAATGACTACTTGCGCCAAGTGACCAAACTGGATATTGTTTGCACAGTGAACTTTTGGAATGTTTTAGGGCTGGGTTAAGGGTAGGGTTGGGTTTAATTAATTGGCCACATTAATGTTCCCGGAAAAATGGCCATGAGCGGGTAATAAAAATCCTGTAGCAAATATTTTGGCTATATCCATGTAGTTTTTGCCAAATAAATAAATAAATAATTGTAAACAACGTAATTTTCCAAATAGGCTAGTTTGTCAAAAGCGTCGTGCCATTTGAAATTTCAGATTACCATTCAGAACATATGCATGGAAATTGGAGAAGGCAGACTCCCATTTGATTTTCATTGAAACATTTTGAAATTCATCACTCACCGGTATGTCTCCTACAAGAAAAAAAACAATGTTTGGCTCATTTTTCACTTTTTGGCAAAACATGTTTGTCTGCTGAAAAATCTGCATTTTTCCATGATCTGAAAGCACCCAGTTTGGCTGTGTGGCCAATATAACTTCTACCAAGAAATAAACTACATCGTAATTTTCGAACTAGACTAGTTTATCAAAAGCGCAGTGCCATTTGGTGTTTTGAATTACCATTTTGAACATGTTTATGGAAATTTGAGTCTGCTGAATCACAATTGGTCTTCATTGAGACATTCATAAAATTCATAACTTCACGGCATTTCCCAGAAGAAGAAAAAAAGTCTGGTCCATATTTCACTTTTTGAATAAACATGTCTGTGTGTCGAAAGCTGCATTTTTCTATGACTTAAAAGGCACCAGACCCAAAGTTTGTGATACTTTTCAAATATTTTCATGTAGGTGGATTTTGAATTATGATTGTTAGTACGGCTGGCAGCGCAATGGGTCAAGTCTGGGCTTTTTGGTGTGACTCAGACTTGAATGTCCTTTGAATCAACTTGTTAGACAGATTTGTTTCAGTCCCACTGGTTTGCGAGATCCCGTTTAATTCCATAGTCCACAAAACCGAGACAAAGCAGACCTGACTCACTGCGCCGTGGTTCTGGTGGGGTGGCTGAACTTGAAAGGTGTCACTGATTTTGACCTTGTGGTATATTATAAAGACGAAGTCGCAGTATGGTGATGTACAAACTAGTTTATGTTATCCCAGTGCAACAGAGGAAAGTACGGTGGGCATATACATGTGTATTCAAAAGGCGAGGAAAGGTTTATGACGAATGTGTAAGCAGGACTGCTTGGTCCGTTCAACTTTCGTTGCCGTTACTGTTATTCGAATTTTTGTCCACATTTTTCTTTGGAGCTGATGTTCACCAATGTAGATCCTGCGTAAGTTGGCCAAGCGCAGCTAAGTAGCCCGTTAGTATTCATTTACCTATAGTAGTAAATTCTTTGTAAATGTCTTCTTTTTTTTTTACATTATCTATTTACATCCTGGTGGTGGGCCACAGTGACCCAAAGCTAGTGTAGTATATTTTATTTTCCATTTCTTAGAAGTTTGGTATGTTTTGGGCAGTGGCGGATCTGCTATAAAAGGAATGAAGCTTAAGTTTCAGGGGCCCTAATCCCGGAGTGGCCCTGAAGAAACCTTTTTTTAAGGAATGAAGTTTGAATGTCACTCTGTTGTTGCCCCCATAACAGCCCCCATAACAATTCAAGCTTCAGGGTCCCGAAAATGTAAGCCCGCCACTGTTTTCATGGTTTTCCTGTGTACATAATTATATTCCTTGACCACATTTGAACCAATTGATGTTAACATGTTATAGTATGATTCACTTGACTCTGAAATGAACGAAACAACTCAGTGTGTTGTTTGGCTGCAACAGCACCAAGATTCAGGAATGTGACGTTGATTTGTTTTGACTGGCTCCGCTCGCAGCACAGGTCCTGTGAGAAGATAAATAGGACCTTGCTTTCATACTTCATGTATACTGTACTATCTCTCCCTTTCTTATGTATCTGTATTGCATTCCTTTTGTCATTTCCTCATTCTCACCCGTCATCTGTGCCAGTTCTGCTCGCCAGGCGGCCTCTCTCTCTCTCTCTCTCTCTCTCTCTCTCTCTCTCTCTCTCTCTCTCTCTCTCTCTCTCTCTCTCTCTCTCTTTCTCTCTCTCTCAAACTAAGTTATCCAACCTAACTCTCCCGGCTTGTCTGATTATAACAATGTGGTGTTTCTAACAACAGCCGCCGATCAGGCAAGATGATTCTGACAAACCTACATTTTGAAAATTGAAATTCTTCAGAAAATGCAGTGGATGAAGACTTTTTGAAAAATGCCAGTTGAATAAAAGTAATCAGTCTTTTTATACGCGATCTTCAGGAATACCCTTTTTTTTTTTTTTTGGAAAAAACCTGTCATTGGTTTCTTTCCGGACTACAGTACAAGAGTACTGTACTCTGGATTGAGTATTCTGTAACCAGGAAATAAGTGGGAAGGAATGAGATAATTAAAGCAGAAGTGGGAGGGAGTATGTAGGTGTGAGTCGGAGTATTCTGAGTAATTATGCTGTCTTAGATGTTTTGCAGCAAATATAGCGCTCTAGTTTTCTTGTGAACGCTACAGTGATAATTAACATACAATAAATCACACCATCAGAACCATCTCCACATGAAACTTGCTGGAAACGTTAAGTGGTAAATCATCAGCTGTTCCTGCAGGTGACAAATACTTGATAGCAGTTTTAAGAATCGCGGAGGCAAATAATGTGTATCTGTCTGTGTGCGTATATATTTACAGAACGTCTCAAAAAAGTGTACACATTTTGAATATGAACGAATACATTGTCAATTAAAACACATGCAAGATTTATCAGTCACATTAAAGATGACAGATGTGTAATTATTTGGCCGTTTCAGGCTAAACATAGACGACAATGCGGTTCAATAGAGTTGCAAACAATAGTAAGCAGTTCATGAACAGCCTTTGCTGAGCATCCAGTCCCGTTGCCTTTCAATAAAATGATTCACTGGCAGGAATACTATTGTGTACTCCACTGATAATCTTTTTATATTCCAAATATTATTTTTTAAAAACACAGAAAATCTGTGGGGTCTGAGCAAGGCTTGAAGCAAAGGCAATTTATGGTAGAAAGAGAAAGGTGTATGGTGCAAAGTCTGGGGTAAGAAATGGTTCAGAAACTATGTTATAAAACGGAAATGAACAGTCTGTTGAACACGCAGATTTGGGGAATTTTGTGTATACCTTTTTTTTAAGGCATGCCGATGTGTATATATGTGTGTGTAGTCGTGTGTTCTCTCTGAATGGATTTTCGCAAAGCCTTCGTTAAACTAACAGCGACCGAGTTTAATATTATGTTCTTCAGGAAGAGACTGAAAGAACATGAAAACAGAGAAATGCAGATATTACACCTTTGACTGTTGTATAAATACCATTATTATCATTTTGTGGTTGTTATTTTTTTTTTTTATTCTTTAAAGAATCAAATGCACTATACACGACAATTCCACCTTGAGCCCGGGGTAGACGTACATCAGATTTCTCCAGACTTTAAAGGGCAGCAGTAGATTATAATCTAGTAAAACGTCCATTTCTTTCCAGCGCTGTTCCAGCTTGTTTTCAAAGATACTAATTTCCTCTGCATCATGGTCATTAATTTAATGGGATGCCGTGTCAGGAATTTATTGTTCGTTGACTGAAGACCTCTTGACGAAATCAATGTGGAGGAGGGATTTGGAATATTTATCTTAAAGTGTCCGACCCGCTTGTGGTGAGCTGTTGTTTTGCTAAGATTTTGAGAAGAGTCTTTTAAAATTGCTTTCCAAGGTTTCGGGAATGTATTGTTTTCCCGTATGTCTTTTTTGAACAGTTACCAGATCTGCGCTCAAGCCAGGGAACAGTGCTCTACATACAAGTGTTGAAAACCTAACTGGGGTTTTTCACTTTTCTTCATACTGTTTCCTTAAGATATATTATTTCGCTCCTGTTCGACAGAGGCTCTGTTTGGGACAGCATTTCTTTCTTAGGTTTTATGAAGGCTGCACAGAGACTGTTTACAAAGCCATGACTAGGTTTACTTAAATTTAGCCGAGAATTAGTTGGGTCTTGCACAGTTTATTGCTCATATCTGGTATTTGTTGCTTTTTAATGGTGAGCAAGCAGTTCGAGATGAATCGGTACGGTTATCCAAGCGGATGCAAGAAAGGAGTTCCACTGAGTTACTTGAATGCATAAAAATGTGGGCTTAATATTGTCCAAAGTACCCATCGTATACCTGCCGTTATGTGATTTTTGTACTTGAAGACACAAACAGCGCTGGGCTTGCACTAGCCACGTATTCTATATATCTTTATTATTTCCAATTCTGACGTCACAGTTTTACAGCAAAATGTCGCGCCATCTGATATGCCACATTATGATTATTTTTCTGTTGTTAAAGCCGTAAACATTTTGTGAAATAATAATAATAATAATAATACACAGCAATAGCGCTTCACCCCGTTAACAACCAGGCCCTAAGCTCTTTACAACATTTATATCATATAATCACACACACAATAGGCAGGCATACTCAGGAAGAAACACAAAATGGACATTTCCGGGTGTAAAGAGATGACTCGTCGGCTGATGTTTAAAAGTCATAACATGTTCAGTCTCTCTCAAAGACAGAGGCAGAGAATTCCAAATCTAAGGCCTTTGAAAAGAAAACGATTTTTCACCCATGATCTTAGGCATTTCAAACTTTTTTGTGTCAGCAGATGATCTAAGATACCATGATGGCACATAGGGAGTCAAAAGATCAGTTAAATAAGTCGGTGCATTTCTGTTCATACATTTGTGGCACAGGGTAACCAGCTTATGCATTGTTCGGTTTTCTGTATCGCCGTATTGTATCTGAATGAAGTTACATTAAGTAAATCTTTATTTGCTGAAACATAACCAGATTTTCCGAACATCTCTCGTGCGTGACTGTTTCCATCATCCCAGTGCGCACGTAAACACGTTATTGCGTACCGCCGTTTTTATCTTACACCTTTGACTGATACCTGGAACAACAGATACTGTAGTCACCACAAAAAGTTTGCTGGGGCCAGAGGCTGGGAAATGAAGCGTTCTGTTACGTAAAAGAGGCATTTTTCTGGAGATACAATTGATCCCTGAACATTACATGACCTGGGCCTCTGACGTCATTCGGCTGGAATTGAAACAGAATAATAGGCTGTTGTAACCGAAGTAATGAAAATTAGTGTTAAAAGTTAATGTAATTGAAGTAATGGGGCAGATTGAAGCACGTTTCAGGGGCGTAATAATAGTTTATGTTTGATTAATCTGACTGTCTCTGGCTATGTCCGTATTTAAATCACTGACTGAGGGTATTGGGGGATGAGCCACGGCACAGAATGGGATGAGGTTGGTTGACTGACCGGTCATTTGGTCAGAGACTGCATGATACTTTGGAGTGTGCTTGCTAGTATCAGATTTTTTTTTTTTGGTTTAATCTGTCTAAGAACCACAGCTATCGTTACTTCTACTTCTTGTTGTAGGCATTCAACAAGAGACACAATGTCTAGAGAAACAAGAAATTTAACTCAGTGTAATTTCACTCTGAAAGTCTAATGAACATTAACGAGAACGACGTGTCATATGTCACTTCGTATATTAAGGGAGTTACCATTCTAGGCCTGGTCAGACACAGTCAGCACATGGCAGACAGGAAGTGCCCACTATAATTTCCTATCTTTTCTTAGTAAATCCGGAAAGACCCTGTACACAGTCAGCATTTCTTGGGTGTTCATTTTGCTGGCAGCAACTGGCTGTGTATGATACCTCCCTTAAAACTCTAAGCCATTTTAAGGTACTTGTTCAAAGGAAAAGCAAGAACAGATCATAAAGAAAAGGAAATTTGCCAAGAATTTAATAGAGCCCGTGAAACATGGGCAGAGAGAGTTAAACGAAATTAACACATGCACGAAATTATGAAATCCAGCTGATTTGTATGACGTGCTAATGCTGAGCTGAGGGAACACCTGGATGATGACGTCTTGCCCGTTAGATTTAATGAGAGACTGCAGAAACAACTTAACTGTAAATTATGTCATATATACTAAACTGTCGTATCTTGGATTTTCAAAACTTTTCAGGAGAAGTCAAAAACTGAATGGCTTTTCTATATCAGACTTAGTAGTTTGATAATTTAAAAAGCGTTATTTAACCCTTCGTTCTCAGAATTTAACCCCTCATTTGTAAAGCAACATGTGGGCTGCCAAGGGCTACAAGCATGCCAAAATAGCTCAAGTTAAAAAAAAAAGAAAAAAGAAATGAGAAGTCCTGTTTCGATAGTTCACCTTTTGTTCTGTTTTGATAGCAAGCTGAATAAGCTCCTAACTGGGAGTCCATGAGAAATTTCAGTAGTAAAATCCATGTACTTTCTGTTTCGTGTGAAGGTGTCGAAGATTGCCCTCGTGCCAAAATTAAAAAAAAAAAAAAAAAATGCTTACCAGCCTAAGACAACCATAGTTGTGGAGAAAATTAATTGATTGGCATTGAAACGGGAACTAGAACAAGATCCAGTGAAGAGAGAGAGAGAGAGAGAGTCAGATAGAGAGAGAGAGAGACAGAGAGACAGAGAGAGAAAGACACAGAGAGAGAGAGAGAGAGAGAGAGAGAGAGAGGAGGGAGAGAGAGA
This sequence comes from Onchidella celtica, assembly GCA_963931925.1. Taxonomy (NCBI): domain Eukaryota; kingdom Metazoa; phylum Mollusca; class Gastropoda; order Systellommatophora; family Onchidiidae; genus Onchidella; species Onchidella celtica. The sequence goes on along the minus strand of OZ007567.1, from coordinate 54,871,970 downwards.
GGGAGATGGGGAGACAGAGAGTGAGGGAGAGAGAGAGAGAATGGGTTCCCCAGACAAGAAAGATGATGCCCGTCTTATCGCATAGTAATTAATCATTAATCAGCCAACGAATCATAAGAATGTCATAAAGAAGTTTCTCGGGAGAGATAATGCCCGGAGAAGCACTTGAAAAGCTCGGGGGTGTAGGCGAGAAGTAACATTATTGGGACAGGGTTCCTAGTAAGGCACAACATTGGGAGTTGGGTGTTCCTTTCTCGGGAATTGGAAGAGGATTAGTCGTTAACGATCCCCGTACGCCGCCAAACACTGTGAGTGGCGTACGTTGTAGTGTCTAATCGGCACCACACTCCAAAAGAACAGTTTATTAGGATACATCTTTAAAAGTATTGGTGTCTTGTCATGTCCCAGAATGTACGAGTGGGGATATAATAACAGTAAAACCCTCTCTAGGATTGTGGCGCATCTGAGGCCACAAAGTACGACTAAGGGTATGACAATGAACTCGTCTTTAGAACGACAATAATACCTCCTTAAAGGAAGATATTCTGTGAACTCCAGGACGTACGGGTAGGGATAATAAAAATGCATGTGCGTTGGTGCGCACGCACGTAAATATTTTTAAAATTTTAAACAATGGAAATATGGGCAATGACGTCAATGGTAAATATCTGGAATTTCAAGAAAAAAATCCCAGAAATAATATCATTACAGACGTTTTTAAATGCCTCGAGGTCTATTAGATCCACGAGAAGGGCGCTGGACCACGAGGAGCCAGATTTTCTTTCTTTTAAACAAACAACGATCATTCCATGGAATACTTGTCTTTTCTTTTCGCTTCACTTTCTCCTCTTCACTCTTTCAAGCGCTTTCCTCCTGGTTCAAAGCCTTTCTTATTGTTTTGGAGCACTGGAAGAGAATTGGGCACGGGAATTTTGTGAAGGAAAGAAAGGTAGAAGATTTTAATTTTTGTTTATAAAGAGAATAATTCCATGCACTGCCATTGTTTTGTGTTGTTGTTGTTGTAGTTTTTTTTTTTTTTTTGCTCTCTTCCTCACTCCTTATCCTTTTCAAAATACTGCCCTGCTGGTTCAAGAGGATCTCTCTCTTGAAGCCTTTGGGACGATAATGAGGCAAAGGATTATTTATTTATTTATTTATTTATTATTGGCTTCTTTCTTTTAAAGGAGGCAAAGGGTTTTTATTTAATGTATTTTTTATTTATTTATTTACTTGTTTGGGGAAGAACCAACTCCACGCTACACTGATTGGTCATGTCTTTTGTCTTTCCCTCCTTCTTTTTCTTTCTTTAGTCTCTCCTCCCCCCTCCCCCCCCCCTTCCCAAATGATGCCCCGCTTGTTGAAAAAAAAACTAATTATCTCTCGGATACGCTGTTTTCCATCTCAAGGTAAAGATCCATGCTGCTAATCCTCATTGGCACACACGCGGATGTACAGCGACAATAAATGTATATTATATTTATGGAGATCGATGTGGACTTTCGGTGGATCCTAACCGCTAAACAGTTATCTGTATATATATCTACAGTGCACAGCTGTCTTATTACTGGCAGTCTGGCCGTGTGATGTCACACATAGCAAGGGCTTATAACCCACCAGGAGATGACAGAAGAGGAGGCGGAAGAAAAAAAATTTATCGATTTGCCTTCATTTTGTGGTTGCGGAAGTTGCTGCATTAATTTGTTGATGTTGCTGTCGTATCTGCGGATGTCCTTGCTGCTATTATTTGATACTGCTGTTGGTGGGTTTGTCGTCAATGTTGCCTACCACCTATGCTGCCGATCTTTTTTTTTTTTATTATTTGTTTAAATTTTACGTTGTTTTTTTTTCTTTTTTCTTTTTTGGTCCCATCTGTGTCTACTGGGGATACAGAAATTATACCAGTGTTGTGAGTCCATTTTTTGGGGGGCTTGGCTTAGATAGGCTTACACAATCCTATCTGAAAAAAAAACTTTCCTAATTCTGTTGCGATTTACTGTACTATAATGTTTCTTTATTATTTGTTTCTAATATGAGCTTTTGCAACATACCTTTTGTTGTTATTGTTGTTGTCATTGTATTCCCAACTTTTCTATGGTTCGATTTTACTCCCACTATGACGAGTGTGAATGATTGTAGTGAGCAGTCTATCAGCTTTTAAATCTTCTTTGTTTTTTGAGTTATCGTTACACATACAGTTACTCAGCCACTGTTAGTCCAGGCCTGGACAGTATTCAGTATGAAGGAATCCGTAGAGACAAAGCAGGACTTGGTATAAACTTTTGCCTGTGGTATTTTACATCGTGAGCTGTAGCTGAACGAACACAACTCTGTGTATGGTTTTGTAACCATACTACTATTATTACGGTTCACTGACAATGGCCCCCTAGCAAGAAATTAGTGACAGAACAGAAAAAGAAGGTTTAGAATCCCGGTACTTTCATTGTGAGTTCTTACTATTTAGAGCACACTTAGCGAATGACAAACTGCACACATTGTTGGGACATGCTAACGATCTGAGAATGAGTTACTATTATTAGCCGACCCGCGCAGGATAAGTCATTGCAGATTCTTTGTAGGAAGCCCAACCGTATATCTAGATCTAGGCTACATTAAAAGCAGCATTTGGATTCGATGCAATGACCAATAGAACTTACGCAAAAATGCACAGATGTGATTACGTTGATTTTCGACCAGCCATGTGCAAAGAGAGGTCAAGAACGAAATTTCCGATCATGCTTTTTGATTCTACTCGACGAAAATACGTCTCTGTTTTTGCAGCTCAATTTAATATAAACAATAGTAAAGACTGCTTTTTGTTCAAGATGAATGTGTCCACGTAACTCTTCGTCAAAAATTGATACAATTCACCAAGTTTTATTAATTTTGATGGCATAGTCGCGAAGGTTTAGCTGCTAACAGGTTCACCTTCTAGCTCCATTATAGTAAGATACCGACGGACTTCGGAGTAGTGGTTGTATAATATGTATTAGAACATTATACCGGGGCGGTTCAATTTGCCAAATTCAGTCCGTCGACCTGCACGCGTATCATCCATGCCAGCAGTGCAACAATTCGCACCACACCCCTTCGTAATTGAACGAAAAAGACGAGTACCACAGAGCTCTGTGAGTAGTACTCACCGTGTTTATAAGCGCGTGAGTTGTGGACATAATATAGTTAAAGAAGGAATGGTCCGTCTCGGTATTCTGTGTCTCGGTAGCGCACTGATGGCATACAGCTGCGAATACATGCCCTTCGCATGAACTCAACCACTGAACCCAGTGGAACAAAGTTCGCGCGAGCAAGTGTGACAAGATGCAATTAGGTTCAGTTGTCAAGTTCACTTGTGCGTGGCTTCATCATCAACTCGCCCGTTTACACGACCAGTGTTCCATTGCTCTAACCGCCAACTCATTCCGTAAAGGCCTGTTTACACTGCTAGGTTTTAGGAATGGGGGACTGTGTGGGAAGAATTCTCCTGGCTTTCCGACTTTTGCCTTCCGATTTCCCCCTTCGAAACATGACCAAAACAAACGATGCGCATCGTTTCTCATTCAGAAAACGGACCAGTGTAAACAATGTTTCGAAGGGGGAAATCGGAAAACAAAAGACAGAAAGCCAGGAGAGTTCTTCTCACACAGTCCCCAATTCCTTTTTTCTGTTCCTAAAACCTACCAGTGTAAACAGGCCTTCAGTCAAGTCCCGTGGAGGCGCTTACCCTAGGTCAGTGTTTCTCAAGGTGGAGCGCGGGACTTCAGAATGGGGAGTTGGGATTTTTCAGGGAAATCTTAATTTAAAAGTTCATAGTGTAAATTAACTTAACTGTATAGATAAACTGTCGTTTGTTTATGTTATGTGGGTGATTGCCTTGTTTAGCCTGGATCTTTTTGTATAATTCTGTATTCTAACGTCGTCCGATCACTGTGGAGGACACTTTTTTGTTTTTTTAAATTGAAGTGGGGCATGGGTCAAAAGAGGTTGAGAAACACTGCTCTAGATTGCAAAGGCAGTCCATTCAATTCAAATTACACAGTCAATGGCCCATTATTATACTTCCGTTCTCACAGCCTTGTCTAAACAGCCCGTTTACAACTTGAAGAGTGACGTAAGGACTTAAAGCTTATCAGTGGTATTTATTTACTGAAGCCAGCTGGAGTATTTCCCAGCTCTACGCTAGTGCCATTGAGTTACGGAGAACAGAAAACCGCAGGTTGGAATGTGGGATCTTGAGTGGTGCCATTGAATGACGACAATGTTGTATTGTGCGTACAGAATCATGTACTCTCACTTTGTTTCATCTGAAGTCACAAAAGTTGGATCCTCATTTTTAACACCGAGAAAAATTCATCGTGCTGATCACTTTTGCAAAGGTATTACAAAGTCTTAGTCTTTTTATCATCTCAAGGTGCCAGGAATTTTTGCTAATAGCTAAATTATAGGCCTGTCATTCTGGTAATATATTACACTGAAGTGTGATATCTTTTTCAATAATGCTCGCACCAGCCCCATTTGCAAGAAATGTATTTTGAAAAGATTTAAACAATGGATGGGCTTCTCATGAAGTCACCACACCAGTCCTGTTCATCTCCGAATTATTTTGATGGTCAGAGCATTGCACGGCGAGTTGCATATTATCATTTGTGACGTAAATCTAACATACTAATTGAGTTTGAAATATACAGAGAATTCCTGTAGTGAGTTGTGGCAATATCATGATCGCCATTGGAGATTCAGAATAGCGGTATGTAATCATTATTTTAGGAGAATTATCCGGTTAATATTTATAAGCTATTAATGAATCGTAGAGTTCAGTTTATTTGCTTGTGGGGAAAGGAGACGTACGAGACATAAATGAACATTTAGAACGGGAATAGATCTCCTTTATAATTCGGAACCGCACAATAAAACAATGGTAAACGATCTGTGAGTTTTAAAGCTTTGCTGCAGAAAAGAAAGTTCCCCCTGTATTCTAGATTAATTTTCCCTCTCTGCACTCTTCACGTGCTTATAACATGTTCGGGGAAAGGCAAACTTTTTGAAAAGATAATTGCAGTTATCTAACTGGCTGCTAAACCTAATTGTTAATAACTTTCGTTTTTTTGTTTTTTTAATAACAACATGCCATTATCCAAATTCGGATCTGTTTTATGCCTTTTTACAACTGTTGGCTCGGGGAAAATACCGTCGTTGTTGTTTTTTTTGTGTGTGTGTGGAAAGAAAAGAACTGGGACACAAGGCGAACATCACCTTAGTGTAGTGACATACTAGACGCGGCAAACTGCTGCCGCACGCGGGAGCGGTAAAAAAAAAACCGCCAACACGTGTTATCCTATGAGACCTGACATACTAGAGAAACCGTCGTCGCGCGCGGGAGCGGTTGCCGCTGTCTGATTTTTTTCTGCCGCGCCTGTCGGCGGGAAAATGAGAACCGCAACCGCGCGCGGGAGCGGTTTTCAGAGACAACACATGTTAGGCTATGGCTAGTGACATACTATCCCGCTCGCCGCGGCGGGATTTTTATTGCAGTGCAATCATCAGATGCACTTCGTTTCTCGCACACAGTCCTGTTTCTTTTTTTCAGAAATAATATTCAGATATTGTGAACTTTTCGAATATGTCTGCGGAAGTTATTCTTAGTATGGTGGAGCAACAGCCTGCTATCTGGGACAAGGGTTGTGAGAAAAACGCACTGGAGGGAGGTTTGCCGCTCATAGTATGTCAGGTTCAAACTTACGCGGTTTGCAGCTGCCGCGCGCGGGAACGGCAAACCGCGACAGCACGCGGCATAGTATGTCACTACACTTAGAGCAATGACACACTGGCCGTGTAAACTCGATGAGTTGAGAACGCGTGAATGAACTAGACCACTGACCTATAAAATAGGCTAAATTACTCGCGTGAGCAACTGTATAAGACAAGTCAAAATTGGGCAAAAAAGAAAAAAGTTGTATGTTGCGAAGCCCTGCGTGAGAAATAAAACCCAAAGGATACAAAGCAAACTAAAGAGAAGACAGAAAATACTCAAAATTTTCTGTACAAGACAAGGTGTATTGGGTTGACATGGTCAAATTCATTCCCGCGTCATTACATCGGGAAGTTTTATAATACCAGTGTGCTTTGTTGTTTTAGATATTTGCTTTAGGAAGTTCTCTGCTCTCGGCATTTACACCTCACATTTCTCGCTTTTTTTACATGTAGGTTTCTTGTTAATGTTTTTGTGTGTTTTGGCGGTAGGGAATTTTTTTTCTTTTTAAATTTTGCCCGGGCAGGGGCCTTTTTAGGCCTGTTCTTCTCGATTTCCAACTGTCAAGGTATCTTTAACGTGAGCAAAGTGCAAGCGGGCCTTCCGGGTTATTCGTCCTTATCGGAGAAGACTAGGTGCTTGATCCTACCTACCATAGGATCAGGGACAAAAGCATTGCCCCCAAAAATTCCAACATGCCTGCACCGACCGGGAATCGAACCCGACATCATAGGCATGGGAGGCGAGCATCTTGCCTCTAGACCAACTTATCCCTGCTCGTTTATAATACCAGTCTGCTTTTGCCTTAACTTAAAAGTTCATGGCACCGTCGAAAGTTATTGCATTTTTCTGCTTACGTCGCTTCATTTGTTATTTAACGTTCATGTGTGGCGTGACTTGCTCTTGTTTAGACGAAGAACAGAGACAAACTAACTTAACGACTTACACAACGGAGGCTAGGCAATGAGCCAGCTGGAAATCAGAGGGAAAAAACTATCCAAAGGATTTGTTTCATTAAGATATTGTATTCGTTTCAAGTGGCGTATTTTACACAGTTGAAAAGGGGAACGTGGCCAGGGTGTGCTAGCCTTGCGCTGCTAGAGGCTGAAGTTGTTTGCGTCAGTGAAAGGACGGAAAGACTGCCATCCAAGGAAGAAGCCAAAATTGTGAAATACGCCGATTCATCATCAAATAAGAATGTTTGGGAAATATTTCCATCTTAATCACTGTTGATCCAGCAGCTGTGCTAATCTGTTAAGCAAATTACTTTACGTACTAGCTTTATTGCTATTGCTCTCTCTCTCTCTCTCTCTCTCTCTCTCTCTCTCTCTCTCTCTCTCTCTCTCTCTCTCTCTCTCTCTCTCTCTCTCTCTCTCTCTCTCTCTCTCTCTCACCTCTCTCTCTCTCTCTAAGGACGGCAGTTTTTAACCATAACTTCTTAAAGCGTACTTCGACATTATTATTATTGTGTCCCCATTATCTGGACGTGAGGCTCTAACCACAAGTATTTTAAGAGAGTGATAATGCGTAGTTTGCTTGAAGGCATGTTTACACCTGTACATTGGGTTTATGAGTGTATCTGTATGCACGATAAAGTACCACTGTATACATAAAAAGAACAGGTGGGTGGTGTACGCTGTGTATGGGCGTTCATCCGTCAGTTAGTAATAAGTGTGACATAAATTATGCCTTGGCAATTCTGATCATACCGAGCGACCTTGTTGCACTCGGTTCTTGGGTGGATAGGTCAAGGAATATTTTCCGGGAAAACAGAATGAGTAAACACGTTTCTTTGTATATTTCAGATGTTTACTCTGAAATGATGCCATGAGATAAGGAACCCGGAACAAAGTGATGTTGTATCAAATGAGGAATTAATTCTTAATGTGGAGGAGAAATGCCGAATACTGCTTTTTATTACTTTATCATTGATTCAGGTGTACGTTAACTGATATCAGTTTCTTGATAATTCCCAATGCCAAAATAGTGTTTTCAGTGACTATGGAATGATTCGGATACATTTCTTTTCCAATTTTCAAAGTGTAGCCAATCAATGTGAGAGGAATTTTTTTTTCTCCGCTGTTTCCATTACCACAGATAATCAGGACTCCGATACGGAGCGGAACAATGGTCGCTTATTACTGGTTATTCGAAGCTAAAGAATCGGTTACTTCCAGTTAAAAATTCAAAATAACATTTCCTGAAAAATTACTTTTTATTTTCTGCTTGAAAGTCAACATGAAAAGTATTCTTTTAGATTTTGAATACTGGAATGTCCGAATACTATGCACCACAGAATCTGTCAAATTTGAGATTCCCATGAGATTGTGTGCGTGATCGATAGCTTAGATTTTGTATCGAACCTGATAGAGTAAAGAGAGATCACGCGTGCTCGATATTATTATCGGAATTAAATCTACAAAAAAGTATAGGGCTTTTTTTTTTGTTGTTGTTTGTTTTTTGTTTATTGTCCGACAGTAAACTTAGTGGAATAGTTAACCAGAAATATCATTAACAAACCAAATATGAGGAAGCTGTTATCATTTCTTTCCCGCCTGTGTGAATGTTTACAAAATATATGTTTGTAGGGATTCCGTAGACTATCTTATAATCTGTAAAGCTGAACCTTGACTGCTTTAGAATCCAAACCATCATCCGTTAGCATTACGTCTTCGCACCATCTGTAAACTTTGCAAGGTCCCTCCGAGCCTCTCAGCTTACCTTTTTAGCTAATGAAGTGTTTACAAACATAATACTTCTCCGATTTAGTCTCTCCTTTCGAAAATACAGTAATAATTCATGTTTGGCGTTCCTTAAACAAATTGACCCGTGCGGGCACTGCTGCAGTTTTCTTACCAGTATTGCAAACGCTTTTATTATCGTATTACACTGATTACGTGCCGAGCTGAATGTTCTGTGTCTGGTTATTCCACAGTCATCGTGTCTGTAATAATAACAATGACTGTTGAAAGATAACCTAACTACATGGCAAAAGGTCTTGAATGTTATGACGAAATGTTTATTTCCCCCCATGACTGACTCTGAAAGTATAAAATATTAATTTGTTCAGCTGACGTCACGAAAGTTGCGTTTGTAATTGGTTTTGTTTGATTTAATTTTTCTAGATCGATGTTTGATATTGCGAAATCATCGATCTGACGGTGAAAATGTTTGGAATTTATCACAAAGTCTTTTGGGTGCATCCAGACGGCAGGTATCAATAAATCATCATCATCATTATCATCATACTGATCATAGTCAATAGTATATTCAAGTACGATGTATTGTGAATACCTCTCCGATCAACGAGAAAGGTATTTTGAAGAAATATTTGTATAATATAACAGATCAGACGGTGACATGTTTTCACTTGAAACCATGCTTTTTGCCTAAATTTTATACTACTTTTACTGACCATTATGATGGAAGAGCGTTCCAAGACTATTTACAGCTCGGATTTGGTGAGAGAAAGGTATTTTAAACTAAAAATGTATTTTTAAAAATTAGACATTGGCTTAGTTTCACTTCTAAAAATTGCTGTTCACCGAAATTTTAGTCTACTTTTACTCAAAATTGCGACGGAGCATTGCAATAAAGTCTACATTTCAAATGTTGTGACGCAAAAAAAAATGAAACATACAAATTTAAAAAATAAAAAAACCTGCTTCAGTGGCACAAGAACTTCAAAGTAATCAATGATTTCTCAATGTGATATGGTGGCATTCATTATCACTGCAGTTTCAGTGCAGCTTCTATGGATTGGGCTGATTAGTGATAGTCTGCAGTGAACTGGTCTTATCCGATCGACCAGCCTTTTTATGTTTCATCATGTTAATGATATTACCGCCTTTTAAAATTATTCAGACCGTTTCAGATTGTGTCGTGGGGAAGGGGAAGGGGTAAGAATGAGGATATGATTTGATATAAAGCGAACGTGAAACGTAATCTGTATATCATTGATCGCTTACTAACATTCAGCGAGTCAGGATGTTAATGAAATCCCCTTGGAATTCTATGAGTCTTATTTCAGATACTTACATTTTACTTTTTTTGTTTAAAGGGTCCATTTAAAAAAAAAAGACTTGATAACATCGTCAAGCACCATTTCAATGCATGCTTTTGTTACTGACTGAGGAGAACTGGTGCTGAAATGTAAAACTTCGTACAATAATTATTATGAACGCCATCTCATTAAAAAAAAAAAATTCTGATTGTCCAGAATAAGGAAACAATGATCAGACCAGTCCTGTTGACGACGTAAACAACGTTAGGCAGCAAAATGATGGGGTAAATTTCATACAAGTCATTTTTTGGATTTTACGGATAAGATAGGAAAAGAGCCACTTTATTATCCCACGAGGGACATTCTCTTCCACATGGCGTTTAAGAGCACATGCATGGGTGCACACATCTAACGCATCATTAATAAACAGATTCATAACTCAATAAACTCAGTACCAGGCATACATGAAGTGACACGGTAAGGAACGTCAGCTAAAGTGTCTTGTTGGGGCAAATTGCGGAAGGCCAAAACCATCTTCTGTATATAATAATTTCTGTATGAACTTCGGGTATTATAAAAAAAAAATATCCCTACGTACAAAAGGGTGACTTGATTAACACTGATGACCCTCATTTAATTTTGCTTTGAAAAAAAAAAAGAAGTATGAACCCACTATTTTTGCTTAATTAAATCGCACGTGGACTTGACGCGCTTTAATGTTTAATGTGATCAAATTTTATTATACTGTGGCATAAACCCCTTGATGGTAATGTTGCGGAGGATTCCTTAGTTGAGTAAGTTTGATCATTTAATGAGAACTGAAGGTGTATGGCACTATCTTATTTTATGTGGCCCTCCCCCCCCCCTCTCTCTCTCTCTCTCTCTCTCTCTCTCTCTCTCTCTGTCTGTCTCTCTCCCTCTCTCTTTCTTTCTCTCTCTCTCTGTGCTTGGTGATGTTACTGTGACTCACCGTAGTTTTATGATATCAGAGTTTAATGGCCAGAGACTACCACGGCTGTGAGTCTATACATTCCGTTTGTGCGTTTCACTGGAATAATTACGACTTTTTTTTTGTTATATCAGTTGACTCAATCGTGAATTAGAAAACGGTGGAATCCCCGGTCAGCTTGCCATAAAAGTCATTAAATAGTCACTGAATGTCATCAACAATGCACATCAGCCGGTAAAAAAAAAAAAAAAAAGTCTGTTATGTTGCTCAAGTTATAGATAACTCTACCACACCAAATCAACAAATTGAGGTTTTTTTTGTTTTGTTTTTCTATACAGCATGGGACAGAAGAATCAGCATTAGCTGAGAGCGATTCTGACGAAATCGGGCTTAAACTAAAAGGCCAAATTCATGAGAAAACCCCTCCAAAGGTGGAAACACTATCTATTGAAATAGAGATTAATTGCTTATAAAATGGAAAGATTAGCCATTTTTCTGCATTCACTTAAAATGTTTTCCTTGAAATCGTAGTAGAAATATTTTATTTCAAATTTTTTTTTTAATAATAACAATTTCACCTTTAGCCCAGTTTTGTCAGATCCACCCACAAATTATTATTCGTAACAGTACTGTTTACGGCGAAGTTTATGTTGTCACAGTACATTAATTTAGTTCTTGGCCTGCAGCAGTTTAAGCCATCTCACTCGCGAGCCTTTTGATATTCTGCATATTGATTTCCCCTTGTCGATAAGCACGGATCAGTTTTGTGTGTTGACTATCATGTATTCAATCGACCATTAATTAGTATTGAAAACATAATATTTGGACTGTGCGTCAGGTGTTGCATACCAGTGCATCGATAAGCCGTCGTGATGTGAGACCTTTAATGTACTCTACATGTACTACAAACAGGTATCACCCTAAAGTAATTCACCAATGTTTTTTTCGTTTCCACCCAGATTTTCAGTGTTCAAAGTACTTTTTTAACGAAGTTCATTTGCAGTTTTTATGATAAACGACCTTTTTATGGTCGGTGGATCAGGGCGTTCTCTGAGATTTGCAATTAGCGGTTTTCCGTTGGATTATTTGTGAAGCTGCTCCATGCAAACAGACGGGGGGTTTAATCAAAATATACCAGTGGTGTTCAAGCCATCCCTGCACCATTAACCACTTTAAGACCAGTTTTGTGGTTCGGGTAAACAAGAAGTAGGTACGTTCTGGAACCTCGCTGACCCAGATTTCAGCGCAGCTCCACTCATTAACGGATCAAAGACCAATAGTTGTTTAGAGACGTCGATCTCTGGAACTGGGCAGGTGTCTAAAAAGGAATGCAATGCCTCCAGGGTGTAAATAAAGACTCCAGTGCTTGAGTAGGAGAAAAGGCTATACAATATTATTTGAATACAAGTAATTATCTGCAAAGGGAGCTGATGAACGGACGGAGCGGTACTGGTTATTATTCTGCCCTTGCAAGTACCAGGGCTGTCTTAATACTATTATGGGCCTGTAGGTAGATTTTCTTGTAATGTGCGGGATTTTCTTCCCCGTTTCAAAAACCGGTGTAAATTTGCATGCCAGGGGCCTCCAAACCTAAACCCTTGAACCCCCCCCCCCCTCCCCCCGAGCAACTGCCCAGTGTAAGCCCATGCGTTAAGACGGCTCTAGCAGTCACTGAGTTGTTATCTGACCTAGTTACTGAAATATTGGTGTGTATAATTACAATACACACAAAAGAGAGATTATATAAGTCAAGATCTGTCAAGAGATTAAACAAGAAATGACATTACAGCGTGAACGGAAAAGAAAAAGAAACAATTCTGGCGTGACAGTTTGTTCGTGGTTTTTCAGTGTCGGCAACAGCTGTCGAAATTCTTTCATTTATCCTTGTGGCTGATCTGTTATTTCTTGGTGTTTTTTTTTTCTGTATTTAAGTAATTACATTTTCCGCCGCATGCGTTCTGTCTGAAAGTACTCTTTATCCTTGCTCACTAGCTGGCGAGTACTGAAGTATTCAACTGCAGCTGCTGCTGGCGCATTTTGTGAATAAATGTATTTGTGATAGGACGTGGGTGCACTTGAAAACCTTGCAGCGTTGACAGTGTTCTCCATCCTCCTCTGAGCATGCGCTTTGCTCGTTACTGTTACACTGTATTTCTTTTTGTTCATGTACAACTCTTTTCCTATCTTTTACTGCCAGTCATGCGAGACAGCAGCTCTGAAACATGAGCAGTATTATTCAGGGTGACTCAAAGCCAGTATTTTGTACTTTTCAAAATGTGTCACTCAGTGAGTAAGTTGCTGATGAACATGAGTAATTCATTTTTAATTCTGTTCATTTTTAATCCTGTAATGATCAGACATAAGAGTGCCCTGTTCAAACATTTTAAGATCTACACAATTTTTGTGAAATGAATTAATGAAACAAAAAAACAAAACAAACGTAACAAAACACAAAAAAAAAAAAAAAGCAAAGAGAGAAAGATAGAAGGAAAAGGCATTGTAACAAGTCAAATTATGTACTGATTTATATAAAATGATTAGAAATTGCCCAATATGTAGAACATTGGGCACCGAGTGAAATTTTCCAAATAAATCTGGTTTACTGGGCATGAGAAATCAACATGTAGAACAGCTGTAGGCCAATTGTCTCTTAAAATGAGAAAGAAAGAAGTCAAATTTCAGTGCAGCCTATTTCAATGTATGTCGTAAATGAAAAGATGACAGTGATAATTATTGCTATGTTAAAGTTTGAGTTTTAACATATCGACCAAAGCTGGTCTTTATCCAGGCCAAGATAAGATCAATGGAAAGACTGATACTCTCGGTTGGTGTTTAGTATTCCATATGTGCAGTTAAATCCATTATTATGCTATGTTCATAAGCGCATTACACGGACATTCGTTTGCAGTTCTTTCCTAGACATTCACGCTGTGTGTCTGCTTACCCCCAAACCATGCATGTCTTCACTTCCACTCACAGACAAGGGACACTTAGAGACAAACGCTAGACATCTATGGCCCTTTCTCTAAAACGTTCTGCTTTGACGCATGACACGAGCTGTCCCTTCACTGATCTGGTGACGCAGATCAATGGACATACATGTATTACATAATATTAGCTTAATTTAGTAGAGGGTCGCGTCAAGTCCGGTTTGTGTCAGTTTTGAATCGGGCTTGAACTGAGATTGAATCAACTAGCGAGACAGGCTTGCTTCAATTTCATTAGTACGCCGGGCCCCGTTTAACCGCATAGTCCACATCTCGCACTAACACCGAGGCAAGGCGGACTTGCCCGAGTGCGTTAATAGTATTATAGCCCTGTCTGTCACTGTAGTCGTGGGGCGACGAAATTATTCACATTAAGCTTCACCAACACATGTCGTCACTGACATTCTTGCACAGTTGCCCACGAAACACGATTAATGAACTGAACAAAATGCAATCAGGAAGTATGTACATGAATCGGTGCCGCTGGTCGACCACAGTTCTCTAGAGCAGAACGTGTTTGGATGTCTGTCACGTGCACGATGGTTTCGCGTGACGAGGACCTAGCGCGAGCCTGGAAGTACATCACGCGATGTCTCGCGCTCGGAAAATATAATCAAGGCGATGATTGTTTAGGCGTATGGGAGCACAATAAATTAATTGTCCAATGAAAGTTCGTGTGCTAAACAGTGTTCCAGCAGTGGATTTCTCATTAATTTGAATGGATCATACGATGATCCTGTATCACTTCGTGATGGTTCACATTATTTAATCTGACATTGCTACCCCAAGAGCTCGGATAATAATTATAGCGCACCTGTTCTCTTGTACAGTGTCACACCTACCGGTATTGAATTAAGTAATTGGAATTGAGCACATATTGTATATTAATATCATGCGTGTAAGGCGGAGATAAACATAATTGTATTAGAAAATATCGATGATCATAAGACTCGAGTAGGGGAGCTCAACAATTAATGAGGATACCGATTATTAGGTGTGTAACATCATTAAGTACAAATGGAGACATGCAATGAAATAAAGCTCTTTAGTAGATTTTTGTGCGTGAGACATATCAGGAAGGAATTCGATTAGTGCTTATTTCGCAATTGAAGCCATTTCTCACTGTAACTAACGGAATGTGTTAATTTCAGTATATTTTAGGACATTCATTGTCGCATGTGAAGATTTGGTAAGGATGCCGATTTCCGTATCATAGCATTGGCCTTAGTTGTAGTTGAAGAGGCTTAAAGTGCTTGTATCTTTTTCATTGTTGTGCGTTTGGTTGTATTTCCTCAGAAAGCTCCGCTTTTTAAAAGTTAGCAAAAGCATTCTGAAAATATTTTACACCATGGCTATTCAGAGCGTTTTGATGTATGGAGTTGTCTGTTGGGGAGGAAACATCTTACAAAAAGATAAAAATAAGATCAATAATTTAATTAAAAAAGCATCCAAAATTTGTATCTGTGATCTGCCATATTTTGATGAGCTGTACACTGGTGCTTGTATTAAAAAAGCTAATATTATTATAAATGACCCCCAACATCCCCTGAACAAGGAATATATAAGATCTGTAAGAAGTTTAAGGCTGTTGTCAAAGAAAACTAAAACTGAGCGCTACTTTAAATCGTTTATTCCATCATCAACTAGGATGTTACAATAATGTCGTCATCTTGATCGTAATCTGTGCACAGTTGAATTATGTCCTGCGTGTCAGGTCAATGTGTTTTAGTTAGGGAAGCATATTGTGTGCACTGTTAATTTTGTTAATTTAGTTAATTTATCAGTGTGTGTGTATATATGTGTGTGTGCGCGCTATGTATCATACTTTCTGCTTCTGTAACTGTATTGTTATGTATTCAATGATCAAAACAAATTTCCTTGTACAAGGACGAATAAAATTTATCTTATCTTATCTTATCTTATCTTTCTTTCTTTCTTTCTTTCTTTCCCGGTTTGTTTTTGTGTCGCATGGATAAATTTATGAATGGTATTTGTTTGGACTGAATGTTTGGTGGGGATCGAGGCATTGTCAATATTGTAATATTATATTCAAAACAGTTGCCACCAATTTTGCCATGGTTGTTACATAACTATCCTCTTCCCAAATACCTGCAATCTCCCACGCTGTTGAAACGCCGCATATACGTTCATTCCTTTGGTGAGGTTCTGTATACATTGGGTATACTGTGTGGCAAATAAATTGCCTACCATCCACTCACCTCCTTTAGTGATATTGTTGTTACTATAAATAATATTATATCTAAGCAGACCACCCTAGCCTACTGCTTGGTTCACAAAAATACACTTTCTCCGGCATCTTGATATGCACTAAATTTATGATAAGTTAATGCTACACCGGGAAGTTTCACTAAACTGCCGAAAGATGACAACGGGAGAAAATATCTGTTCACGTGTGTGTGTGTGTGTAAAAACCACGGTCAGAAAAAGCTAGGAATGTCAGACTTTAAAATGCAGAGAGGAAAAGGCCCGGCTCAACTTTGAAAACTGTGATCGCTGAGCATAATACCAAATAAATATGTATCCTCTGTATCATTACTCCACCGTGAACTAAATTAATTATTTCATTTTTGAGTGAATTTATATGAAAACCACTACGTCGGTCTGGAGGCAAGCTGCTCGCCTCTCGTGCCGACCGAAGGTACTGGGTTCGAGTCCTCGGTCTGTCCAGGTATTTTGGAATTGGGGGTGGGGGGAATCTTGTCCTTGATCCAGTGGTAGGTAGGATTGAGCACCTAGTCTTCTCGGACAAGGACGAACAACTCGGAGGGCCCTTGTGTACACGTTAAAGCTACCGTGGCAGCTGGAAGACGAGAATAGCAAGCCTAAAAAGCTGCCCAGGCAAAATCTAAACAAAAAAACAACAGAAAAATGAATCCCTACCACAGAAACACACAAAAAAACAAGAACAAGAAAAATAAAAGCAAGGAAAATGAAGTGTAAATTTGCCCCTTTCCTTAAATAAAGACCTAAAACCAACGTCCCATTTGTAGGTTTCTTGGTTGACCTGGAGTTCTCGGCGTAGCGTAAGTTTTGCAACTCGCTGCTATGTTGATATATATATAAAGATGATATAATACCTGGCTCTATTCAAAACTACAGTATAATGCAGTAGCCTACGGCTGCAGT
>OZ007567.1:54845141-54850141 GCA_963931925.1 Onchidella celtica | reverse complement strand
TGTTGCTGGTGTTTTGTATTTCCTCATACATCTCACAGTTTGGTATTTTGTTTGATGGGGAGGAGAATGTTAGACATGCTGTGTGGGAAAAGGAGCGAGCAGTGTAAAGAAAACTACATTAATGTTAATGGAATTTGGTGATAACCGCTGCTTTGATCAGGGAGAAATAGACCTTTAACCAGAAACTCGCGGGCACAAAATGCTGTTTGCATCCGCTCTGGAACACGTTTTTTTCATTAGCTGACGAGGGTGACTACAGCTCTGAGACAGAGACAAATAATAAAGAGAGGTTTCAGGTTGGCCTTGTCGGTGCACCGCCTACTTGAGCTTTGACAGAAATACGCGTATTTTCCTATGACGGGCAAGCGATCAGAGTGATACTGAGGGGAATTTGCCATATTGTTGTATGCCACATTTTGCCGATTTTGAGGTTTTTATCATGATATTTAATAACATCAGATGGTAGCTCCTCCATAAGTGAAATAAGGAAATAATACAGAGGCAACCAAAATTTCTAGGACACATCTGTCGCCCCAGGAGCCTCGAACATCTAGCAGTCACAGGGAAGATCGAAGGCAGGAAAAGCAGGAGAGACACTGAAAGTCTTAATTCACGGACAACAAACAAACGTCACAACAACAACTCCTTTTTGAGGTTGGCTGATGACAGATCCGAGTGGAGAGCCATGATGGGATCGCCAATGTCTGTTCCAGACAGGGCAACTGATGATGATGATGATGATGATGATGATCATGAAAGTGATTCTGTCACTACTAAATTTCATTAGGTATAAATGTCATTCCAATCAGTTAAAAACTTTTTTCGGGATATGTATTTGTGACGTCATGTTTTACGTGTTTTAGCCCTTTTGCCGACCAAACTTCAATCCTCATTTTCTCAAAAAGGCAAAAATGCACATAAAATAATAAGGCAAAAACCCGACGATACACTAGCATAACATGCTGCACTGGAGTTCGTTGTAGCGAATTTGTAAAAATCCCTCATGATGTGTTATGCAAAATGAAAATGGTGAAGAAGTGCTGCTGAGGAAATGACATATGGATCAGTTTACGTTCCGTTTTAGCACTATGAGTGTATTGTATCAGAGACACGGCAAAAGGCTACCGTTAGGCTGCCGACGACTGGATGCCCTGAAAATAACAGCTGCAATGAGCTAGGCTAGATCTCAACGAAATTGAATAATATTGGAATTTGATTTGGTAAGCAGAAACAGCTGTAAAAAGCATGGGGGTAATTGGAGGGATAATATAGGGCAAGGCCGCTTAGCGTGCATTCAGCATGAAGAATAGCAAGTGGTTAAAAAATAAATAATCATGGTTACCCTGTTGAGATATTTCTATGTTTTCAGGCCTCTACGTTGATTAGTATCTGGTTAATGCGTCTGCTCGGGCATGAGATATTGGATGTAAAATCACAAGAAGAACTAATTTCAACAAAATCAGTAAAGATTATTACTGTATAATTGGGTCACCGTTGTCCTTTTATGAGCCTTGTTTGTAAGCGTGTTACAAAATTCTTGAGAAGAATTGCATAGATTTGTGCAAGTGAATTGCCGACGTTTTGCGGAAACAGATAGCAGTATTGGCGTTTCCTGGTTCTTGTCTGGGGCCATTTTGCTGTTGTTTTTATATCGAGTGTTTACATTCTAAAAAAACGGTTCTTTTATTCACTGAACTGACTTTGGGAAGACAAAAATAGTGTATCTATAGACGTGCATGTATAAGAATTATCTTGATGTGGTGAAGTAATGGTATTTTGGTCACAGATCATGGTTTGGTAGCAGATTTTCGTTGAAAAACGTGTGCTTTCCCAGACTGGAGCCCCAGAACGAAAGCTTTGAGCTGAGCTGGCTTTAGGGAAGACAGTTGAGCGTGGCTGGGGTTAAGTCTGATGTTGTTATTAAAAGTAATCTACACTTTTTAACAGAATAATATATATTACGATACTGACTGGAAATCGTTCTAAACTAGATCTATAAACAGTACGATCATGAAAACTGTGTAGGAAATCGATTCGCTTGCAAGGGGGGGGGGGCAATTTCGACAAGCATGTAAACGTAGATAAGCACAATGTACTATTGATATGTCTTTGGTAACATAATGCATAAAGTTGCTGGTTTCTGCGGCATCGATCCATGGTTGTAAATGGCATAATTATAATAATCCTTCACAAGTAGTGTGCTCGCGATCCGATGTGGATCCGAGTTTCATTGAGTAACCAAAAACCCATTTTCCCGTACGCTTGAACAGTCATGGCTTCTCGATTTACGGGTAAAAGACAGAACGGGTAGGCTTTCCGTTTGGAGCTTGCATTTGTTACATAATATACTACTATTATCCTCTACAAAAAAAAAAAGAAAAAAGCAACAAGATTAAATAATACAGCAGTGAATATTGTAATAGATCCGAACGTTTTATTTGCAAGCGTTCAGGTCAAGTCCGCAAGAAGGAAGACAAGTCCACCTATTGACATGACAAACTAATTATTTGCTGGACATTGTGAAATGTTCATAGTGATTTGCCTTTGCTTTCTCCTTTATCTCATTCAGTGCTTGAACCTCCTTACAAAATCAGTGCACTTCCTTTTCGCTCGAGGGGTCAGCAATCTAAACATACGTCTGGTGAAAATGATTTACCATTCCTGATCAATAACATATTATCTCTCGACCATGTGTAATATTCCATCGTTATTTCACTATTCTATGTTTATTGCACCGTCTTCTTCAGTTGTTTTTTTAATGCCTCATTGTGTATGTGCAGTGGTCTCTGGGGCTTCAGTAATTTTGTTGCCCGAGTATTCAGTTCCACCCAGGAAAATGTAATATCCTCGGAAATTATATTAAGAAAAAAAATAAAAGGCTGAAAAGCAATTTTGCAAAATAATATGTGGAAAATTGTGTGTAGAACTCGTTATTTGCAAATATTGCAACTGGTACACTTAGGTCTAGCCTGAAATGAATATTTTTTACTATGTATTTCTTTCATCCTTCGACGCAGCCCCCAATCCTTATTTTTCAGAGAAGCTAGAGGGTTTCCTACAGAAATTATGAAGCCTTTCATTTGGCGCTGACAGATTTCGAATTGTGGTTATATCATGCGCCGACTAGCGGAAAATTGGCCCCTCTCTCATTATGCGCCAAGATCTTGGCCGGGGAAAAAAAATGTAGGTTACAGCGTTGTCCCTGCTGTGTGGAGGATTTTTGTGTGGGCCTATGCGAGTGTGCGTGATTTATATCTGTGTGTGATCGAAATTACTGTGTATGTGATTATTTATCATGCACATGGGTAGGGGAAGATTTGCCTTCTTTTTTTCTTTTCATTTTGTCTTTATTCCCTGGTCTCTTTTATGCCTGGCCTGATGCATTTTTCAGCTTGAGTGTCTATTTGCCGGTGGCTATTCTTACCGATGATTTGTGTTTGTATATTAATATACATCCATGTAGAATTGATAACATATGCAACATGTGTACGTATTCCCTAACCGTGTGAGGATTGAAAGTCTGAAAAATGTGCAAAATCAGGCCGAAAGCGCAAACAGCGTCATCACAAACATATATCTGGAAAAGTTTCTAAACAGATTCGAGAGACACGACAGAACAAATGAAATTAGAAGTGAGGGAACCATTTTCATGGTAAAACCTCAAAATCGGCAAAATGTCGCATATTACAACAATATGGCAAATACCCCTCGATATGTCTTTCCATGTATCAGTGTGATATTCACGTCCTGCTGGCATTTAGTCTGTGTTTAGGTCTATATTTTAGGAAGTTTCGCTGCCATTGGCATTTACACCTCACATTAAATCGTGTTTTTATTTTTCTTGTTTTTGTTTCTGTGTGTTTTTGTGGTAGGGATTAGTTGTTTTAGAATTTTGCCTGGCCAGCGGCCTTTTTCGGCCTGCTCTTTTCAACTTTTAAATGCCAATGTATCTTTTACGTGCACAAGGGCCCTCCGAGTTTTTTGTCCTTATCCGAGAAGACTAGGTGCTCGATCCTACCTATCATAGGATCAGGGACAGGAATTTTTTTTCCCCCCGAAAAAAAATGTTCAACATGCCTGCACTGACCGGGGATCGAACCCGGTACCTTCGCCATGGGAGGAGGGCACTTTGCCTCCAGACTACAATGTCCCCAGTAGTGTAGTAGGCTATTTAGTCAGCTTTCTCCAGGAAACTGACAGCCGATTCGCTCGTTTGCCGGTTTCGTAAAGACAGCTCTGAAGTTTGTTTTTTTTTTTTTTTTACTTTGTTCTGTCTGTCCCTTGTGTATCCCCCCCCCCCCCAGGCCGGGGAGACTGAGATTTGTGAACCGAGGGGGGGGGGGGGGGCTGGAAACGTCTTGGAACCTCTGCATTGATTCATCGTCTCGCGATTTGGCATTTCTATCGATTTTCTTTCGTATTTTAATTCTACGATTTCGCCTACACGTGTGTCTCCTCGCGCGTGTGCCTCTCTATCTGTTTTGGGAGAGGGTTTGCGCGTATGTAGCTGGGTGCACTCGAAGGAGAGAGAGAGGAGGTGGTGTGGAAAAAGAATGAAACAAAAAAAAGGAGGACGGAGGGGAAGAACAAAATGGAAACAAGGAGGTGGGGGGGGTGGGGGTGGGGGAATATCTGGGAAATGCGGGTGATTTCCGACATCAAAGGACGTTGTAAGTCAAGGCAAATTCAAACGCACTGCAAGATCTGGTTCGGGAGACGGTAGGAAACAGAAGAATTCTGATGACTAGGTAAAATTCAGTATAATAATTATGTTTGTGAACTATAATAAAGCTAACAGATTTCCCATCAGCTCTTTAGTATATTTTTGCCTACGTACCTATATGTTATTAAGTCTGTATACACCAGGGAAGTTTAAGCGCTGTGTCCTTTTATTTGCCTCTGATATCCAAAACATCTCATGACAACCGACCAAACTTCTGGGCACTGACCAGGAGTCATGTTAAAATTTCTTTGATAAGAACTGTGAGGCGAGCAAGAAA
>OZ007567.1:54767641-54842641 GCA_963931925.1 Onchidella celtica | reverse complement strand
ACTGAGTACGTCGATGAACGAATGAAAGGGGTCGAAAACAGATGATCTATGAAAATGTGTCAAAATGATTTGAAAAAGACAGATTGATAGAGGAAGGAAGGATGGAAGGGGGAAGGAGGAGTAAAACAGCTGCTGTATCTTCTTCAGATGCATTTAATGGGTATACACACAAAGGGATCTTATTTCAGCCCCGGTCACTTTTAAATGAAGTTTGGAACGCCAATACCGTGGTTTCTATAATAGACGCGATCTATTCCTGGTCCCCGGTCTGTGATTTGTTTGCCAATAGACAATTTCCTTATTGTGCTCACCAAATCAATGTTTGAGACACATTGCGAGTGACATGAAAGCCATGTCGGGGGAAAATTAGCCACGGTGATGCTCCCACAATGAGGCAATTACGGCTCGCCAACAAACAATAGCCCCAGTGCCTCCGTTCAGTACGACGAATATAAAACTTAACTCGAACTTAACGTACCCCGAGCTCAATAATAGGCAATGCGTATAATATTTTGGTGTGCTCTGTTATCAACGTGACTGATAGAGGAAAAGACACAATCAAAGTGTTTTGGTGTATTTTTAATTCTTATAAATAACGATATTGCAATAATCAAGTTCATTGTCTTTACAATATTACATAAGCCAAAGAAAATCAGTTTTTTGGCTCTCCTGTAAAATTTTCGAAATGTCAGTTACAGGAGTCTTGCAGCATAGAGACGTTTTGCTCCCGATAATTATTTTTATGTTGAATTCTGAATGCCACCACTAAACTGACTGACCTCGGAGCGTCCTTGTTGTCCCGAGGCGGCTGTGAACTGCTGTGCAGTGGGGATACGCCACTCGACTGCTACACTCTCACCTCGCACACACTAAATAAAAAAAACAACACCAAAAACCAGAAATCGTTTTAACGAGCCTGCAGGGCCATATAATCTATTTCGAGCTACGACTGCAATTTAAATTATAATGTGTTTGAGATACAATTATAATTATAGGATATATAATCACAATGTATTTTGATTCTACTGCAGTGAATACAGTACCAGTATACAGTAGATAGTAGTTCTAACGACAGTTACACCTTTCTCTTATAATGGCTACTCAATTAAGCATGATCGTAAAAACACGCTATCCACAATACTATTTTAGGCAAGGACCTCGCATACCAAAGACAATCTTATGTCCTACTCTCTACCACAATTACGTACAAGTAGTGGCAAATTCTAATTCTAATTCAATTGACTACTGCAGCTCAACATAATGATGATAATTCGCTGCGCGCGTCAACATAGACACAGGAAGTCCCCTAGGTGGGGGTCGGCTCGTCTTCTCGGAGGGTGCTCACAACTCATAGATCAGTTTCTGGCACCACAACTTACAATGATGTCCACCATGAGAGGTGGACCACAGATAAAAAAAAAGGCGCGTGTGGACTCTCTGTGCTGTGATCCGACCAAGGCTGTACTCTTTCTGATTCTATCAGCCTGTCGTCGGTACGTTCTACTCTTTCGTTCTACAGGTGTCATCAGCTAACAGCCACACTAGGGTGGGGCACGCCGAGCCTCGTCGTGACAAGGATACTGCTTTGCAATTTCACATGAGGACTAAAGATTAATGTGAGCTCGTATTTTTATAGGCCCATTGCGGATGTCGGCCATTTTAGTTGTAAGGACCGACGCATAACCATGGTGATGGTAGCACTGATTTTGATTCGTTAGCTGATATGCACTGACAGCACTTCAGGCGTCGCGAACTGATCGGAGGCGAGCTAAAACAAAAAGTTCACTACAGTAAACAATGACACGTGTATACACGCACATGGGAGACGTTCGGTCAATTCTTTCACTTCCTTTCAGTTGTTTACACGGATGGTAGGGAATCTGACCAGATTGGATCCACCCTTTCCACCCCTGTCATAACAGTCAACTGCAATGCAACCAGCAGGCATTTTAACCGCTAACACATTATCTCGAAGTTACACTCGTCAGCTGATCCACCCGCCATTTTGAGTGTCGGAAGTACAAAACAAAAACACTTGTGACGTCATTCGCAATGGGCCTATAATGCTAGCAAAAATGGGCTACGCATTGGAATAGCGAGCTTCTGTAATACGTTCGCTAACCCTCCCACCTCTACCGCTCGCTATTCGTTGAACAATAGAAGTAAAATCGCTCGCTATTCGTTGAACAATAGAAGTAAAATCGCTCGCTATTCGTTGAACAATAGAAGTAAAATCGCTCGCTATTCGTTGAACAATAGAAGTAAAATCGCTCGCTATTCGGATGTTCTACCGCAAAAATGCACGGTCATGGTAAACTGCGCATGACCGGAGGTGGAGACTAATTCCACCTTGCACGCTTTAGTCACTCAGCCCAGACTCGGCTTTTAAAAACAGTCATCGTGAGTACGATGTTAACACACGTGGGGGTACAACTACAAGGTCGATCCGTGACACTTGTATCGGGAATATCCACTGACTGACTGATAACATCTCCCTTAATTGAGCCTGATGTGTTTTGTAAAATGAAATAATGCAATTTCATTTCAAGAGAGAGAGAGAGAGACAGACAGACACACACAGACAGACAGATAGAGAGAGTTACTGCAATTAATGTATTTCTAAAGCTCTTTGGGTTCCTTTTGCGGAGATGGGCTCTACATAAATGTAGTCCATTTACTTCATAGTTATTATTGTCATCTCGTATTGATCTGTGCACTTAAACCGGCATGCTAACTTACCTCTATCTCCCAATCTTCCGATGTAACATAATTATAGGCCGAGCTCCATTATAGTAATTTTATGTTGAAACGTTAGTAATCTAATTTGATTTTCACCAAGGTGATATTGTGACGTGGAGAACAGATTGTTATTTCCTACCTCTCGACTGATGCCAGGGCGGAAATATTCACAACCTTGCACTAAAGTGATTAATGCGCTCTGCGTGTGCGTGAACTAATTACAGCCACTTCGGTTTAAGCGTTGTCGTGTCTGGTTCCAGGCGGGATCCACTGCACTGAATTGCTCGAGATACGGTTCTCATTGATATCTTGTGTAATAATTGTCCCCGTATCGTCATTAATGGCTGTTTTGAGCGGTGCTGTTGTTAAGTGCACGTGGTATGGTATGTTACATTCTAAGCTATTGCTGTACAGTGAACAGGGCGCAGTATTTCCTCTATCTGGCTTTGTAAATAGACTACGCTGCCCTAACAGCTTCTGGTCCTATCATTCTGTTATATTCTGTCTATCGTTTTGCTTGTCCCAAGCTCAATGGGACCGTTATCGTGTCGATGTGCTTTCTCTAAACTCAAACTCACAGCATTCTTTAAGCGTTGTTTCGTCTGGTTCCCAGAGGGATCCACTGCACTGAGAAAGTTCGAGAAACAGGTCTCACGGATACCTTGTGTAATAATCCGTCCTTGTATTGTCGAAGTGGAACCTTGCATTGAATTCATCGTGAGCTCTCGTTTCATGTGTGAGTGACGGGAGTAAATGAGAGGGCAGGGTCGGGGAGCGGTGGTTGGTGGTTGGGGAGGGGAAGGTGGGGACAATCCATCAATGTGGCGATACATTATCTCATTTGTCGGCGGGGAAATGGGGCAAATTATAACAGTAGAAACTGCCTTGTCAAGTTAATGAATGCGGGTTTTAGGGCATGGAAAACAATAATTCGGGGTGTAGAATACAGTCAGGTTTGAATTTGCCTAACAGCGTTTATCGGTTTATAGATAACTTCTGTTACACCTCCCGCAGCATGTCTACTTGTGTATGTGTGTTTTATTTATTGCTGCGTGTGTGTGTGTGGGGGGGGAGGGGGGGAGAGAGAATGGGGAATTATCGGTAATGTTTCGATTTTTGAAAATCAGCAAAAATGAATCAAAAAGAAAAAAATGTCAAGTCGTACAGATCAAAGTATGTTTGTGATCCATGAACTTTCATAGAACCGTTTTGTTTGTGTTTGGTTTTGTTTCGTTGGTTTTTTGTTTTTTTTTCTTTATTAATTCTGATTTTTCAGAAGAAACACAGACAGTGCCATCTTTGAAGACTTTGTGTGGGTATAATATTGTGTGTGTACGTGCGTGCCTGCCTGCCTGCCTGCCTGCCTGCCTGCCTGCCTGCCTGCTTGCCTGCATTATTTTACTTTGGGGGATATGGAAAAGAATCATAATAATAAATATGCGACCGTGATACATTTGTGTATCACCGGTGATATATCAGGCCTATAGGGCTAAGAAATCCCAGATATATATCACATCCGCCAACGTCTTCCTAGTGATGTTTCCAGCACTTTCAACTGTAGGCCATTAGAGCAAGGATTTTAGGAAAAAGATAAATGGAATGTTCAGTCTGGTTGGAATTTCAGACCAAATTTTGGCGTGTCTCTATGTCAGCCCGTATTCATCGTTTCCAAATATTCTGTTGTTGTTGTTGTTTTCATGGTATCGTCACCGTCTTGCTTTTTTTCTCAGTACAATGCGACCGTTAATGGTATCGATGCGCCTTCTGCAAACTCAGCCCTTCAAAAAAACTCTCGTTTCTGTTTTCACCATTATGTCATTTAATGTCCTTTGATATCCTACTTTCCAGTTCTTGTTCTGTAAATTTACTCAAGTGGAATTCTACTTTCCCCAGAAGAGTTGCTTTCGTATTTTTTTCATTGTTTTTTTTTCCACGACTATCCTTTCT
Source organism: Onchidella celtica (assembly GCA_963931925.1). NCBI lineage: Eukaryota > Metazoa > Mollusca > Gastropoda > Systellommatophora > Onchidiidae > Onchidella > Onchidella celtica. Next base: position 54,837,955 of record OZ007567.1, on the reverse strand, counting down.
TGTGAGTTAAATCACCTTCACTATCTATCTATCTATCTATCTATCTATCTATCTATCTATCTATCTATCTATCTATCTATCTATCTATCTATCTATCTATCTATCTGTCTGTCTGTCTGTGTCTATCTATCTGTCTGACTGTCCGTCCGTCCGCCCATCCATCCATATAATATAATATCTATCTTTATCTATCCATCTATCTATCTATCTATCTATCTATCTATCTATCTATCTATCTATCTATCTATCTATCTATCTATCTATCTGTCTGTCTATCTATCTATCTATCGATCTATCTATCTATCTATCTATCTATCTATCTATCTGTCTGTCTGTCTGTGTCTATCTATCTGTCTGACTGTCCGTCCGTCCGCCCATCCATCCATATAATATAATATCTATCTTTATCTATCCATCTATCTATCTATCTATCTATCTATCTATCTTTATCTATCCATCTATCTATCTATCTATCTACCTATCTATCTATCTATCTATCTATCTATCTATCTATCTATCTATCTATCTATCTATCTATCTATCTATCTATCTGTCTATCTATCTATCTATCTATCTATCTATCTATCTATCTATCTATCTATCTATCTATCTAGCTGTCTATCTATCAATCTATCTATTTACCTATTTATCTATCTATCTATCTATCTGTCTATCTATCTATCTATCTATCTATCTATCTATCTATCTATCTATCTATCTATCTATCTATCTATCTATCTATGATCTATCTATCTATCTATCTATCTATCTATCTATCTATCTATCTATCTATCAATCTATCTATCTATCTATCTATCTATCTATCTATTTATCTATCTATCTATCTATCTATCTATCTATCTATCTATCTATCTATCTATCTATCTATCTATCAATCTATCTATCTATCTATCTATCTATCCATCTATCTATCTATCCCTCGGAGGAGAAAGGCAGGAACGACGAGAGAGAGACAGAGAGAGAGAGAGAAGAGAGAGAGAGAGAGAGAGAGAGAGAGAGAGAGAGAGATAGAGAGAGAATGACCAGGACATAACTGTATAACATTAGATCATGATTTCCATCTCATCTTTGAGCGTGACGTACATTTTGTGACATGTTATTGTGACACTGGCCAGCGTTAATAATGCTCCCAATCTATATTGCATGAGGTCCTGGCCATAGATTTTTCACCATCACCCTCCGCATTCTTCTTAATGTCTTTGAACTATGGCTGGGTCAGTAATGTGGGGACCCATTCACCTTGCTTAATTATATAGGCCTTTCTTTCATGAACAGGTTACACAGGACAATGGTATTGTCTACAACAGAGATAACAATAGATCATTGTTTGAAAAGGCTGCGTATTCCTCGATTTTGAAAATGTGCAGTGGTAATCTTGACCAAACAATAACACCCCCCCCCCTCCTCCCTGGCCCTTAAGATATTTCATGCTTACTTTTTTTTTTCTTCCTTACTCTATTCATCATAATTATCTTCATTTTATCGTAGGCATGCCATATCGTTTGAGAACTATAGTGTTTGTCGGGAACGATACTGTACACAGAACAGCCGCGGGCGCGGTACTCATGAGACAGACACCCAATGCTTACAGTACTGTTTTCTATACCCCTTTGTTTACGGTACTGTTTTTTCAATACCTGGGTGGCTGTTCCTTTAGACCAGTGGTTCTCAACATTGTTGGCGGGCAATGCCCCCCCCCCCCCTAAACCCACAATTACGTTCCAAAGTTTCTTTTATCGCCCCACTTCTCCCACACCCACCACCTCCCCACCGTCTTTTTTCCTCTCCTTATTCGAAAGCAATAGATACAATGATACATTTCACAAGAAGGTAGACTAAACTGTAAACTTAAATTTTGACGTTAAGTTTTTCAAAGTCGTATTAACAAACGTTTTGTTTATTCAATATACAACAGAAAGAAAAATTCTGTATGAAATGTATTAAAACAACAGGCCTTTTCTATTCATAAAACTCACCTACGCATGTTGCTGAACAAGTCAGTGGTTGCCCTGTATTTGCCCCTAACCCCCCCCCCCACTTTCATTGTTTTCGTCCCCTTGGAAATCAAAATTCGCCCTTCGGGGGCCGATATCGCCCTCGCTGAGAACCGCTGATTTCGACTTCCTGGTTTGCAAAGATCCGGACAGAAAAATCACCGACCAAGCCAACTCAACCACGATACGACAACAAACAGACAAGGGCAAACAAAAGTTTCCGTATGCAGACTAGCAAACACAATGAGCGCAGAGACAGAGAGAGACAGAAAGGAAACGACAAATTAAACACAGTAGGACAGACAGATATAATGATGAAGGGCCAGACAGACAGTAATCAGAGAGACAGATAGATCCCCCATGCAAGCAGTGAGACCGCGGAGTAAACAGATTGCCTTGTATAAGTCTTTCATCAACTACGAACATTCATTCTGTAGCCGTAACTTTTTTCTGTATTCTTCTCTGTCTCTCTTCCTCTCTCTCTCTCTCTGTCTCTCTCTCTCTCTCTCTCTCTCTCCCTCTCTCTTCCTCTCTCTCTCTCTCTCTTTCTCTCTCTCTCTCTCACTCTCTTCCTCTCTTTCTCTCTTTCTGATTGATGTATGAGTGAATTTGTGTATGTGTCTCTCTGTGTGTCTTTCCCTCTCTTTTCCTTTCTAATAAATAATAATAATGTATAGCATTTATAGAGCGCATATCCATTTAAAATGCTCTATGCGCTTTACAGAAACAACATTTCAACCACAGAGCAGAATGGAGCTGCCGGCGAAGCGCTCAACACACTGCACTGCTTCTTTCTCTCTCCCTGTCTCGCTCACTCTCTCTCTCTCTATCTCAGAGCAAATTGTAACGCAGCCTGTTAGGCGCAGTTCACAACTCACAACAGTTCACAACTCACATCAGTTCACACAACACACAACTCAAATACTATTTGAATATTTATTAGTAACAATATATATTTACTAATGAATAATAAATTCTGGCGGGGGGGGGGGGGGATGATATGGATAACTTTTAATCTATTAATTTCAATTTTCAATTTTGCTCTCTCTCTCTCTTTCTCTGTCTGTCTGTCTGTCTCTCTTTCTCTCTCTCTCTCTCTCTCTCTCTCTGTCTGTGTATGTTTGCGTGCGTCTCTTAGCCTTCCTCTGTCCCTGTTTTCTCTATTCCTGTGTATGTCTCCCTCTCTCTCTCTCTCTCTCTCTGTCTGTGTATGTTTGCGTGCGTCTCTTAGCCTTCCTCTGTCCCTGTTTTCTCTATTCCTGTGTATGTCTCCCTCTCTTTCTCTCTTTCTCTCTGTCTGTGTATGTTTGCGTGCGTCTCTTAGCCTTCCTCTGTCCCTGTTTTCTCTATTCCTGTGTATGTCTCTCTCTCTCTTTCTCTCTTTGTCCCTCCCTCTTTCTCTCTCTCTCTCTCTCTCTCTCTCTCTCTCTCTCTCTCTCTCTCTGTCTGTCTGTCTCTCTCTCTCTCTCTCTTGCTTTCTTTCACTTTCCTTGTCTCATCATCACCCCCACCCCCTTCACTTCTCTCCCCCTTCCCCCGCCTTCTCACCTCTCTCCTTTGTTCATCATCAAAGAGATGATATGGGGATTGTTTACAGGAAATAATCCACTGCTTGACCATGTTATTTCCATTATTCCCAGGCCTTTTCCATTATCAGTTACGACCGGGCTGACGGATGTATTTGTGAGTCTTATTCAAATGAGGGCGTAGTTTTGTTTTAATCTGGGACAATCTAAACGTCTTTGGCTGAGCCATGAGGCAGAACATTATTATGAGCCTTGTGTTCTTAGTTTTTTCTTCAGTAATGTGAAGTATCGTTGTCGTTGCTGTTGTTGTTGTTTCTGTTGCTGTTATTGTCGTTGTTTCTGTTGCTGTTATTGTCATTGTTTCTGTTGCTGTTATTGTCGTTGTTTCTGTGGCTGTTATTGTCATTGTTTCTGTTGCTGTTGTTGTTGTTTCTGTTGCTGTTATTGTCGTTGTTTCTGTTGCTGTTATTGTCATTGTTTCTGTTGCTGTTATTGTCGTTGTTTCTGTGGCTGTTATTGTCATTGTTTCTGTTGCTGTTATTGTCATTGTTTCTGTTGCTGTTATTGTCGTTGTTTCTGTTGCTGTTATTGTCATTGTTTCTGTTGCTGTTATTGTCATTGTTTCTGTTGCTGTTATTGTCATTGTTTCTGTTGCCGTTATTGTCATTGTTTCTGTTGCTGTTATTGTCGTTGTTTCTGTTGCTGTTATTGTCGTTGTTTCTGTTGCTGTTATTGTCATTGTTTCTGTTGCTGTTATTGTCATTGTTTCTGTTGCTGTTATTGTCATTGTTTCTGTTGCTGTTATTGTCGTTGTTTCTGTTGCTGTTATTGTCATTGTTTCTGTTGCTGTTATTGTCGTTGTTTCTGTTGCTGTTGTTGTCGTTGTTTCTGTTGCTGTTATTGTCATCGTTTCTGTTGCTGTTATTGTCGTTGTTTCTGTTGCTGTTATTGTCGTTGTTTCTGTTGCTGTTATTGTCATTGTTTCTGTTGCTGTTATTGTCGTTGTTTCTGTTGCTGTTATTGTCGTTGTTTCTGTTGCTGTTATTGTCGCTGTTTCTGTTGATGTTATTGTCGTTGTTTCTGTTGCTGTTATTGTCATTGTTTCCGTTGCTGTTATTGTCATTGTTTCTGTTGCTGTTATTGTCGTTGTTTCTGTTGCTGTTATTGTCATTGTTTCTGTTGCTGTTATTGTCATTGTTTCTGTTGCTGTTATTGTCATTGTTTCTGTTGCTGTTATTGTCGTTGTTTCTGTTGCTGTTGCTGTCGTTGTTTCTGTTGCTGTTATTGTCGTTGTTTCTGTTGCTGTTATTGTCGTTGTTTCTGTTCCTGTTATTGTCATTGTTTCTGTTGCTGTTATGGTCGTTGTTTCTGTTGCTGTTATTGTCGCTGTTTCTGTTGCTGTTATTGTCGTTGTTTCTGTTGCTGTTATTGTCATTGTTTCTGTTGCTGTTACTGTCGTTGTGTCTCTTGCTGTTATTGTCGTTGTTTCTGTTGCTGTTATTGTCGTTGTTTCTGTTGATGTTATTGTCGCTGTTTCTGTTGCTGTTATTGTCGTTGTTTCTGTTGCTGTTATTGTCGCTGTTTCTGTTGCTGTTACTGTCGCTGTTTCTGTTGCTGTTATTGTCGTTGTTGGTTGCTTCAGGTATTTTCATACAGTGTCTTTTTTGGGGACGTATATTTTCATAAGGTATTTCGATTATCATGTTTAATAATAATGAAGCCAAGCATCGAAAGCTCTTTGTATGTACGTACTCGTGACGTGTGTTTGTGTGTGCGTGTTTTGGTTAAACGAAACGGCGAAATGGCAATTAGTTAATACTAGCTGAGTTACCCGGCCCTGTCCGTAAAAAATATCGTTATTACTTATAATGATCTAGATCTAGGACACAAAGTTCCTTCCACAGACAACGAAATACAATGACAGAATCAGTATCGACTCGCCAACTCTGGAGTTTGTTTACCCTTTTTCGCTGAAGTTTACAGGCGATCCATGTTTCCGTTAATCCACAATTCGCTTCCTTCAGCGAATGAACGATGAGGGAAACTGCGTCACTCTACTAAAAATAGATCACAGTAGCGTGTCCCTCTTCTAAAAGCGTGGAATCGGAAGTGTTTGTTGCGAATTTTACGTATAAATTATGCAAAATGAACCAATTACCCAGATTCTGCAGCATTTTTATATTATCCCTTCACATCAAAATAAGTCGAGAATGCTTCCAGAATTTTGGAGCCCTCCCAAAAAGGGCCTTTGAGGGCAGAACTTTCACCGTCAGCCCCATTATAGTATGATTTCTACATATAACTGTTTCCATTCTAATATGAACCAAGGGAGCAAAATCGGCACCGAACGACACCGATTTTGACGTTGATACATAATTATTTCGTTTTTTTATCGTGTCGGTGTCGGATGTAGTGGTGTTTCAGCTTTATTCGGTTTGTCGTTTTTTGGAACCAGTACATTGGTGATTTCGTTATGTTTAGGCGTGTTGATGTGTGGAAAAGTGATGTGGGTGACCATTGCCTGATTGTCTTCACGGTACGTAGGAGTGTTAGTGTGAACTGAAAGCGAGATGGTGAGATGGTGTAATGTAGTTTTATTATCAATGCCGACAATGTGAAAGATCGATTTTGTCAGATCCGGTTTGTATTGAGATCCATTTTTTTTTTCAGTTATTTTCAATGGAAAATGTGAATGTAAATCAGGCTATTGATCTGTATTTTAAAGTTAGTAATGTAGAACCAAAACCTGTTACAGTCAGAGCGGTAAAAAGTTAACGGCAATGCAATTTCAGTATTGAAAGGGTTAATAACCCAGCGGTACCTCCATCATTCTTGTGTGCCACCGTCACAGCCGTCTCAACGTAGGGGCACACTGGGCAGCACTGTTGCCCAGAAGCCCCAAGGGTTTAGGGGAGGCCCCATGCTTGCAAATTTCTGAGTATTTGCATAGTTGGTGTGGGGGGGGGAGGGGGGGCAGAGCTTATTATTGCTTTGCTCACACACGGCCACATCATGATGTTAAAAAGGCTCTGGCCACCGTGCATTCCTTCTATGATAATGTGTGATTAATACTTTGTCAATATAGTATTATAAAGCGCTGACTGCACTGCATTTCATTTGAACGAAAATAAAAATTGTATTGGTATGCCTATTACCAGCCTCTTTTCCAACTGCCTTTTTAAAAAAAATCTATTTATATAAGGAATGCAAGAATAAATTTACCGGGGGGGGGGGGGGGGTGGGAATTTATGATGTGTCCGACACGTTGTTTTTTTAGTTTTTTTAATTTTGTTTTTCAAGTAATCTCTTGCTAACAAAAAAATCTTTCACCCAGATCTAATGCAGGTGTCGTGTTTATCACAGCGACGAAACGTTTATTTTAAGCAGCTGCAGCTGAAAATTTCATTCAGTTGGAAGCTCGGATTGCTCACTGAGATGCTGACAGGAGATTATGCAAGATGTACAGCGCTCACAGCTCACATAAACTTTTGCCATCCGCTGTCTGGTTGCATCTGAACATTTTTCTGCCTCAGTCGCTTTGAATCATTGAGGCTTTGCAACAAGCATGGGATGTTCCTTGTAACACTAATAACTGATGGTGATTACGGCGGTAATTCAAAAAGATATTCTTACTATAATGGAACTACGCCCATCAATGTGTATAGCGAAAAAGGCTCCACACACTACTCACTGAAAAAGATGAATATTGGTAGATAGACATGAGTTAGGTTGCCGGTGTAGGTGTGCATACATGACAAGACACAGAGCTGTTCTATTCTGATCTTCTAACAATAATATTTCCTCACTTGACTTCGGGAATAATATCTTTACTCCGATCCTCCGTGGGGCTTGGGAAGAGAGGGAGAGAGAGAGAGAGAGTGGGAAAGAGAGAGAGCGGGAGAGAGAGATGAGAGGGGATGGGGGAGGGGAAAAGAGAGAGAGGGGGAAGCCAGGTTTATCACGGGAAACCTCTGGTGTCTCTTTTTACGCATACCGCTTTTGCTTTCTTTCTTCGTAGAATGGGTTCTGTGTTTGTTTCCTTAATGCTTGTTGCATACTTTTTGTTTTCAATTTATACTCTAAGGTTGAAACCCAGCAGCACGGGGCATTCTCAAAAATGGCTCAGTTCCTTCTGAATGAAATGAAATAAAACTGCTAACCACTTTCTGTATAGTATAGAAAATGAAACGGGTTACATTGTTCACAGTCTGAAGGGAAACTTTGAAATGCTTTCCTGTTCTTTTGTTTCTGAGAGACAGGAAGATGAACAAGACCGTTTCAATGGAATGTAAAGGTGTTTGATGCAGCAGGTGCTAAACAAAACTCTGCTCCTATGGGAGTGATAATTGATGTGAGGGCTGCCTGAATTTCATTCTCTTTTCCACCTGAGTTTTTAACTAAAACCCGGCCCGAGGGATTCTGTGTCTCGGATAAAACACTTTTCTGCCCGGCCTAACTCTCGGTGCACACACAGTAACGCAGTACTGTTATTTTATAACTATGTCAGTTTATATATATACTTATCTTGCTAGTTGATCCAAAGAAATGTTTAAAGTCTAAGTCAAATCCGGCCTAAATTAGACCTGCAGTGTTGACAATAGCAGTGATAGTGAATGAACATGGAATTGTCGTATGTTTCTCGATGATTCTAAAAGACCTCGTAATCGGAGAGAGGGCTATCCTGTTCCAGATACTGTGCAATTTCCAGAACCGTGTCTTTATAGTGTGCGTAGGTTTGCAGTTGTTTATTCACTAATTACGTGTACGAAGCTTCTTCAGCTTGTGGAGTACTTGTTCAAAGAGGCTTTGCATTTCTCCTGGATCACGTTCATTTCTAAGGTGTCTTATTTACAAGTTGTTTTGTGTGTGTGTGGGTGTGTGTTTCTTCAGGTAGAATCGATTTATTTAATTGTCAGAGACGGCAGATATGGCAATCGTTTCTCCCTTTTTTCCCCGTTTATTATACTTGAACTGCAAGTATATTTATTACTGTGAATATTTCATTATGTCAGAATTGCAACGCATGTTCCCATCGAAATTGAACTTGCCGGTGATATATATTCGTTTGTACTGAAGATCTGAACTTTCCACCGAGTTTATAGCCGGTTTAATCAAAACAGATGACTGTGTGCCTTGATATTCCAACTAGACTTGGAACTTTCATCCTCTTTACTCGACGGTTTTTCATCGCGGACAGTTTGTGTTGCTGAACTGTGAACACTTTCAATATGTAACCCAAGTAAAGGAAAGACAGTGTGGAGTGGAATTTTTGCGTGGTAAATAAACTGACGCCATCATGGAGAATTTTACCGTTAATCCAAACGACATGTCTGAGTATACACATAACATGAAACACAGCGGTGGCCTTTCATGTTGCTCAAATCGGCCGGTGATTCTAAACACCTACCTAATGTGAAGACGTACCTGCACCAAGATGACGGGTTAAAGCTTTGGTATGACAAAACTTGACTCTGTGCCTCGTCACACGAGCACATTCCTAGTTGTTGGTAGCCTTTAGTGTTTTTGGGTTGTGTTTTTTTTTAATTCCAAACGCGTACCGACAACTCTGCAATCATTGGCTGCCTTCAAGGGAGAGTTGCTGCTGATATGGGCTGCACGCCCAGTATTCATGTAAGCCAGACAGGTGTGGTCTATTGTCGCGAGTCCGAAGATTCAAACTCACCTCACCCTTCTGCTTTGAACACCTCTTTCCACGCTGCCCACGCCCATGTCATCAGAAGCGGTGACACCTCCACAGCCGCTATCGGAGCGTCTTCGGGTGGTAATGAAGAGCACATTGCAACGACAGCAGCAGCGACTTCTACCGGTTACGCTTCTGCCGCCGCCGTTGCGACTGTATCGTCATCATCACCATCGTCATCTTCACGAAAACATAGCAAAAGATCTACTGGGGGCGGAGGGACCAACTCAGGGGGTCTCACCGTGAGCTTATCAGAGGCGGAGACACAAACAAGTCGACAGAGCATGAAGGTATTTCTTAAAGAAACTGGGCGAAAAATGAGAATGGTTGCGAAATGATTGGTTTTCCGTTCCAAAATGTCAACGAACACTCTTAAACCTCCAGTGCATTTGGTTCGCTTTGAACAAAGAATCCATTATCGGCTTTTGGCCATTAACGTCTACTTAGTAGACATCAGAAAGCATTTTTCCCCCCGTTTTATTTTTCCTGGAAGCCAATCTTTAATGACCATTCTAGCTCTTTCGGCGGTATCTTCATTGATTGTATCGTCCGTGTCCATCAGATCTAATCTTCCTGTGTACGGTATAATATTATAAATGTACCCCTCCCTCTCCAGCTAATGGGACACCCTTCGTACTGAACAGTTTCTGTAGCGCCCTGTGTGGTCTTGTACATTTTTGACATGAACTTTCCGGGTCAATTATCGCCTGATGAAGGAAAACACGGCGCGCTTAGGAAGGAATTTTGTATCATAAGTCCTTTTTTCTTTTACAAAGGAAAGTTCTATGGATTCAAAGAAAGTCATCAGCGGGTCTTAGCATACTTTTGAGTTCTTTCTGTAGAACAAACACTGTACTACTGAATGGGATGTTTCTACTTTGAAAATTGCTTTTAATCCTCTGGTGCCCAGCAATCTATAACAGACACATTTCCCCAGAGCCAAATGTTCTATAATTGGAATATTTTCCGTAATAAATATTTATATTTCTGTATTCAGGTGACAATTTTAAATTGGTTTCAGAATTGTTGTATTAGCTAAGTGAATATATTATTATGTTTGGGCATTAGAGTGTGAAGATGCGGAACTTAGAAATGACAGCCATTAGGAAGTTAAAAAAGAAAAAAAAAACAACGCTCAGAAATGACATCATGAGATGAAGCCGCCATTTGGTGATGTATTTTATAGTCACCCAGCTAATCACTACTCTAAATTATTAAGTAAAGGAATAGGCTGTTAAAGTGCTAATGTTCGGAGATAAGTGGTATGTAAGCGGTGATAAGCTCACTTAAAACAGGGTTTAAGGCTGGGGGTGCTGCAGCAGCAAGCGAAGATTTAATTAATATTATATTGATTTCAGAATTATTGACACCAGAAAAACACACACACACACACACAAATTAAGGCAGAATGAATTTCCCAAGGACAGGGTAGCACTGAGATAATTCCGTTTGGAAGATTTAAACGTGACTTGGCGCATTGGAGAGACGGAAACACGTCTGGCTCGCCGGATCGGGCGCGTCAAAACTGTTGCTGGATCAGCAGCCGGAAAGAGAGACTTCTCGCACCGACCGAGTCAAAACAGAGGCAAGGCAAACTTGACTCAGTTCGCTACAGACCATAGGCGGGACAGTGTAAAATGTCAGTCATTGTAGTTGAACATTTTTCAGTCAAGCAAACGAATGACAGAGAAATGGAGGAGATAGAAGACCGTGCGAGCTGAGGATACTCGCTGTATTATGTAGTGTGGTAATTTTGCTGGCCATTTGATAATGCTGGTGGTAGTAGTTATGGTGAAGGCTTGATATTATGGTGGTGATGGTGGTGGTGTGATAATGGTGATGGTGATGACGGTATGATGATTATAGGTGTGGTGATGATGATGATGATGACGATGACGATGATGGTGATGATGGTGATGATGATGATGACAGTTTACAGCTATAGTGATGATAATTATGGTGATGGTGGTGTTCATGGCGATGGTAAAATCATCATGATGGTTCCCTTAGAGATGGCAATTTGATCTTGATTGAATTCAACCATAATAATTTATAGTCTCTGTAAATCATTGAACATTATTCTCCGGACTTCTCAAATTTTTCTCTTTGAATTTTAACCACGAAACGGTATCAGCTTTCTTTAAGAGGTGACGAGAAAAAGGAGGAGGAGAAAATTGAAAAGAAGAAAATTAAAGCGGAAGAGGAGAGGAGTTCGAGCAGGACAAAATTTTATCTCGTCTCTATTGATCGATGGCCGCGCCATTGTCCTTTCTTGTTAGAGACCCAATCCCACCCCACGCTGTCTTACAACACCCACCTCCCACTCTCTGGGATTCATTGATCTAGCCGGCAGTTTTATTTCCCTGATCTTTTTGCTTGTCTTTTTGGTCAACATTTAAATGGAAATGATCTTTCCACGTGAACTTTAAAGCCGTAATGATGTTTGGCCAGCTCTGAAAAAACCCACGGCTTGAATGTGGGCTGAAATTTCTGTGATCATCCTCTGATGATGGCCAGATTTTGTTTCCGTGCTGTCCGTGTTTTAGAGAAATTGATACCGTGTAACGTTACAGGCCCTGTAGAACTTTGTATGCTGGTGGTTCTCTTCATGATAAAAGTGTGTTCCGTGGCTCACTAGCATTATAACTGCTAGATCTGGAAGAATGAAAGAAAAGGTGACTGAAAAAGTAGAAACATAAGAAAAGAAAGAACGAAAATTATAATTTTCTTTTTAAAATTTAATTCTATATACTATGTTTAACTATGGTATGATAGATTAAATAAAAATTCGGAAAGCTTGTCTCCTCTCTGGGAAACAATGTAAGGAATAATGAAGAGTTCACGGGAAAAACGAGCTAAGTCACAATGTAGGAAGAAATGGGTTATGGGCCCTAAGCCGAAGTGAATATTCCATTGTTTAACCTACTTCAGTATCTTTGACAGAAATTCGCTTGTTCTTACAGTTGTCATGTCAAAATCGAGGGCCGCCACGTAAACTATGGTAACTCGTGTTTTGCAAATTTTACAGGAGACACAAAAAACTGCATAGCTCGTTCATTTTTATATGTATATGCTTGATATTCACAAGTAAACATATAAATGTCATGGGATGTTGATATATGTCTTTATTTTACATGATTATTTGATAATATTTTAGTTATTGGAGTTGCCATATTTTGCCAGTGAAAATTACACACGTAAAGTATTGTATCTCGAGTTACAACAATTTTATGGGTGCTGGCAGCACAAGAAAACTACGGTATGTCTGAGTTACAATAGTTTACGCGCGGCACAGGACTGAAATTTGGGAACTTACAATAGTTTGCCCCACCTCAAGTAACAGGCTCACATTGTATACTAAAATTCATTAGTTGTTATCTATATATTTCTGTATGGATTGGATCTTCGAGGCTGAGAAAATAGTACAAAGCAGCGACTACATTTAGAGAAAAATTTATTGGTGAACTTAAAACATGACATACAAATACATTGTCTATAAATCATGAAGAAGTCAGCTTAATTTTGCAGTAACACAACTTGATATTTTCGTTCATCGGGCTGTCTTGCACGCGCTATACATTTTGACAAACAAAGGAACATGTTGCAAAGCAAACATTAGGCAGGCACAAAAAAAAGTAAAATATTGAAATAAATAATTCATGAATATTTGCAGACTTAGATGGAGGAACTGTGGCATACAACGTTGCTATGAACACATAGAAATGTTCCATTTTCATGTTTAAAGGGTTTGCATGCGGTAAAACGGCTGATTATACCATTTCATCAATAACAGAAGCAGCAAATGGCAGTGTTGGACTTTGAAAAATGCCAGTGGACTCTCCTGAGAATGAGTATTTGACTCCAAGCTCCAAGTACAACCTTTAAACTATGACATTGTATAATGATGAAATTATTGATTTCCTTCACACAAACGCATTCACGCACACAGTAAAAGATATGCATTAAATGTACATGAGATGAAAATACGGCGTTTACAAGTAAATATGGAAGTATGTGATGTGACATCTTTTCAGAGGAAAAAACTGACACAAATATGCGACACTTGAGTGTTACAGTTGAACGATCAAGCTGCTTGTAATGTCTGGCAATTATTGCATCTTAATCTTCAGTAGATTGAAGAATTGGTGATGTATTGTGGGAATAATTTGGGCTTTACAAAGGGACTGCAAGTCAGCGTATTTGTCTTTATCAATTCCTGGGCCTCCCCCATGATTGAGGACATTGAGTTTGATTTCATGGAAAGAAAAACTCTGTTGTATTTTTCTTATTCTCTGAATTAAATTGAGCTGGTGGTATTGTCCATCATAATCATATAAAATGTGAACAAGGTTGGGATTGTCTTTTGTCATTTTCATAGATTTTATATTTAACCAATGTACTTTTTGTCTATCCATGTCTAAGTCAAAATTTTTCAACTGCCCAGCAATTTGCTTAAAATCAAAGAAGCACTGCTCATCAAGTTCCCTAACAATATATCTCGGGTTAGTGTGTTTAGCTGCACTGATAATGCTTGCCCACTGTGCAGTAGTGTAGATATCTAAGTGTTTACTGACACGTTCTATAGTGGCATGGACACTGTCGTTTTCATTTTTGCTGTGACCTTTGATGAAAAAATTGTGCTCTATTTCTGAAAAGCCAAATTTATTCAAAGCATACCACAACATGGTGAGGAAATATTTGTTGCGATTCTGACCGCCACACGAGTCTGAATACAATGTTATAAACTCAACGCCCCTTTCATGTGCAGACCTAAGGTAATCAAATACACAGGATCCTATCTCATTGGAGCCCCTTGCAGCTATACCTTCATGCCAGACATTACAGACAGCTTGACCTCTTCCAAGGTCATACAATGATAAATTGAAAGTGTTCAATTTTCTTTTGTAGAACAATACTGAAGCATTTGAATGAGGGGTCATCAAGACTTCTTGTAAGTCAAAACAGATTGAACTTCTCTTTTTGTTCGTACGACTGTCTTCTTTGTCTTTTGCCTTTTTCTCCTGCACTCTAACCTTGTTGCGGTGGTGGTCGTCGTACTTTTGCCTTTGCTTTTCCTTTTCTTCGGGAGAGAGATTTTCAAAGGATACACAGAAGTCGCATCTGTCCTTGCTAGGGTTGTGAAAGCCAAGATTAAACTCTGTTCGAAACAACTCACAATAGACTGTGGAAGAGACGATGTTAGTTGCCATTTCTTGGTTCCTTTTCTCTCGGTAAAGTCTATACATGGTGGCCAAGTTTAGGGAGGCACCAAGGTACCGCCGCTCACTGTCCTTTCGGCAGTAGTGACTTTCCACTGTTGGAAAGGACTTGATGTGTTCTCTAATTATTTCCTTCTCCTTCTTCATTGGCTCTGTAAGTTTGTTATGCTTTCCTCGCATGTCGGGGGCCACATGCCCGCCCTCATCTATTTTTGAAAGTGCTGTAAAAACAAACTGGTCACTTAATCCAAGGGTGTGTAAAAAAAAGGTTTTACACACAGGAACTTTTACTCCGTCAATGCTTAAGTAATACTTCAGGCTTCTCTTTCTCTTAGATGTGTCAATGCCTGTTGCCTTGTCCTTGGCATCTACATTGTGGCAAACGTAATTTCTCCTCTTGTCTATGCTCCCTGTCCGCCAGAATAAATGAAATACAGACTCTCTTTGTGCAGTACTAATTCTCTGATGGCAATGCATTCTGCAAGTTGTTCCACACCCCTCCTTCATTGTTTTCCTACAAACGACTTTGTCTTTTCTGGTTGTATACCCTTCGCCTAAGTTTAGGCCTTTTCTTCTCTTACTGTCCTTCCAGTTGTTTTCGTTTCGTCTCCTCTTCCTACCTCTCATTTCCAGGAGAGACTCAGAAGAAGCCACAATGCTGATATTATCTTCTGTTGTCGTGTTGCTGCAGTCCAGCATTCCGGCCTCTGAAGCTGTAGACGTATGGATGAGCTGCTCAAGGGAATCTTGATTTCCCGCTGAGCGCTCTTCCATGTTGGAAGGTGATGCAAACGATCGATGATCGTACTGTGGGTCACAATCAGATCCACCAGCAATAAGCCGCATGGCATCAACAGACACTTGCATGTACTTTAAGGGTGAGGTGGATTCAGGCTGTACCTCTCTCTCTGGTGTGCTCTCTCTACCTTTCGGCGTCCACTCTTCATCAGAGGGCTGCTCATCTTGTGGAACATAGTCTGGGTCTTTGTCAGAGTCCCAATTGCCCAGATCTGAGCTACTGTCACCGATACTGGCTTCGACAAACACCTTTCGTTTTCTCCTCCTCACAGAGGTCTTCCTTTGGATCTCCACGAGAGGTAAGTCATCAGAATCTGACTGCGACGAAGCCCTCTGTTTCCGGCCTTTGCTCAGCTTCCTGATTGAAGCCAGCGGTAAATCCGAGTCTGATGATTCATCAGACCTAGAAGGCACAGTTGGCTGGAGATTGTGGTACACTGGTTCTGTGGCTTGGACTAGAACATGCACCGGTGTAAGCTCAAAGGGGATTGATGAAAGTCCCAATGATGTTGCCAGAGAGAGGAGATACTCCTTCACTTCCGCTACTGAAATGTGAGATGTCCTAACTGCAGCTCCATCTGGGCACGCCATACCGGCCAGGTTTCTGCTATGGGGGTCAAAGATGTGGTAGACATTGTCATCCTTGATGACTGCAGATGAAAATGCAGGTGTGTCCGAACCAATAATCAGGATTGCGTGCTTGTCCATGTTTGAAATTGCACTTTGGAGACTGAAGTATGGTGGAGTATCATCCATGGTTTCCAAAAGCCCAGTGTATGAATCCATGATCTGAAGATCAACCTGACAACCACATGCTTCACACTGATTAGGAATAGAGCTGATGAGTGGATACTGATCGCTGAAATGTCCAAACAGTGATGAGTGTAGGTTATCACCATGGAATAGTATCTGGTCTATGTCATGCGTAGTCCATGTTGTGGTGAGTTTGTTTTCATGATAAACAAGAGCTGCAACAGAGTTGCTGATACACTGACGTCCACTGTTTTTAAATATGCTGGAGGCTTGGTGGAGTGTACCAAGAATGGACATCTTTACACAGCAACTCAATCCTCTGTAAGGTAAAGGAGAACACACGGTGAATTTGTGGAGATAAGAGGTGGAGGGGGTACGTGGAAATTAGAGAAGAGACAAAGAGAAAGAGAGAGAGAGAGGAGGAGGAGGAGAAAGAAAGAAAAGGAAATAGGTTGAGGAGAAAGAGATAGAGGGAAGATGTTAGTTAGGGTCATAAACTACTGTATTTGTATGCAATACTAATCTTTGTGACACCTTGTGGTAAACGAAACGAATTCTCAACTAATCATCAATAGCTGTTTCATTTCTATTCTATATACAGCATAGATATTTAGGTATTGTGGAGGTGGACAGGAGTGGCATTTTCACTAAGAAGACATGTTTTTGTAATATCTGTATGAGCTACTGTGACTGATCTCACCCTTTTTGGAAAAAGGTGTGATTTGTGTGGCCCACTCACTTAAAGGCATTCATTAAACATTTTTAAAGGTGAAATTTTATTCAAAAGAAAAAGAAAGGAAACTACTTACCAGATGTAAGAGAATGATTTTGAAGAACTGGACACTGGTGGAAACAAAACAAAAGCCCGCACAAACAAAGATGTGTTCGGCACACAGATTTTAGGCAAATCTGATGGTGAAAGCTAGCCAGATTGATGCTGGGTGGTCCCGGGCAGCTTCATTAACTGGTCGGGATCTTCTCGCAGTAATCACTATTCCAAAGCACGGTCCTTGTCAGTGTCAGGCCATTGTGTATGGTGCCCTTTACGCCTGGACTCGGTACCTTACAAAGCCTAGTTTTAAGTAGGTCTTACAGAATTACAACGTGAGCAGTTTCATACTCAAGACATTCACATGTACTTGAAAAAATATTGTATCTGGGTGGGCCACGAAAGAAGCTGGTGGTTTTTACACATGTAAACTATTGTAAGTCCGACTTACAACACTTCATTCCTCCAATTCTGTCGCGTATACTATGGTATCTTGACTTACAATAGTATACGCGGCAAATAACCACTACTTTCAGATACAATATTTTAAAATTATGGGATATCTCTCTTAATTTTAAGAATATAGGTGTGAAATTTTTCTGGAATGTGTATAGTGGGAAATGCATTCTTCATGCTAAAAATGTCAATTTTGAAAAAAACACGAGTTACCATAGTTTACTTGGCGGCCCTCGAAATAACATAGTCTATGAAAGAAAGAACTCGGTCAAAGTTTTAAAAAAAACGGTTTTCTATAAACATGAAAGTTGTGACTGAGCCCGTTCTTCTCGCATGAAAACTAACAGTTCAGAATTTCGATGATAATTACATTATTATTGCTATCAACATTAACATACTCTAACTGGAGCACATCATTCTGTACAGCTTAGATAACATGTCTTGGGTCAATTGTGCAAACATAAACATACATCGCTTTATTCGAATATTGCGTGGGTCCTTTGTTTGTTCGGCAAAGGATTATACGAAGCCTGATTTACTTACTTTGGCAGCGTTGCCCACTCGTCCCCGAGGAAATAGATAACAGTTACAATGTTTTTTGTCTTTTTTTATTAGTAACTCCGCCACTCTTCGGACGGTAAGAAAACAAAGGACACCACTTCAAACCGAAGTGAATCAGTACGACAAAAACATTGATGCCGAGATACGTAAGTCATTCGCAAAACTCATCGATTAACAGATAGAGAGAACAGTGCACAGTGGGCAGTGATGCGCACCGAGAATTTTTCCAGGAAGTGATGATGTCTTGGGCTCATGATTGTGTTCGTGAAAATAAATGATCGGAGATAGTTAATTAGCGACACAGAGCAAACTCAAAAAATACTTCCTCACCATTTCAAGTCTCCAAATCTAAAAAAGAACTCTCTGCAAGTCGAAAGGAAGCCACATGTAATATTTCATGCATATTCGAGATGTATGAGCCGCGTAAGGTCTTGTTAAACACAGCGCGAGACTATACTATATAAGATAGTTTGGTCCCTTGGTAAACAGGAGTCTCCAAATTTGGCATGGCTTTCTAAGCCGCGATGTCTAAGGCGTATTCAAATTGCAAGAATACGCAAGGAGATTGCTTGATACCCGTACTTTAAAGTCGGGAACGGGTGATTTGTGTGTTTAGGTCTTTATTTTAGGAGGTTCGATGCCCTTGGCATTTACACCTCACTTTTTCTTGTTTTTTTGTTTTGTTTTGTTTTTGCTTTTTTTTTTGTTGTGGTAGGGACTAGTTTTTAGAATTTTGCCTGGGCAGCGGCCTTGTACGGTCTGCTCTCCACGTGCGCTACGTGCACACGGGCCCTCCAACTTTTTCTTCCTTATCCGAGAAGACTAGGTGTTCGATCCTACCTACCATAGGATCAGGGACAGGAAAATAATTATGAGAAAAATCCCCAAATTCCAACATGCCTGCACCGACCGGGATTCGAACTCGGTACCTTCGGCATGAGAGGCGAACACCTTGCCTCTAGACCACCGTCTCCCCAACGGAGGATTTGCTTATACACTTGGAGTTTTATCAGCTCCTGTTAACGATAGTAGAACGTCAACAAGTGTAATTTACTTTATCATCCAGGACCTATTTAACAGCAAACACGTGTGGGTGTCGAGATTTCATCACTTTCTCATTAATCATGCTTTGGTGATTCTTGGGTGTTTGCGAAAATCTGCAATCAAACTTGGTGATTTTAAACTCACTCTGGTGGGGCGGTAAAACTACTCGTGTTTACGCAATTCACCTGTTACTGATTTGAATGTTAAGTTATGAAGCAATCTCCCTGCATCTTCTTGCAACGGATAGGGGTTAGATTTAATTGCTTTATACTGAAATGGTATTTTGGCTCTTTTTTTTCTCTCAAAAGCAGTCAAATGGCACTTAGATCTCTTCTGATTCAACCCCCTCAATTTAAATGAGAAAATAGTTTTTAGCTAAGACAAAATGGTTTAGAACGCCATGCCAAATTTGGATACCCGGATTTACCAAGGGTGGACGTTATCCTGAACAAACTGTAGTTCATTTATTTCCATTGGGACTGTAGGAGTTGAAAAGAGGAGAGTAATATTTTATTATTATTATTATATGAAAAGGCGGGAGAAGTTCAGGTTCTAACGTGAATGAAGTACAAAATGTGGACATGGAAGGAACACTGGAAAGCGAAGCTGAGGAGGGGATGACAGAGAAGGACGAATAAAAATAAGGAGGTGGAGGAAACGAATGAGAGAACGAACAGAACCAGAGAACTGAAGAATGGGTGAAGGACGGGGTGAGGGAAGGCTTGAAAACACACAGTTCTGTATGAGGGAGTAAAAGAGGGGTATCGACCCATTGACAGAACGCCGACCGGCAAATCAGAGCCTCGTCTCTACAACATTATTCCCACGTTTCTCCTCTATCAGACCTGGCCTTCGCTTCGCTTAATGGTATCTCTCTCTCTCTCTCTCTGTCTCTCTCTCCCCTCCCCCCCCTCTCTCTCTCCGTCTCTCTGTCTCTCTCTCTCTCTCGCTCCCTCTCTCTCAATCTCTCTCAATCTCTTCCACTCTCTCTGTCTTTCACTCTCTCTTCCCTCCTCTCTCTGTCTTTCACTCGCTCTCCCTCCCTCCCTCTCCCCTCTCTCTCTCCCCCCCCCTCTTTCCTCTCTCTTCTTCCCATCTCTCCGTCTCTTTCTCATTATCTCCCTTTCTCTCTCTCTCTCTCCCTCCCTCCCTCTCCCCTCTCTCTCTCTCTCCCCCCCCCTCTTTCCTCTCTCTTCTTCCCATCTCTCCGTCTCTTTCTCATTATCTCCCTTTCTCTCTCTCTCTCTATCTGTCTATCCCTCACTTTGTGGAGGTACTGAAAGATCCATCTTTCCTCTTCTATATATCTTCCCTCTTTTATACAGCTTAGCTTACATAGTTTAAGTTATATGTCATAATCTGTTGCTTCTGTGGCCGTTTTAATATGGAGCTCAGTAGTTCAGAGGCGTCGCTTACTGTACTTTGCATCCTACCTCTAATGCCGCAGTCTCACCAAGAAAGCTCGCATGCGATTTTGATAATTATGAAGCTCGTGCGTGCTGAGGCGTGTTTTGACACGTGTTTTTGGCCCTCACACACCAACTCGTGTCAAACTCGTGCCTAGCTGCAGAAAAATAGCTCCAGCCTTATTTTTTCGGCAAGTCGTCTGCGATTTCTTGACATAAGAGCGGAGGCGTTCGCCTGGGTTCGTGTCAGCACGCACCAAACTGATGCGCGCGCATCCACTCAGGAATGTGAAAAATTCGCACACGAGCTCACGCGTACGTGGCAGCCTACTCGTGCGTGTTGACACAAGCCCACACGTTCGTGTCGACTCGCGCACGAGTACAGTGAGACTACCCTATATATAGGGCCTGCTTGTGTTATTTCGCTTGGCTCCCGCTTTTATACTTGTCCTCCTCCTCCACAATTCGTGCGAGTATAGCACAACTCGTGTGCGAATTGTGCAATTTGGGCCTCAAATCAGTCCTGGCGGGAGGGGGCGAAGGTTATTCGTGTGCGAGTCGTGTGGGCACGCGTGGGCTCGTGCACGAACGTGTCAGTTCTTGTGCCAATTTTGCTCGTGTGCGTGTGGACACGTACGTACACGACTTAATTTGACACGTTCGCACGCGAGTTTTCATGGTGAGACTGCGGCATAATCAAACAGTTAGTTACATCGGGCACTTGCACACATTTAGCATCATTTCTTATCTACAGCGCCCAAAATTTGGTGTAGATTCGAAGGATACGGGCACGCACGTTGTTGCACCTATGCACACGCGCCAATAAGAGCACAAACAGAATCATAAACAGTCTAACGCCTCTGAAACATGCTAATGTGGGCTTTATGGCTTTATAATCATTTCAAATTGGGAACCTCTTACACCGAATATTACACCCATTATGCTTAATGTCGCATAATTGTGACGTTAAAAGAGTGCCGACACGCCGATAAACGTCATAAATGATTGCATAATTGAACTGTAATGTCTACTGCATTTGTTATGAACATCATATAAATCGAACCTTTTCGATTTTCATTATTTTAAATAAAATGAGCTCGCAAGGAGTGACCTGCGTTTCGGCACTGGTTTGTTTAGTAAATGCTGCAAATGTCAACGTTTTCTTTTTTATTTAATTCACCAAATTACATTTTGGGGTTGAACGTGGTGTATCTCGCCATGCACGGAGTTACTGTTTTCTATTGCAAGTGAACTAAATCCATGAGCTCGCGACAATGCGAGACTTCATGTGTTTATAAGTAAATTTTACCTGGAAAAGGATGGTTATTTCTTTCTTTCTTTCCTTCCTTCTCTCTTTCTTTCTTTCTTTCTTTCTTTAATTTATTACAGGACGCTGTTGTCTTATGTAACCAACTCTGACTTGATGTGCACGGCCACTGGTTTGAATGAAACTGTTAATCTATATATATTTGGACAACTTGGAGCAGTCCTTCCCTATGCATAGAAAAACGGCTAAACGTAGAAAGTTCAAACTTTCTGTGCTCATTAGTTAAAATCTACTAGGTTTTTACACATTCATTTTGAAGGTATAATGTGTGGAAATGTACAAACTGAATTTATGAAGTCATTTGTTTTGTTACCAGTTCCAATCATCTTTTTAAAACACCATTTTCAACATTTCCAAATGCAAGGCGTTATTTACAAGGCATACCTTGAAACTAACTCCAGCGTTATTTTCAAGGCATACCTTAACAGCTTCTGATTGGTCAATGAGACATGCCTTGAAAATAACGCTGGCGTTAGTTCCAAGGCATACCTTGAGTCCAATAAACAATACATAGCTACCCCGGCGGCTTTCCCTGATATGTCAATCTGACTACTACCCAGACGAACATCGGCCTACGGCCTCGATGATACAAACTGACTAGACCCTCACGTCGTTACATATCAGTCTGACAATGCACAGTCTAAGGCTCCACGTTTAGAAATACTGAAACAGCTTCTGATTGGTCAATGAAACATGCCTTGAAAATAACGCTGGCGTTAGTTCCAAGGCATGCCTTGAAAATAACCACTTCGTTTCCAAATAGGTTTTCCCCTGAGGCTGTGTTTTGGTTTAACAGTTTGGTCACCTAAGGCTCAGGAACCGCATCACACTCAGGCTTCAAACTTTGCACAACAGCATATTATCAATGAGAAATTAACATGGGCTATATTAGAAATTATGAAATGTTCAGGCTTCTACGTTTCGTTTTTCATTGTTTCGCCATCATTTAGATCTATTTCGAGTCATGGTTCGCCATTTTAAGGTTTCGTTATCACTTCCTGCGATGTGTTCACTATCAAACACACTAACCCTTCACAAATCATGCTATTGTACGGGATGCGCAGGGTGTCAACTCACAAAGGCAGAGCAGTAAGACTTATTTAAAAACAAACAAACAAAACTAAAATAAATAAATAGGAACAGGCAAGATGAAGCAGGTCCATAATAATCACCCAGAACTGAAACTAATATTCAAACCGGTTTATCCCGGGCAGGGCCGGGGACCTCAGCTAGTAATTTATATTTTCGTAAACTGCTTTATAATTGTAAAGTTTTGGTCCGCAGATTCTAACCACGGGTTTGACCATAAGGTTATACCAATCTTGACTTCAGTTGACTGACCCGCGTTGTGTCCAGAAGACTTTAATTTAAACGCAAGAATAATCTTGTGACAAAAGAAAGAAAATAATGTAAGTCCGTCTGTCAGTTTTTATGTTTGTCTCTCTGATCTTTCTCCCAGCTTGTCCAATCTCCGACCAGGTTTTGGCGTAATCCAAAATAAATTATTGATGCACTTGTTTTTTTCATTGTGACTAAAATTGCAACGTTCACAAGGGATTAAATTGTTATGCCAGACTGTCATTTTGCCACACGGACCTCAAGAGTTTGATTATACTAAAGAGATTGCTAGGTAAGGATGTCTGAAGGACACAAAACAGAAGTCTTCTTAACTTGCAAAATTCTGGGCAATTATTGCAATTTCAAAGACTGGCTGCAATTCGATAAATGGTCGCGAGCACGCAAAGTAAAAGATAATATAAAAATAATTTTAAGAACTTCCTGGTTTGGGAGAGGGCGGAGGAGGTACGTTTGGATTTTTGTCTTGATTAATGGTCTTCGTTTTTCTTTTTATTAAAATTCGAAGTCAGTTTGTGTGTGTGTGGGGGGGGGGAGGAGGGGAGGGGGGGGGTGGGCTTTAGCTTTTGGCAAGGAATTGGCAGCAGTGAAAGACTTGAGGTTTACCGGATTGGAGGGCATTATTTGCGGGTGTCACTGGTGTCGAGATGCAGATGTCTGGTCCTTTTCGCCCTCACAGCCTTGACCATTTGACAAAACTTTCCCGTGTAAGAAAAGTCAATGGAAGGGTTCAGACATCTCACTGACAGATTTTCTCAAGACATATCAAGATTTGCTATTCGCGGACACCAATCGCAGCTGTTTGTTTTTTCTCTGGCATTTTCTGTTTTCCTTGCTTCCCCCCCCCCCCCCCCCCACCCCCACCCCGTTTTTCTTTGTCTGTCACAAAGTTCCATTCCTCTTTGAAAGTGTGACAGATTCAGATTACGAGACAAGCCATTTCCGAAAACTGAAGCGTTTGCCATTAGACTCAAGCTACTTTCCAGACTGGAAAAATGATCTGATATATTATCATGTATAATGGCTAAATGAGAGGGAAAACGAAAACAGGAAGCAACCTTATGATTTTCCCTGAAAAATTCAAAGGTGGATGAGTGACTGAAATTAATAGTGCACAGCATGTCTTTTGGCGTTTAATATTAATAAAGATGACTTTTATTTTTTGGCATCATGTAGCTTTGCGAATTTGGCCAATGCACCTACTCATTATTAAGTCTTCATATTATTCAGTGCACTATTTCTGATGATGAAAATGTTTTGCCATGATACTATTGCATGAATTTGCCACCTCACTCTGCTGCCCTTGCACCCTTCTGTCCTGTCATTCAGCTATATGATATATGATAATAATAATGATATATAACATAATTCTGCGCTTCTTCCCGTAACACAAGTTCTGAGCACTTGGCCGTCATTCCACCACTGAGAATCAATTCACCAATACAAAGAACATGCTAACGTATTACGCCTGCGGATCCATGATCCTGTCCCTTCTGAGAGAGGCTACGATCTACAATTTGATTTAATAACCTATATATGCTCGTTTACAAAACTTTTTCCACATCTGATTAAACCAATTTCTTCAGAATGTACCAATGTGTTAAAATTATATGAATATATTTACTTATATGCTAAACTTGACAGCTCTGAATACGAAATATAAATAAGGAACGTGTACCCAAATAGACCGTGAAGGGCGCAAAGTGGCCGTTATCGTGCCGAAGCGCGTAAAACTCAAACTCAAACTCAAATACGTGCGACAACGATCAGAGTCAGGCAAGGTTGCATTCCATCAATTGAAAATGTGTGTTTTTAAAATGTTTCTTGAAATTTTCAGTATTTTGTCTACTTCTCAAGTTTTGAGGCAGCGAATTCCGCGGTTTAAGGCTATACTTTTGACTGTTCCTGGCCGGCTATTATCGTGTCCATCTGCTTTCTTCAAACTGAAACTCAAACTCATTCCATGCTTGCAAAACCTTTTGTTCTCTGAGGACGAAACTTCAACAAGGAATAGAAATGATAAATAAACATAGCCAGTGTCGAAAATGTTGTATTTAATTTCAAGGATTGCTTCAACGCCCCCTTTGCCCATTTGGCTTCAGTTCTGTCAATGCCTTTTAAAACGAGTTTGTCAAATGTGGTATTATTAATAATAACAGCCTTGAACTGCAATTCTCCTTCATCAAGTTCCAGCGCCCAGTGGGCCAGCATACAAAGGCCGCATCCGTTGCCAGAGCCAACACAGTGATAAGAGAACAATGGCAAACTCTCGACTTGGCTCTGTCCCCCGGTTGCCGTCATTTCATGCACCGTCAGATCTGTTATTGGTAGGAGAGCAACGTGAACGATCTGAACTCTGGGATCTGGGATTCATGGGGGAAGTATCGATGTGTTCATTTATACAACATGGGCGGTAATGATAGTGCCATGGTCAGTTCGATCCAAATAGACAGAGGGTATGATTAGCATTGTTTTATTGTATTGTGTTTGTTTTTTTCATTGACAACTCGTCCCTTTAGAATGGCCAGGTTCTGTCTCCACTTTTAGCTGAGCTATGTTACACACTACACAATACTTCTACAGACCTTCTTCATTTTGTGTCAGAGTATCAAACGGATTCGGTGTGTAATTTATAAGTAGTACTAAGAAGAAAAAACAAAACGTATGAAAACTGTGAGCGTAGCATTTAATATGAAAGTTCAATCATCAATTTCTCAAAAGCTGATGGAAGGGAGATAGAACATTGGCATTGTAAGGCCACGAACTGTTGCTGTTGTTGTTGTTGTTCGTCCTACTTGTTCTTTTGTTCTTTTTGTTTTTGTTCATGGAGATGGTGGCCGAGATGGCGATATAGTACCATTATATAAAACCATTGTAGAAGATGTTGCCTGGCTGTCTGATATTGTGTATTTGAGCACTACGTCGTCAAATCTCACGTTCTGGCGTGTGGACGATTTTTGTGGTTTGAGTTACGGGTACAGACCGCTATTGTGCCGACGTGCTTTCTGCAAACTCCAATCTCAGATCTCACCAGTGCTCATGATATACGATGATTTCTATGTTGTCCAAAGTGATCTATCGATATCTTTTGTAGTTTTGAAATTATAAGCAGAGACGTTTTTGGCAATTATGTTATCTGTGTGTTCGTCAGAAATCTCACTCTCAGGAAATCTTTGATACACTTTTTTTTGTAAAACGAGAAACTTATTGCGTGCTACGCCGATATGTGAGATGCAGGATGAATTGTGGCTGCCTTTATTGTTTTTGATCATGGTGTAGTTGGTGCTGAAAGAGTTGTCGATTGTGATAATTATGGAAACAGCTGGTCGGTGCAGCGGTCTAGATATACGAGTACTTCTCATGATTACTGACACATGTACCTGCTTGGTTAGTGCATGCAACCAGTGTGCAGAATGGAAGACGTAGTTTTGTTAGTTGAGTTCTGGGTGGTTGGTGGACGCTCCTGGTTTGGTCTCCTTGTCATGATTCGGATGTTGTTAGATCTCACGCAGAGCGTGAGTGGGTTTTTTACCAGGGCCATGAGAAATTGGCTGGTGGCCTTGAACGGTCCTCGCGAATTATAGTTGGTGAGTAAATAAATGTAAAGTTAAACTGTTAGATTCACGCTTGTCGGTTTTAATGTTCGTGATTAATAAGTAATGGAGTAGGGGTGAAACAAGGTGGGGATAGTTGACATTGTTAAGTATGACTAGACACGTTTTTGCACGTTAACTGGCTGGTAGAATAGTGCAGACGTATTACTACAATTAAAATGGTGGGAGGTTTCGGCCAATGAGATTGCTGAACTAATTGGGCCAGCGGACTAGCACTGCTGGGTAGTTGGATAGTATAAAACATCGTGTAACGTTCAGATTCATTGAATACAGACGAGCACAAGCATCGTGTCGTGAAGTATCTCCGGTTGGCCAGTACCTGAACTGTGTGATTTGAAGACAAGAAGTCCTTGCTAATCGGACTGACTGAGCTCTAGAAAGAAAGGTCTGAGTGGGCTGACCTTTAAAAGCCCACGCTGCGCTCTTTTGATGTTCGCGCCTACCAGTAGGCGTGACCAACGGTAACATATCTTATTTGTCTAAGCATAATACAAGTTCAGAGATAGAGAGAGAACCACAGCCTCATAGGAAGTCTAAGGAAACCCGAGCTGGCACTCGACGAACGAGTGGCCCGTATTATAGATCTATCTCCATAGTATGATTGAAGTAATATAGCACATTGTTGATGAATTGAATAGTGATTGTGCATATATATATATATATAGTCTTTTGCAACTGCTTAATTACCTACAAGCCGAAGTGTGCTTCTGTAGGCTTTGAACGTACTGGGCTCTCCTAACATTCAAGCCCATATGATTTAGGGAGAGTTTGCCTGGCGACTGGCCAGTGGCGACTCAACTGTCACTTTAGATTGATATCTAGTTTCGTATAATATACCCATTTGCTATTGATTGCAGTACATCCAATAAGGAACCATAGTTACATGAATATCATAGATTAAGTTAGTAATTAGAATTTATTGCTTTGAATATACCTCTATTGTCTTTTGTTTTGTTTATTATTTAAATAATAAGATGGCCTGACCGGCCTGACATAGATATACGCTCTAGTTATTTAATACTTTTCTTGTGTGGTTGTGTCCGAGTGTGAGTTAGCTGCCTCTCGTGCAGTCATAACATCCCCAAGACCCTAACTCTGCTCGTGACACTCCTCCTGTCCTGTCGTTCTGTTACATTCTGTCTATCCTCTTGCTTTTTTCTAGCCTGTTATCGTGACGTCATGCTCTCTCCAAACTCAGACACAAACTCAGTTGGGTTAACTTTTTTTATTTTGTCCCCATCGCCTGTACACTGGATATTGAAAGATGATGGATAGTGTTAAAGAGATTGAAATCCATGTAGATGGTTTTTTATATTAATTATTGCTATTTTGATGGGATAATTATAGTCCATACTAGCAAGTGGCCATGTGTGGCGATTGTGTAAGTGACTGGCTGATTAATTTGTGATGGATGGATGGATGAACGGAACGAACGGACGGACGGATGGATGGATGGATGGATGGATGGATGGATGGATGAACGGAACGAACGGACGGACGGATGGATGGATGGATGGGATGGGTGGATTTTTTGTTTGTTTGTTTGTTTGTTGATGTTTTTTGCATACCCGCATAATACGAATATGTTGCAATGCTTCCCGAGTTCTGCATGCGGCAGAAGTGCATATTATATATGACCCAGAATTCCGTTCCCAAGTCGGCATGTATGTTACTTTTTCGGTTATGGAAGAGATACTGTCTTGCCTGGCCACTTCTCGTGGTTGTGTGGTCCACCTGAGCCAGATCATTATTTGTGACTTAAATCTGGGGTATCTGGTGCCGAGATGGAATGCAGTTGTTTGTGCTGGGCAGTAAACCATCTTTGTCGCTAACTATATGTAGTCACATCCAAAATAAACGGAATCTGTTGTTTCCAAATTTCTTTGCATCGCGTCAACAAGTTGCATGTAACCAATTTTTGTGCATATTATGCTAGGCACCCCATGTTGTAGAAGAAAACAACATATTTTTCACTGAATTTCGTTTACATTTTTTGTTTCAGAAGAATGATTAAAATTTGTTGCATGGGCGTAAAAGCACAAATATCGAAGTTTACAGCTGTAACTTATTATGGCGACCTTAGTTTTTGTTTGATCCAACTCCACTATTTGCGCACAAAGAAATTTGACATTAAACGTTTGCAGCTCTTGTATTATGATAAGGAGTTAGAATAAATCGTAACTGTGAAACAGCTTGATAAGTGCCACACCGCATTTTAATATAGTGTGAATATTATATGTGCATTATTTTATTATTCTGCTTCTGTATACTAAAAGATCTCCAGTTTTGTTTTTTTTTTAGAAAATGGAGATAAAACAATCAAGAACTGAGGTCACGTTTTGACAATGAGGTGACCTATTGCAGAGCTAGAGATTACGTTTATTAATATTGATGGGGAATATTCTCCTGCAACGATCTGCCTGTGCTATATGGCTGTAATATCTATTAACAAGTTTCCTTTGTCGGACACCAGAATTATTATATTTCAACCCTTGGGCATTGCGAAAGAAAAAAACGTTGTTGCGTCGGCGGAGAGGAAGCATAATCCTATTATCCTAAGTCGAACTTGCGTGCTTATGGAGTCATCAGTACTGTCCTTTTCTCATTCTCCTTCCCAGTCTTATTTCTTCTGCAAGAAACCTGGAAATGTTTACGGCCTTGTTTAAATTCTTGTTTTTATCAGTTTGGTTGAACATTGTAGAATTCCACATATTTTTATCCTCTGTCACGCTCGCAGCAAGTATGGGAAAATGATAATGATGTTAATAGTAGCCTGGCACCCGTGAGTGATCTCGTAATATTTCAGTTTATCTGTTCTGCACCAACTCGGCTTTTTTGCTCACGCGTGATCATTTCCAGATAATGTGTGTAAGTGGGTGCACTGTGTGTGTGTGGTTGGGGGCTGAATTTCAGTGGCCGCGGGCTCCAGATAGTGGATTGCTCAACTTAATCTTGCAGTGTCTCGTTTCAACTCATTGTTGACCACCAGTTTTTCACGACCTGGTATTGTTCACGACTGATCATGATCTGTGGTTCTGGTACTGGCAGTGATCCCTTTTTTCTGTTTGCTGTGTTGTCGGTTGTGTGGCTGGATGTGAGTGTACGAGGGAAACAGAAAATCGAGGGAGTGGGGGAGATGGAAGAAGACGTAGACAGAGGAAGAGAAGGTTGTGAGGGAGATTGGGGGGGGGGGGGGGGCTAAAACAAGAATACGCCGGAGATAAGAGGGAGATGGAGGGAGGGGAAGAGGAGAGTACGGGGGAGATGGAAGAAGATGGAAGGAGGGTAAGAGGAGTGTACGAAGGAATGTGTGAAGATGGAGAGAGGGTAAGAGGAGAGTACAAAAGAGATAAAGGAAGATGGAGGAGATAGAAGAAGAGCGGGGGGGGGGGGGCTTTACGAAGCAGAGAAAAAGAAGAAAGAGGCAGAAAGAGGTGAGGTAAGGGAAGTGGAGGATGATGCAGTCCAGGCCTGAATAATTAATTGTTGGGATCAGATTATCATAATCATGACGGGCCGCGGGGTCGTTACCGATCTGTCGGTTCTCAGTGAATGTAGAACGGTCGCCGATAACAGGCCGAGGCTAGAGCATTAGCTACGTTTGTTTTGGCAGACAAAACCTGGTTCCAGCATTCATTCATTCAAACTGTATGCGGCTATTGCCCTGTGAACTACTGGTTTATTTGGCCACTGCAGCGCCGCCTTGCGTGTCAACTTGAATTAGACCGTTATCTGTTTGTCTGTTGTAGGGAAGTTTGACTTAATGTCTCCTGTGAAACCACATGATCGATTCGTGATAGGTATTCGATATGATAGGGAATGCGAGTGCATTTCAATGGTGTTATTCAATCAGCCGCCGCTCGCATTCAGGACAAGATCAGTGCAGCTCGTAACTTTGTTTACGCGCCAGCGATATTGGTTTTTGTATTGGCTTCGTAGGCAAGTGATCTTTTTTGTTCAGGACCAGTTTTAGTAATATAATTATTATATGATTGAAACCTGAAAGAATGTATAGATTCAGATGAATTGATCAAACTGAAAGCAAGGCTTTGCTTATTTGGTGAAAGGGATTAGGCTACTTTTGTTGCTTTCATGAAAAGCAAGATTGCAGGTGTTGTGAATGTTGTTACTGTAAGGGCGTAAGTTGAATAATAATTGTATTCATTTGCGTTGGTAAAAGAAAAAAAAAAGTGACAGATAATTTATCTTTTCAATTAACTTCAAAATCATTTCATTTAAAGGCTGGCCTTTTAAAATCCAGCATGGCATGGTTCCAATACCACAAAATAAGTCTACTTTAATTGCGCCGCTTCAGGAGTAAGAACCCAATTTGTTCTTTAATATTTACAAAAGTGTTCTGATTTAAAATGAAAGAGCCTGACTGACCTTGGTGTACGGTGTTTATTCTTCCCGTCAATACTGAAAACTGCTTTGTATACATGAGAATTTTACCAGTGTAATAAAATCTATACAGGACTATTTATTTCTGTTTGTGAATTATGAATTGGCGAAGCTCTGAAAACCAAATTATAGATAAATTACCCCACTCCAAAAAGACCGTGAAAAACGCAACACGCAGATTCAAACTCAAAACTGTCAGCACTCAACTCTCTGGCAGGAACGTTTTGACCAGATTTTTAAATTTATTATCTTTATTTGTGTTGTTTATTTCTACCAGGGCAAGAATCTGTACAGACTGGATTTTAACCCCTTGGTTACCACACAGATTTCCACTCAAATGCCGGGTGCAACAGGGGGACAAAACAAGGAAATCAGCTGAAAAATTGCACACCAAAACATAATACCAGCACATTTTCTCTATGTGATGTATTCCTCCGCCAGGACAGTAGGTGATTCGAGACGGAGGTCGCTCAGCTCACACAATGCCGATATTTTCCCCGCGAAAATTAGTGCCAATTGTGATGCTGGTAGCATTGAGGTAAAACAATGCTTTAATATACAAATACCTCTTGAAAACTGCAGTATCTCCATTTACGACGCTATTCACTCATCGGAAAAAGACAGAAGAGTGTTGTAACTTTTAGTTACAACCAAGACCTACCTAACTTTAGTTACAACACTTTACGAATGTCTTTTTTGCAACCATACACTTACAACCAAATTTTGAAACGCAATATCTCAGCTTCTATTTGGCCTACAGCTTCCATCCCTTCAGGAGACATGCGTGTGGGTGGCACTTATCATTTAGCGTGAAAAAGCTATTTTGGTCAAAAGCAGACTTACAACAGTCTTCTAGCGGGGTGACGAAATCCCATGCTTTCAAACTACATGGAAATGACGCAAGTAAGTAGGGGAACTAACTAGAAATACTAATTTGGGAATTGTCTCCATAATACATATGCGCACTTTAGAAATGCGAACGAACTAGGCCCGGAACAGTTCCGGGCATAGTGCAGCAGAGTGAGAACGGTTCTGGACAAAGCTGGAGAGGGGTTAAGGAAGTCAGCTGACAACCAAAGTTGGTAATCAGCTAGAACGGGCCCAGCCTGCTGAAGTCAAATCGTCTTTCCTAATCAAGGTAAGCATAAACGACGGGCAGAGACAGAAGGAATTTGAATGGTTGCAGCGACAACGATTGAAGGGTCAGTAGCCAGCGACTTTTCATATTAAACAACATTCATGTGCTGCTCGTGGGAGGGGCCGTGCGAGTTGTTTGTTGCCATTTCCTTTTAGAAAAAAAAAAACCAAAAAAAATCTGCAACATTTCCCCAAGACCTACCTGAAGTTGTTGATTTGTTGAAGACAGTTTTGTTTCGTTTTTCTGCCTCGGTTTTTCTCTTTCCGAATTTCATTGGGATTAAGTTTATCACTGAAGCTCTCTAAAGGGCATTAATTTTCCTAAAAGTTTCATTATTATCTCCACTGATGCAGAGAGGAAATAAACTTTTTTATATTTGCACTAACTCTGTGACTCCCTTAAAATTGAATGATTTTAATTCGAAATAATTATATATTCAGGGTAAAAACGTTTACAGTTTCCTTCGAGATTGAATATACAATCATTTAATTGCTTTTAAAAAAACGTCATTCAACTGCACTGATGCACGTGAGAGGATTGAGGATAAGAGCCAAAAATTTCATCGTGATGATTAAACTTTAACGATGTTTCTTTTTGTTCGCTGTTTATTCTTGATACTTTTCTGTTTGTTCATTGTTTGTGTGCGAGGCCATGAAAATCTTAATATGCGAAATCTCATCCCGCTGAATCTCGCAATGATTACTTGTTGTAAATGGGACTTTAAAAACTGCTGTCATTTTGAAATCAAGAACGTCGCTGGACATTATTAAGCTGCAAGAGAAAGACATAAAAACTGTTGATTAATTTTTTTTTCAGACTGGATGACCTTTTGAATGAATACCTATCTAATTATGTCAGCGCAGTGCATGCGCAAACGCCCTGGTACGGGATCGGCTTTGAATTGAATCTCCGCGTCGTTAACACTTCTCGGGTAGTTCATCATCCACCCGATAATTTTCCACAGCTTCGGGAAATTTACAAATCGTTTCCAAATTCGGCAAGACTAATATGCCTGCCTTGAAGACAGAAGATAGGAATGAAACAAGAGATGAAAGAAATAATGAAATGTCGCCGAGACGAAACTCCGTCCCTAATTAGTTTCTCAAGTGAACATGGAGCAGGGCGCTGCTCTGGCTCTGGTCCCCCTATAGGGCACACACGGCTTACATTACTGGGCCATGGTTCAAGTTGTCATAACTTCTCTGAAGCAAACGCCGTGCTCCCTTCCTCCGCCACTCAAACTCTTTTGGGGGAAAAGATTTTTAGCCCCCTTAAAAAAGAGGGAAGGCGGAGGCGGGGTGGCTCTTGTTGCCATGGCAACAGCACGCTAATGAAGTGAGACATGGCCTCGGGGAGTCCGAGGAATTATTTAGTTTCTAGTCCCAGGCTTAAAGATGTTCGTCCCATCTTATTGTCATTAGATCTGGCCTCAGTACATTCAAAGCAAAGGATAAATTCAGCAAATATTGTGCTTGGTCCTAGTCGACCCTCATTATCGCCCAGTTATTTACCATTGAACTGTGAGAATTGTGCTAGGAATTTTGTAAGTCTTTCTTACCCTCCCACTCCCTCTCTCTCTCTCTCTCTCTGTCTCTTTCTCTCTCTCTCTCTCTTCTTATTTCCACCCCTGTCCAGGTTAGTCTGCATCATTATGTGATCAAACACCATTATGTCCTCATTACAGCCATAAGAAATACGTGTATCTGCAGGGGAATTTTCGGCTCGTTGAAATTAGAGACGAGAATCTTTTCTGCCAAAGGGCAGAATTTTCGTAATACTCATCAGGTACGCATTGCCACTGTCAGTGTTATATCAAAACTACTTGCTGGATCTAGAGATTGTGTTTCGAATGGATAATAGCTCTAATATCGCGACCTTTCTGTATAACTGTGAGAAATTTGACGTTAAACGTTTGCGGTTTTAGGATTATGATAAAGAGTTAGAATAAATCGAAACTGTGAAACAACTTGATAAGTGCCACAATGCATTTTAAACCAGCCTCAAAGTGTGCATTTGTTATACCTCTTCTACATAGGCTCCTAAAAGATCTCCAGTTTTTTGTTTTTTTTTTGTTGTTGTTGTTGTTTCAGAAAATGGAATAGAACAAACAAGGATTAAGGTCACAATATGTCAAGATAAAGAACTGTCGGTATTTCCAGGATATTTGAAAACAATTTCAACTGAATTTTTAAAATTATTATTATCGGATTTGTTTCGTTTGTTTACCTCGACATTTCAAACTGGAAACTACACAAAGCATAAAGCAGAACGAAATATGAACTATTGTTCCTGTCTCTGGAAAAAAATTGTCTTCGGCATATACGGTCGTATCCCATAAATCGGCTGAATTTAGGTGTAAGTCTGACTTGAGCCATTATGTCAGCACAGTGATGACAAAATGAATGAGAGACGTTCGGATCGATTAATACGCCTAGTATTTATTTGTTCAGTCTTATTTACCCGCAAAGCGATGCTTTCTGTGGGCACATGAAGACGAAGATCAACACTGTTTTGTTTGGGTACTTTTTGTTTAAAGCAGTCATAATTCATTAAGCACACAACGTAGAGTTTCTGTCTGCTCACTGTCTGAACGGAACTTCAAATGAAGTGCATGGTATCAGTGCTGACGAAGCAGTAAGTAAATTGTGCCTGGCGGGCACTTGTGCAAGGCTGTAAAAAAAACTGGCCTGTTTCTTATGTAAAGCTTTGTGGCCAATTTTGTCGGCTGAACTGTGTTTAGCCAGGCTTAAACGATGCGCCTCTACAGATCAATTAGAGATTACGAACTAAATGAGGACTTTCCTTTTGTCTTCTGTATTTGCGGGTGTATCAGTGCTGACGAAGCATTAAGCAAATGATGTTGGGCAGCTGTAAATCTCTAAAATGACTGTCCTGTGTTTTATGCAAAACTGTAATGACCAAATCTTTCGGCTGAACTGTCTTTAGATCAATGACAGATTACGAACTAAATAAAGACGATTTTTTTTTCTCTGTATTTGTGCATGTATCAGTGCTGGTGAAGCAATAACCTTCTTAAACCAGGCAGCTGTATATCTCTAAAATGATGGTCCTGTATTTTACGCAAAGCCAAGAGGCCAAGTCTTTCGGCTGAACCATCTTTGGCCAAGCTTAACTGATGCAGCTCTGAATTAGAGATTACGAATTAAATAAAGACGATTTTTTTCTGTATTTTCATTCCTCCAGATAAATTCCATTCCGTTCTGCCCTGCAAGAGAAGGTGTAAATATTTATTTTAAGGACGGGGTTCCTCTTCCATCTGGATTGAAACCCCTAAGTGTCGTTAAAATACCGCTTTATATGATGAGGTTTTAATTTGAACTAGTTGTTAAACGCTACAGGTAGACTAGTTTGTTAACAATTGTTCTGCTGCATATTGTGTGTCTACCACAGTTCCAGAAAATGGCATACCCAAACTTCCAGGATGGCCCGGCTGAAAAACATTTTTTTTTGTTTTATTTTGTTTGTCTTTACTTCTATGAATTAGCTGGAGAGTCGTCCTTCAAAGAAATCTGCGCTTTAGAAAGAAAAAAATAATAAGGTTAAAGGTTTCTTTCAAATATTTTCACATTGGAAGCACATGGCACCACTCCAGATTTAGCATTGTCAACAGTTTACACTGGTTTTACGATTGTTTGAGCTTTTTTGGGTTGGAAGCCAGGAGGTTTTGCTAGTTTATGTGCTCAAAATTTGTGTAGGAGATGTAGCTTCTAATTCTTGTTGGGTTCGCTTTTAAATGTGTATGTACAACAGGAGTGTGTACACTTTTACCATCCTTTTAATTAGTGCATAACTATATTATGAGTTTAAAAGCGCATTTGTTGTTGTTTTTTTTCTCTTTTTCGTATAAGTGCTATGTTCAAACAACCTAGTTTATGTATAATAATAATTATGTCATGGTGTACCTCTGTAGGTGGCGAGCTGTTTGTGGGTGCTTGTGGTAGTGTCCCCTTTCTGTCCTATCATTCCGCTATATTCTATCGTCCTGCTTCCTCCTGGCACAATATGGCCGTTATAGCATGGACGTGCTTTCTCCAAACTCAGACTAAAAACTAAACAAAACCTCGGTATGTCGAATGCTGTGTTTTATCTGTGTGTGTTCGCTTGGATGCGTGCATGGCTCCGTATGCGTATGTACGTACGTACCCGCGCGTCGATATTCAGGACAGTATTCGATCAGTGTCTCGGCCGCATGCGGGTAGCCGAACTTATTTTTGGGTGCACCTTGTTGCTGAGTACAACGGTAGCGATAGCCTTGACTTCCAGGGCAAAGATGTACATCAGAACAAAGCGGATTGTTATCTGGAATCAGGAATCCATTAAAGAAACCATGGCATTTTGTCTGTTGCCACCAGGCGATTTTCTGCGCGGAGGTATTTTATCTTCAGGCGCTCACAGTTTCGGAACACAGACGGGCAGGCATGCAGACATGCAGACAGACACGCAAACAGACATTCAAGGGGGGCAGAAGGGCTGACAAACAGACAGACAGGCAGCCAGACAGACAGACAGACATACACACAGACAGAAAGGCAGGCTTGAAACTAGACAGATAGATAGATTAACAGACACATAGATAGGTAGATAGATAGATAGATAGATAGATAGATAGATAGATAGATAGATAGATAGATAGATAGATAGATAGATAGATAGATAGATAGATAGATAGATAGATAGATAGATAGATAGAAGGATGGATGGATGGATGGATAGATAAATAGATAGATAGATAGATAGATAGATAGATAGATAGATAGATAGATCGATAGATCGATAGATAGATAGATAGATAGATAGATAGATAGATAGATAGGTAGATAGATAGATAGATAGATAGATAGATAGATAGATAGGTAGATAGATAGATAAGGCAAGGCCATTGATATGCTTATTTTGACAGAAATAATTACCATCGCCTGGTTTAAATATAAATTAAATAGTTTTAAATAAACAGCGGCTAAAAAAAAAAAAGTCTTAAATTGCAGTGTGACTAGATTTTCATTTTTCTTTTATTGTCAGGAAATTTCACGATAGGTGATAAAAGAGTTTGATGTTTAACAAATAAAACTGAAGTGATTACAGTGAGAGAGCTGAATAATGAAGTGTTTCATGATAATGTTCTGACCGAAGTGTCTTTCAAATAGACAAGATGCGATAATGAGGAGATAGGATACTTGGGTGGCATACATAAATACTTTATGTGAGTCAATACGTACGTACGTGAATACTCTTGAGACGGTAATGGGAAATGGCGAAGGTAAAAAAAAAGAGGAATCATATCATGAGAGATTTAATTTGTTGTTGTTGTGGTTGTTTTTTGTTCTGGGATGAAAAGGATCGTGAAATGAAATGTGAACAGTGAGAGGATGCTGTGTGTCTGTTTGTTTGTTAGTTCGTTTTAGACTTCCAGCGGGTGGTTGGTGGCCACTTCTAGTACTCTCTCCTTCTGTTACGTTATATCTATTTTCGTCTTGCTTTTTCCGAGCACAGAGTGACCGTTTTCGTGTCGACGTGCATTCCCCGAAACTCAAACTCAGACTTAAACTCATCCCTTCCATTAAATCTTGTCATTAAGTCAGGGCGTCAGGTTTTTATTACCAGCGTGTATTGAGCCAGGGAGGACGGGAATCTACTGGTCCCGAGACGGTCTTCGGGATTATTTGCTTTGTTTTGTTTTTAATACACTTGAAGTGTATCAGTATCATGTCTTAATAATTATGTAGACCTCAAGTTGATGTCTCTGTTGTGCACCAGTAATCTCTGAGTAGAAACGAATGTTATGATCTTCCCTTTCCCCTTCCCAGTGTCAATTTCTGTCGTGTCTCTAATTGTGCTGAAGATCGCGGACTGTATCGTAACTTGTTTTTGACAATTATTTCAAAAGAAGCAACACAGGGGATACGGTAATCTAGAGGCAAGGCGCTCGCCTCTCATGCCGAAGGTATCGGGTTGGATTCCCGGTCGGTGCAGGCATGTTGGAATTTATTTATTTTTTGGAGGATGGGGGGGTTGTCCCTGGTTGTATGGTAGGTGGGATCGAGCACATAGTCTTCTCGGATAAGGACGAAAAACTAAGAGGATCCGTGTGTGCACGTTGCGTACGGTAAAGATACCTTTGGCAGTTAAAAGTCCATGAGAGCAGGCCGAAAAAGGCCGGTGCCCGGCCAAATTCTAAAAAACTAATCCCTACCACAAAAACACACACAAACAAGAACAAGGAAAATAAAAACAAGAAATGTGAGATGTAATTGCCGAGGGCGACGAACCTCCTAAAAATAAAAGGCCTAAACACGAAGCAAAAACCTGGAGAACTCTGTCACATTTAATAGTTACAATATTAATAATAATAATGAAACAGGTTTTTAACACTTGGTTTTTCACACTTTAACTCTCAACTTATTACATAACATGTGGGCTGTCAGGGGCTCCAGGCAAGCCAAGTATTTCAATTTAAAAAAAAAAAAAGTTATCATGCGGCCCTGGAGTTACGACGAGCAGTCAAACGTTTATTCAAATTGAAAAGGGAATCCATTGTGTTATATCAGCCATGCCGTATTATATCCACTAAATTCGGAACACTGGGTGATTGATAACTTTAGATTCCGCACTTTGGCAGCTGCCGTGAGTGCCATAACGTTTGTCTACGGAATAAAAACTCAAGCCTGCAGTCGTCTCTGCATTACGTATGCCCAGAAAATTGCAACTGCCACTGATGGCTTCTTAGGCCTTGTCCGTCCACTGCAGGATGTAGCCCTCGGCCAATGATCTCTATCCTTCCGTTTTTCCGCCCGTCTTGTCCGTGTCCGTCCAACTGTCTGCACAATAATTATCTTCTTTCCATCGTCTCTCGGGGTGTCCTCTTGTTCTCTTTCCTTTTCTAGGCCCCCATTCAGTGCCACGTTTTGTCCATCTACTACCTTTCAATCTTCCGAAATGGCCAGCCCACGTCCATTTTTGTTGTTGTTGTAGCAGTATGAATTTCCCAATGCCTCTAACTATGGATATACGGTCAGTAGGTAAGCTTACTGATAATAAATTGTTTTGGTTCAGCATCGCGGGCGGCCAGTATGTTGTAAGGATATTATTCAGAAGATGAGTTATGTTGTAAGGATATTATTCAGAAGTTGTCATTGAGTTCTTCTTTGTACGTAAACGGCGCCGAGGTCACACGGTGCCTGTACTGAAAGCAGTGCACATTACGCAATGCCGAAGGGTCAGAGATTTGCCGTACGCTTTCTTGCCGGTGAAGAACAATTAGGATGTTTGAAGACAGTCGTTGTTTTCGTTATGACTAAACAGGAGACAAATTAATTGTGATTGTATTGTTGCTGTGGTTGCTGCTGCTTTGGCAGTTGCTAGTGGTTTTGATGCCACTACCAGACGCAATATTATAACCGTTACCGAGTTGACCCGCTATTGGTTGGTGGGCGCTGGTGGTAGGGTCTCCTTCTGTCCTATATCGTTCTGTTATAGCCTGTCTATTGTCTTGCTTTTTTCCTAGCATACAATGTGCCCGTCATAGTCTGTCTATTGTCTTGCTTTTTCCTAGCATACAAGGTGCCCGTTATAGTCTGTCTATTGTCTTGCTTTTTGCCAGCATACAATGTGCCCGTTATAGTCTGTCTATTGTCTTGCTTTTTCCTAGCGTGCCCGTCATAGTCTGTCTATTGTCTTGCTTTTTCCTAGCATACAAGGTGCCAGTCATAGTCTGTCTATTGTCTTGCTTTTTGCCAGCATACAAGGTGCCAGTCATAGTCTGTCTATTGTCTTGCTTTTTCCTAGCGTGCCCGTCATAGTCTGTCTATTGTCTTGCTTTTTCCTAGCATACAATGTGCCCGTCATAGTCTGTCTATTGTCTTGCTTTTTCCTAGCATACAATGTGCCCGTTATAGTCTGTCTATTGTCTTGCTTTTTCCCAGCATACAATGTGCCCGTCATAGTCTGTCTATTGTCTTGCTTTTTCCTAGCGTGCCCGTCATGTCTGTCTATAGTCTTGCTTTTTCCTAGCGTGCCCGTCATAGTCTGTCTATTGTCTTGCTTTTTCCTAGCGTGCCCGTCATAGTCTGTCTATTGTCTTGCTTTTTCCTAGCGTGCCCGTCATAGTCTGTCTATTGTCTTGTTTTTTCCTAGCGTGCCCGTCATAGTCTGTCTATTGTCTAGCTTTTTCCTAGCGTGCCCGTTATAGTCTGTCTATTGTCTTGCTATTTCCTAGCATACAATGTGCCAATTATCGTGTTAACGTGTTTTCTCCAAACTCTGCTGTTAAGTCCAAACCCAAACCCAAACTGGTGATTGCATTGCGATGAAACACGCCAGGTTCTTAGCGATTCATGTCTATTTCAACAATCTAAATAAAATCCAGATTTAGAAATAGAACACTTTTACTCCACTGGCAAAGCCTATCCCAGTATTCATTTGCATAAAATATAAGATATCCCCCCCCCCCCCCCCCGCGGTGAAGTAAATTTGTCTTTAATATTGGATGTATGAAAACATGGAAACTCATTGTCAAAACGAACAGAAATGTGTCAGTTGATATTATGAGGTATGGTCTCAGTGAAATTGACCCGCGAAGAACATTCGAGACAAGCATGAAAATAGATAGATAGACAGACAGATAGTTAAACAGATAGA
Source organism: Onchidella celtica (assembly GCA_963931925.1). Classification (NCBI taxonomy): domain Eukaryota; kingdom Metazoa; phylum Mollusca; class Gastropoda; order Systellommatophora; family Onchidiidae; genus Onchidella; species Onchidella celtica. The sequence continues at coordinate 54,797,216 of OZ007567.1, read as the reverse complement.
TCGATAGATAGGCAGACAGATAAGTACATTGGTAGAGAGACAGACTAATAAATAAATAGATAGATAGCTAGATAGATAGATAGATAGATAGATAGATAGATAGATAGATAGATAGATAGATAGATAGATAGATAGATAGATAGATAGATAGATAGATTTATGGACTGACAGACGGATATTTAAAGGATGGAAAGAGAGAGGGTGAAAAAAAGGGGGGGGGGAGACCTAATGCATTTTATATCTGCATTAAGGAGATAGTTCACCTATCAGTGGATATCAGACACAAGTTGAAAGAAATAATGTAAAGAATGGAAAGAGAGAGAGAGAAAGAATACAGTTTATTTTGATCAAATTCATTTCACATTTTTCAGAATGAAATAGTATTAGGTGAAATCAATGGATACTGGATGCAAGTTTAATGAAAGAAAGACGAGACAAAAGAAATTTCCAAGTGGGCGTTGGAAAGACAAAATGAACAAAATGAAGGAACTAAAGGCAATGAGGAAAAACAGAGAGAAATTCCTATTTGAAATGGAAACACATTATTTCCATTCCGTGTGTAAGTCTTATTTGCCAGCTTGGAGCGCAAAATAATGAGTCTGACAAGTAGGGAGCTGGATCTGAGACTTTGACAAAGCTTGTGACATTTATTGAAAACATTCGCTGATTAGGTGGTTCCGGGGACCCTGTGAAATATCTCCACATCATCACTGTGACATTTGAGCCGGAGAGGAGACAGGCGGCCTGGCATTACAAGCATCCTTCGTAGATCCGTCCACGAAGGTGGAACTGTATTTAATGCAAACCAAACGTGTGGGCGAGCGTTTGTATTTTTCGTTAATGGGGACTGGGGGTTTGTTTTATCCGGACCCAGTTTTCGTTATCTAATATTTCCTGATCGGGTTCGTCTTACGGAACTTGGAAATGCTGAAGCGAAATGAAATGAGATAATAATGTGGAAATAACACTCAAATGGCAGTTATATGATATAATAAAGTGGCACATGTGGGGAATTTCTGGCGCTATCTATCTATCTATCTATTTATCTATCTATCTATCTATCTACTGCCAGCCTGCCTGCCTGCCTGTCTGTCTGTCTGTCTGCCTGCCTGCCAACCTGCTTGCCAATTTCCGCCTGTCTGCTTACCAGTTTCTGTCTGTTTGTCTGTCTGCCTGTCTGTTTGTCTGTCTGTCCGTCCGTCCGTCGGCCTGCCTGTTTGTCTGTCTGCCTGCCTACCTGTCTGTCTGTCTGTCTGCCTGTCTATCTGTCTGTCTAGGTGCTTGACGCCCGTCACTCTGCCTGCCTATCTCATTTCATGTGACCTGTTCCCGTATGATCAACAAAACACACTTTGCTCATTTTTAATCGATTGGCCGTTGCCATGGAGTTTTTCATTCCATTTCTGTATGTCACCAACAGCCATTCATACCACCCCAATGCGGATGTTTTCACAGGTTTCCAGAGCTCGTCTTATTTCCCTTTTTGTTTTCTGTGGACAATAGAGCTCCACCATATACCCTTATATCTCTCTCTCTCTCTCTCTCTCTCTCACTCTCTCTCTCTCTCTCACTCTCTCTCTCTCTCTCTATCTCTCTCTCTCTCCCCCTCTCTTTCTTTCTCTCTCCACCCCTGTCTTTAGATAATGGTTATTTTGCGATTTCCCAGGTAGACGATGAAAAGACTTCCAGAGCTTAGATCTTAAAAACCCATCAGTGCGTCCATCATTCTCGCAGATGTGATGTTTTTACCACGGTAATTTGACATTTCAACAGAGAGACACCAGCCGTGTAACAAACTGTGATCATCTGAACCTTAATTGCCCTTGTTGCTTTGAGCGGTTAACACTGATGTTATATTTCCGGTCTTGAAGTTAAGTAAACATGAATGATTGTAAAAATTTTATTGACATTATAAGACTTTGAATTCAAGTCGGAAAACATATTAATTTTTCCAATAATTTTCTGTCGTTTGATAAATAGTCAAACGGTCTGGTCGAAAACTTTGATTTAAAAAATCTATGTATTAATTATTATAATAACCGGGTCATTACATCAGATCATTATTTGTGTTGAAGAAAACTCTGAAAGCATCTCATGGAAGTAAATGGTCGGCCGGCAAATGAAAGTTAAACAAATCAAAATGGGGCAGCACAATAATATAAATATCTTGAAATGCATCATTCCCTGTTGCAGAAAGACAGCTAAGATTATAGTTATGCAGATTATGACCGTGGCAACGGTGGAAAATAACGCAGCTCAAAAACAACAACAAAGTCTTCTTGGGTTAATGAAGTGTTGCATGTCGAGTTTGAAGGATTTTGGCACTAGCCGAGAAAGGTTTATGTCTAGCCACTTACCTTCTGCTGAAACTGGCGGATTTTTTTTCACTGTTTGTAACAACATGAAACATCAACTTTTGTCCACATTGCTCTTGGCAAAGCGGATATTTTCCTGCGCATTTAGCTCTCAAACTATTCTGTCTAGGCCGAGGAATGCGCACTTGAGTTTTTGATGCGTGCTGGAGTTGTGGAGTTATGTCTGAATTCGCCTATGGGGAACGTGACAATATCCGAGACAACGAGTCAAGCATAACCTGGCTTGTTTTTTTTTTTGCAGAAAAAAAAAGAAAAATAATAAATAAGTATGTAAATAAAAATAAATATAAAAACATAGAAAATTCATACAGTTACGAAACAATGTTCTAGGTTTCCAGGATCATAAAGTGAATGGAAGAAAAAAAAATCAGATTAAACCCGGCTTGTTATTCAAAGACGCATCCATTAAGGTAATTACTTGGCATCCCTCTCTGTTTCAAAACCACGATCCATGCTTGGTTCACAATATTGTTTTCTGGCTTTTGTATTCTTTGATGTATCATGTCGGAACATATATTATTTTGTTCTGTTTAATAATGTCACATAAATAAAATATGGTTGTTTTGCTGTTCTCCCATGGCTTTAAATAACAATTCAGGAATCAACTAAACAAAAAATCAAAACAAAAATTCTGAAAATCAAAAGACTGGACAGAGACAACCCATCTGTACGTTGTACTTTTCATAAACATTCTTTTTTAATTTGTTTAAGGGATATCGTCAATAGAGTCATGGCCGGCAAGAACTTTTCAACTGTGCAGAGTGAAGGTTGTGCACATCGGAAAAATCCTAATGTTGGGAGTAGTGGTAGTCTAAAGAATTTCAACATCCAGAAATGCAGTATCGGTAATTACGTCACTTAAATGGTTGGTCGTTAAATAATTATCGTCGTTTTTACATAAGTTTGGTGTCAATCCCGTATCTTTAGGAAGAAAAATAATGTGTAAGTAAGAAATATTAGTACCGGCAGTGGTGTCTATATTTGAAATTGTTTCCTCCTTTTAGACATCATCATCAAATATTCCACGTTCAGATGGCTTATTATTGTTGTTATTATTATTATTATTATTATTATTATTGTTATTATAAGCAACAGAAGTTGAATTAAGTTCTTGCATACAGAGCTGTTCTGTTCATGGAAACATGCGTCTCCTTTTCAAACAAAGGCTGTGTTGCGTTACTCGTGTATATAAGCAGTATGAAGATCTCTTTTTTTTTTTAGATGACTTTCCCTTTATTGCATTGTGGGGAAAAAATGCATGTAATATGCGATATTTATAATCATAATATAGTTATTCGGTGTTCAGTGCACATCAAATGACCGGTACTGTGAGAAAATTTGCCACAAATCACGGGTCATACTCATGCCCGCTTGTTAACTTAAACTCATTCACTTGTTCCTACATCTGAAAGCCTTTAGATGACTGGCTGGATTGTACTGCTTAAGGCCGTAGGTAGTATTTTGGCCACGCCCATAACAGAACAGTAATTGGCAGACTGACAGTTGAATGGAGTTTGCTGGTCATTAGGTATCGGCTAGAATTTGGTGCCTACAGGCTAATAAAGCCACAGTTTGACACACTGTTCAAGGGGTGATACGGGAACAACGTATTGGAGACGCGGTGACCAGGTGCTCCCTCTCATGCCGAAAGTACCGGGTTCGATCCCCGTCGGTGCAAGCATGTTGGAATGTTTTCGGGAAAAAAAATTCCTGTCCCTGATCCTATGGTAAGTAGGACCGAGCACTTAGTCTTCTCGGATAAGGAAGAAAAACTCGGAGGGCCCGTGTGCATGTTGCGCACATTAAAGATACCTTGGCAGTGAAAAGACGAGAAGAGCAGGCCGAGCAAGTCCGCTGCCCGGCCAAAATTCTAGAAAACTAATCCCTACCATAAAAACACACAGAAACAAGAACATGAAAAACAAAAACAAGAAATGTGAGGTGTAAATGCCAAGGGCAGCGGAACCTCCTAAAATAAAGAGCTAAACACACATTGGGAAAGTCGAAGTGGATGGCAGCGTTGCAGTCCTCGTTCTCACTGACAGCATAGCTCTCTCTCAGGTGCCTTGCCGACTGGCGTGGGCGATCATGGATCTCCTACCCTCTCTGCAGCTTGTCTCTTTCAGCATTTCTGATGGTTTTCTGATGTTCATCCACTCTGCCAGGCTGTCCAGCATTTTTCCCCTCGGTCTTCCCCTGCCTCTTCTTCCATCAATCCTTCCTGTTGTCACCAAATTCTCGAGTTGATTTTTTCTCATGATGTGTCCAATGAATTTTGCTTGCCTTTTGCGTATCTTTGTCATTAATTGTCTAGTGTGTTGTGCTTCTCTCATGACTTCTTCATTTGTTTTCCTCGCTGTCCATGGTATTCTTAACATTCTTCTTAGCAACCACATCTCCACTGCCTCTAATGATCTCTTCATACGATCGTCAATTGTCCATGCTTCACGGCCGTAAAGTAGCAATGGTTCAACATATGCTTGTAAGATTCTTTTCCTCACGGTGATTGTCAGCTTTATGTTTGTCAAGATGGACTTCAGTTGATGGAATGTGGTTTTTGCTTGTGCGATTCTGCTTTTTATCTCTTGATGGTTCTGTCCGTCTGTTGTTATCCGTGCTCCTAAGTATGTGAATGCGTTAACTTGTTTTATCTTGTTTTCTTTAATCTTGATCTCACATTTTGGTATTATTTTTTTTCTTGATATTATCATTGTTTCTGTTTTTTTGCTGCTTATTTCGAGTCCTTTGTTTTCACTCTCGTCCACAACTTTGTTGAGAAGTTCTTGTAGTTTTTCTTTGGGATCTGTTATCAATAGCAACGACAACAATAAGAAAAAAAAACAACACTTAATCTGATCGTTGAATACACTGAGAAATGAGTGCTATTTTTGTTTGTACAATGAGATATCCTCAAGAATGAACATCATTTATGTAATTATATCATTTATTGTACAATGTTCGTCCCATGTATTTAGCTGACGGTGACGGCTGTGGATATAAAATAACAGGGATATTTACCCGCTTTATACGATTTTCATTCGATATAATTGGGCAGAAAATGGGGTTTCCATGGAATAAATATCGTGTAAAGCAAGACGGGCATTATTCATGCTCAGAATGTTGTACGACTGAAGTCGTGAACGTGTTCATATTGTCTTCAACAATGAAATTCATTTTCCGAAGAATTCCCTGTCCATTTCATGCAGTCAATTTGATTTAAGTAATTGTAGACATTCCGGAAACGTATATATATAGAGAGTTTGTGTAGGATTTCTTCCTGAGCCCAGAGACGTCGCTGGGCGATCTGATGCTGAGCAGAATAGATGAGGAAGAAATGAGGGTTATATGGTGTTATTCTGTCCACCAAACTCACTTGTCGACCCACCAAGTTTGGAATGAGCCTTTTGAGCCTCGGAAAACAGGCAGAGTTTTATTTGCTACATCATTAAATCTATACCTAATACTTATTAATCACTTATCATAATTATTATAAAGGCAGTAAGGCCTCCAGTGTAGTCATGAAAGGCTTTTTAACCACTGAGTCTTAAATTCTACAAAATAACACACTGGGCATGGAAAGTCGTAAATGTGTAGGTGGACATATTTTAAATGATTTGAGGTCTTTATTTTAGGAGGTTCGCTGCCCTTGGCATTTACACCTCACTTTACTTGTTTGTTTTTTTTATTATTTCTTGTTCTGGCGGGGGGGGGGGGGGGGGGAGAGAGATGATATGGATAAATTTTAATCTATTAATTTCAATTTTGCCCGGGCAGCGGCCTTTCGGCTTGCTCTTTACGATTTCCAACTGCCAAGGTATCTTTAACGTGCGCAACGTGCACACGGGCCCTCCGAATTTTTTCGTCCTTATCCGAGAAGACTAGGTACTCGATCCTACCTCCCAATAGGACCAGGGACTTGAAAATATGAGAAAAATCCACTTTCCAACATGCCTGCACTGCCCGGGTTTAGAACCCGGGACCCTTGGCATGAGAGGCGAGCACCTTGCCTCTAGACCACCTTGTCCCCTTGGACATATTTTAAAAGGTCTTAGACTGCGCTATATTTTTAATACATTTGTTGATTTTGAGCCACAATTGAGTTGAATAGAAAAAAGGTTTCCCACATTTGGAGCCAGCAAAAAAAAGATGCTTTTTCTTTCTTTGAATAGAATTAAAAAGTATGACAGGAAATTTCGTTCTGCGCCTCAGTTTACATATTGGTGATCGAAACTCAACCTCAAAAATCACATCTGTGTATTCCCTGAATCAGCAGGCCAGTTAGTTAGAGTAAAGGGATAATGTGGTATTTGCTTTATGTTTTGTGTGGATCTACGGCTTTGCCTGATCAGAGACGGCACTGAGAATCTTCACTGTTCCTGAATTAATGGTTGTGACTGCTTTTCAGGACAAGCAAAAATCTGTTTTATTTTAACACAACTGGCCTAGTTACGGTGACTTTTTGAAAGTTTGCTATTCGATTATATTTCGGCTTCGGAGTCTGCAGCCAAGATCATTCGACCTGGCTTGGAATGTCGTTGAACATAACTATATAAAAATTGATGTTCGACTTTTTTATGTTGCTGCAGTCTTAGAGAACGTTGACGAGATATCGATACTGAATTCCTTATTCTAGCAAAATAAATTATTATTATGTAAAAAGTTACCAAAACTTAAAGTGTGCCTCTATGGGATTCTCAGGCGGAGAGAGCTTACTTTTATACTATTCAAATATCTTCAAGCTGTAAAACAAAATATTGAGTTTTGTCGGGCCGTTTAGAAGTGTAGGTTGGTGAAATCTGTCATTTTGGGGGGATTGATTTCCGTTGCTGTTCATATTAATCTTTTTGAGCTTGCATACCCGTGGGAGTATATCTGTATGTGATGGTGGGTGGTTCATTAACTTCTAAAAATAATGGAATTAAATCTTTGGGTATATTTTTTTCTTTACCCCAGTAGAAGCTAAATAGTTATCAGTTACATTTTGTAACAAATATGATTATTCTTCATACAGACTGGTGCCATCAATTCGAATTATGTTTCTAACACACTTTAGAATATCCAAATCACAATGGTCCGTGGAATTTCTTATTTTCATGTTCATTTCTGCTTTTTTTGGTCCGACCCCCCCGATCGAAGCTCAGTTCAGACTACTCAGCACTTTGCCCATAGTTTTCTTTCATCTTGCTATCGGAAATATCCTCGTCTCTTTTGCGCGCGGCATAATGATGTCGGACAGGCGTGCTGGAAAGAAAAGAAGGGAAGGAAAGAAGCCCGAAAGGGGGAAGAAGAAGATGTATAAAGGAGAAAAGTGGGAGGGGGAATGGGCATAGAAAAGGGAAAAGTCTGGGGAGGGAGGGGGGGAGGAGCGATTGCTCAGAGAGATATGAGATTAAATTCTTCTTTGGAAAAAAAATCTTGTGTTGGCTGTAGATTATAATGAGCAGGCACGATTCTAGCACCAGAGGTAATCCAGAATATACTAGGATTCTGCTTCACTGAAAGACAGAGAGAAGAAAACAAATCTTGGTCAAAGTTGTGAAGCGCAGAAGGAAACAAGTGCATGTAATTTGCTCTTCCTCGTATTCTCCTGTCATTTGTACTCCTCACTTTTCTTTTCTTTCTCTCTCTCTCTCTCTCTCTCTCTCTCTCTCTCTCTCTCTCTCTCTCTCTCTCTCTCTCTCTCTCTCTCTTCCACTCTTCTCTTTCCCTCGGTTTCCCTCCTTGAATAACAAAAAAAATGCTGACGTCTCATCCTTCTGTCTTTTTATTTTCTTTTATTTCTTCTTCAAAAGCGGGTGATTGGTGGACACTTCTATCAGGGTTCCCTTCAGTCCTCTCTTTCTGTTATATTCTGTCTGTTATCTTGTGTTTTTCCCAGCACAACGTGACCCTCCTCGTCGTGGCGCCACGCTTTCGCCAAACTCAAACTCAGCTATTGAAATTTTTCTTCAGTAATTTTACTTTCAAGGCATTCGTGTTGCGGCAACTTCTTTACTATTAAATATCGTGTTGGGGGCGCTGCTACAACAACTGATACTTTTAACACTGTTGTTGCAACCACGGTGTCCGCTACAAGTAGTATGCCCATTAGTAAAAGCTCTCAGTCAGCCAAAGAGATTATTCGACGGTAAACACGTACCGCTAGAATACGTGAGATACTAATGTGCCCTATGAATAAAACAAGAATGGTCGGTCTAACCCAACTTTAATTATTTGTCAGAAAGTTCAGTTCACAAGTACGAAAGAAATTTTGATATAAAAAGTAGGCTCAGGGAAAAGAGACGAAGAAATTAATATAGGTTCTTTAGTTCACCACATTTGCTTTTGAGAAAACTCAGTTCCAAAATGTGAAATAAACTTTGATTTAAGAAGTATTCTAAGAGAAAAGACACGAAATAATTAGTTCATTTCGTCTCGGGGGAGTTAGGCATTTATTTAATTGAGAAATTGAAAGGTCATCCTGTACACATTCATAGAGGTATTAATTCTGTTTCCAACAAAGATGGAAGTAAAGAAGCTCGTTCATTCATGTACAGACCGGTTCGGATCTGTTAGTCAATTGAGGCGGTTAGAACTGCTATTTGACACTCTCTTGGCTGCTTTTGAGAAAAAAAAAAAAGCAAAAAATACCATTTCAGTATGAACCAATCGAATTTAATACACGTCTGCAATAATACTGACATCAACTCTTCGAGTGAATCATTAAAATATTAAATTCGATTGGTTTATACTGAAATTATTTTATTTTCTTTTTTTGCTTTTTTCTAAAAAGGAGTCAAGAGGCACTTACATCCTTTCTAGTTCTCACCCGCTCAATTTGCTGGCAGTAATAAGATTGTTTCAACAAGCACGTGCCACATTCCATAACGTTACTGAAGTATATGATTGTTTATAATAATTATGCAAGCTCTTAAATCTACTTGGGTTACAAACACCACCCACCACCCTCCACTGTGCATGCAGGCTCATTTTCAAAACTTCAGATACAACACGACAACACTCGGGATTACTGCCGTGGTTTTCTGTCCCTGGGCTTTTAAAGTTGGGACAACGGAAAGGTTTTTGAGATGTTAATATTCCATTTGATGGAATAAAACATTTTCTGATCCGCCTCTGCTTTTTGGGCTGTAAAGTTTATCTCAATATTTATCTTATTGATCGTCTTGAAGTCTTGTATTTTATGGTGGCGTTTACATCTTTGCCGATGCATTTTCAACTTACTTAAAATGTTATCATGTAACTCTTCAAAAGATTAAGGCAAAGAATCCATTAGTTTTGCCAGCTTTTTGAAATATGATCTGTTTAATGGAATCCTGACCCTTGTCTTTAACGTCTCTTTTCACAACTTTTCTTCCAACACTGGAAAAAATGTTGAATTTTCGAAAGATCTTAAGATTTTTGTTTGCTCACATTGAGTTGATTAACGCTCTACCGCCCACTGAGCCATATTTGAAACATATTACCATGTGCCCAATGCCCCCAGCCCCGGACCTCTTTTTTTTTTTAAATTTTGGCCACTTTCTACTGATTTCTGAGAAACGGATAACAACAGGTGGTTCTTTGATTACGGTTATTTAAATGTGTATATTTATTTGACAATTTTAGGTCAGTTTTGGACAGGTCACTCTTTATCTGGGGACTAAAGGCTTAAACTTTGTGAGAATGCAACTCCCTTACTGTAGGCCATACGTATTTTGGCCCCAAGACACAGAATACAGAGACGAGCCTTTCCTTCTCCCACTATTATGTCCACAAATTCCGCGTGTATAAGTACGATGAGAACTACTCTTTTTCGTTCACTTATGCAGAGCTGTGGTGCGAATTGTTGCATTGTTGATATCGATGATACGCGCGCAGGTCGGCGGACGGAATATGACGAATTGATTCGTCTCGGTGTCTCGGGTTGGCATCTGTAACAACAATCTCGACGATCTTCGCCAATCACAGAGAGATAACACTGAGCCAGTGCAGTAATAAATTCATGCACGAGCTAATTGATGGTATTTGCCAATTACAGGTATTCCATTTGCCACTGTCGGGGAGACAAACTAATTCTTTATCTGATTGTATGTATTTAATCATAAAACGCACATTTTCATCAGTCATTGCGTCTTGCGTGTAAACAGGGAATTAAGCCGTGGCATCCTATTACATGAAAACAACAGCATAAATCCGTTTGTTTTTATTGCGAGAGGGGAAAAGTATGCTCGACCTTGTTAGTGTAATCCGGCTTATGGTAAGACAATCCGGAAGTTTTGAATTCAGCAAACCTTGCTTTGAGTAATTAGGAAAGGCGTAAGCCAGCTGCATAATTATTGTTATTCATCTTCAAGATAATTACAAGAAGGCCCAAAATCCATTACATAATGAGCTATTCACAGACAAGAACCACAGTGCGTCACTGGTTTGAAAGCATTGGATGCTGGACTTCACATAAGGTCATGCTGCTCTTGGATTACTTGGCCAGCCAGTTACCAGTCATCTTCTGTCACATAAGAGTTTCTGGGAACCGGGAGGAATGGGGGAAGCTGATTTGCGAAGTCTTCTGTGGCGCCCCAATGGTCTTCAAGATTCTGGAATGGATAATGATGAGACGATGATGATGAGCCACGTTTGACTCTGTTCTGACTTTCCAGCTTTTTTCGCAGCCACTTTTGGTTGAAATATCCTTGCCCATATGTGTTGATCCATAATAATAAATGTCTAGTTAATCTCACCAGTGAATTTGCATTTGTTTTCTTCCCAACGCCCCCCCCCCCCTCCCCAACCTCCATCCCATGCCAGCTCCTTCCTCGCCCCTGGTTCTAATTGTACTTTTGAAAGGCATGTTTAGGCAAAGGTAAGGGTAAACTGGGTCAGAAAATTTTACCTTTGTAGCTAAGTTTCGATTCATTCAGAGACCTTGAATCCTGTTTCATCTGACAATGAATCTCCCGCAATCATTCTTTCCACGATGGGTATAGAATGGTCATTGAAATCAAATATTGAACTTGTGCTTTGGTACATAATGACTACTTAGGACAGCAGCGACGACTAACTGCCACATTTTGTAATACTTGGGATTTTCCTTGAGTACTTATAAATCGCTAATCCTCTTCCATTAACCAGCTATTATTTCGAGCGGGGCGTTTAGAAAACTGATGGCATCGACTCTTCCATTAGCCAAGTTGTGGAACCTGATAATATTCTCTCAACAACTTGATCCAGTGGCTCGAGCTGATCATTCACTAACCTGCGCCACAAATCATTCATAAAGGGACTGGATTACATCATAGATTGTTATTGTTTTTTAAGCATCCGTGGGTCCTGAGACCTGTGGCAAGGAAATTCTAGCAGCAAGACAAGATAAGATAAGATAAGATGAGATAAGAATCACTTTATTATCCATAAGGGAAATTCTCTTTCACAGGGTGCTTAAGAACACAAACATGGGGTACACACGTCTTACCGGTCATTTCATATAAATATATATCATAACTTAATAAACTCAGAAACAGGCGTGCATGAAATGACATGGTGAGGAGCCTCAGTGTAATATGACACACATCTAGCTAAAGTGACTGGCATTTCTACGAACCCTAACTTGAGTACACCTATTTATTATACATACTCCGTAAACAGGAGTGACTTCTTCACGTAACCACATGACAACAATGTGTGCGTCTCCGTATACTTTGAATATTGATATACATGCATAATTATAACGTCGGCGCTTCATGAAACTGCGCTAGTGCGAAGTGAAAAGACCGTTTTGCTTCAAATGTATTTCCTATCTTAAATACATTTTTAGTTATATAAATTAACATTTCAAATAATGTGTTTCCCCTTAATCAAATATAATCCTGTCATGGAGTTCATAGAATATCCCCCCCCCCCCCCAAGAAAGGAGTTGACATCTGCAGTTATGCGAATCGAATAGATCTACACTTGTGTGTTTTCCTGGCAGGACCAACGAGATTAACTGATTCACTCCTAGTGCTTTCTGAAGATGACCGCAGCTCTCACAGTAGCCATTCTGAAAGTCAGGAATCAGTACCAAGGCTATGTGAAAACATTGTGAGATAATAAATAGAAAAATGCGAAATATGTTGGAAATTTAAATACAAACAGTGTGTTGTGTGTGTGTGTGTGAGAGAGAGAGAGAGAGAGAGAGAGAGAGAAAGAAAGTGTGCGTTTATGTGTGTGTGTGTTAGAGAGAGAGAGAGAAGAGATGTTCACGCGCCATTAAACTGAGTACTGTTTTGTATGCACCGCTGGGAGCGGCTTATAGGAGTGAATCAGTTGAGTCTATGTATCTATAGGGTTGCATGATTGTGCAATACGCTCGTTTGCTAGAAGTCGTAAAGTGACCAACCTACGATTATTTTGCTACTCTTAAGAGGGATTATTTTTTGTTTATCTCCTGATCTCTTTGATATGGCATATGTCTGTATGTCAGTTGGTGTGAGAGGAAAATCGATATCCAGATTCCAGATTTAACCTAGACCCTGCGCTTTTTTCTTTATCTTTCTTTTTTTTCCTGAATAGTTCTTTCTTGTCTGGTCTGAGAATCTCCATCTCACGGCACTTCCAAATCCCCGCCTTCTAAACCTACCACCCCTACGGAATGCCGTAGATAATTTCGCCCGATTTCAGATTAATCTGACCACTCCGTGTCCCCTTTACCGAGGCACGTAGACCTTCGCTATGAATCGATAGTCTGGCGTTCAGAAAACTGGGTACTCGCTGTGCTGCACGAGCAGCTCACTGCTATACTCCTGGTAGTTGAGCATCCCTATGATATATACATACAATAATTATTCACTTTTAACGTGCCTTTCAAGTTTATGGTGGCAGCTAATTGAACCATGTCTTCACGTTGTTTATAACAACATTTTTGTAAGCCACTTGTGGCCAGTTTCAGATGGAAAAAAAATGAATAGTTTCACTATGTTGCCAGTTAAAAGGCTTTTAGTGACCAATCAGCTAAACCTAATTGTAATTCTATCCTTTCAAAACTTGACTGTCCAAACAAAAGCCAGCATCTGTGATATAATTACTCAGTTAATTTGTACTTGGCTGGTGGTACACTGAGCCAAGTCTCTGTTCTGCGTCTAGTTTGACAAGTGGCTCGATGTGTCTCTTTCCGCCAGCCGACTCAAGACGGTTTTGGTGCACCCAAACCAGTGGAACAGACTTGTCTCCATCTCACCAGCGCGGGGTCCCGTTTATATCTGTAGTCCACACATCTCACACTTCAACCGAGACAAAACCACAATTGCCCCGATGTGTCACCAGCTTTAAACGATCTTTCACTCTTTTCTTGCATGGCCGCAATCTCCAGTGTCGTTATTTCATTTTTTTTTTCTTCTTCTTCTTGATTTTCGTATTGTTTTGCTCAATGATGCTGAGCTTCCTGTTAGTCATTGTTCAGGTTTCGCTACCTCTATGGGTTTTTAGTCTGGCATGTTGGTTGCAATACTGAGGCCGTGGGTGGGAAACAGCGCGAGATTTGTTGGCAACAAAACATCTCATTCCGATGATTGTACTCAAAGCGGAATGTATCATAGCCAAAGACTTTGGGACTTTTTGCAGTTGGGTGATTGCTCGAACTTCGCTGTTTACTGCCTACGCCTATACGTCATGTACTTATTTTCAGATGCCCATAGCGCACTAAATCAAGTCTGTTTCCTCGGTTTGGGGGATCGTGTGGAGTTAAGCGTGACCTCGCGCACTAGTGAGGCGGAAACATATCTGTCTCGCTAGTTGATTCAAAGGAAGTTCAAGCCTGAGCCAAAACTTACGCGAAACAGACCTCACCCGATTCAGTCTGCCTTAACATTCTGTTACATTCTGTCAGTTGCCTTTGCTTCTTCTAGCACGATGTGACCGTTGTCGTCTCGACAATATGCTTTCTCCCACCTCAAACTCAAACGCAGTGCTTTACTAGCCTTATAATGTAACCACTGGATTTGGTGCCTTCCACTAATTCAATGAGTCTCTACTGAGAAACGATAAGTACAACAATTTGGTGATTCTACCAAACAAAAACTCCGTCGTTGAGTCATTTAGGTGATTCACCATATAAAAGTCAAGCGTGTTTGCGTATGTGTACGTATATGTTTGTATGAGTGTACGTTCCCCAACGTGAGAAATTGTGTCCCTCGTATTGCGTAAAATCAAAGTGATATAAAATCTACGTTAGGGGGGATATAAAGCAGAGAACGACTAACTTGTATCGAGCTTTGTTTTTTCCCGAAAGAAAGTTTAAATTCCGAAATACAAAAACACGATTACAAACTTCTCAACACAGAATGCACAGTAGATTTCAGACCTACACTGGCGTGTTGCAGTCATCATCACAGAGATGTGGACAAAATGATTCAGCGGAGGGGTCGGATGGATGAAACTGGCGGACAGTGTTTAGCGCTCGGAAAGGCTTTGTGTGGTCGAACGCTTGGGGACTTCGTCTAAAACCACCGCTTCAAAGCTTTCACATGCAGATCTGTGACGTCAGTTTTGCATAGTCCCATCTGTCTTGTTTTGATGCGGAATGAACTATCTATCTATCTATCCGTCCGCATGTTGTCTGTCTGTCTGACGAATCTGTCTATCTATTTATCTATCTATCCGTCCGCCCGTCTGTCTGTCTGTCTGCCTGTCCATCTATCTGTCTATTCATCTATCTATCTGTCTCTGTCTGCCTATCTATCTATCTACCTATCTATTTGCCCGTCCGCATGTTTGTCTGTCTGTCTGTCTGACGAATCTGTCTATCTATTTATCTATCTATCCGTCCGTCTCTGTCTGTCTGTCTGTCTATCCATCTATCTATCTGTCTATCTATCTGTCTATCTATCTATCTGTCTGTCTGTCTGTCTGTCTGTCTATGACACGGTCTACAAAAGCTTTTGTTTGGTGATTTTGTGTGACAGAAGTGTCTCTGCGAAAATTTGCATCAACATTCAACCAATAGAAAAGGCGACAGCAGTAAAGTTGTTTCCTAAGCAAACGAGGATTTTGAGGTTTGCTGGACAAGAAATTGTTTAGAATTAGCTTTACCTCGTAAATCAAACTACGGAGGGCCTGAAAACCTGGAAAATGTTGGATCAAAACTTAAAGAGGTGTACAAATTAATGAAATTTTCCAGAGACACACCTTTTCTATTGATGGAATGCAAACACATCTGTTTCTGACTGTTGTCACAGTCATGTTTATTGTGTTCTTGTGTTTGTGAATTGATCGTGAATGGCAGAATGACTCTGAACAGCTTAGAGCTTGTATTACGAGATGAAGCGCTACATCTATAAATGTTACTTATTATTGTTATAGATCTAATTCTTCTTCTTATTATTATTATTAACTTCGGGAGACCGGGAGCTTTTCATCGAAGACGATGCCATCTGTTGGCGTAAACAGGGATATAATTATAAGCACTCTTTATTGCATACCTTTTTCTCTGTTAGACATTATTTTTCTCCTACAATCTTTTCTACATTCACCTGGTTAGTGTTTTGTGTATTGTAACTAACTGTGGTGCATTAAACAGTGAAGAGCCGAATAGATGTGTTGTATTATGAATGGTCACAAAGTGATTGGCAAGGATTAATATGTCCCAATAAAATATTACTCTACACTGAGAGTGTAGAACTGGCAATTTAGGAAGGTTTTTATCTGTTTCTATCAGCTGTTGACATAATATTGAATTCATCACTAAAATTTACACCGCTCTCCACTACTACTGAATGGGCCGACAACTGAGTTCAGCCATGCTCGCTTGCTGCCTCTATCAAATTATGTCCCTTTACTACAAGTTAGAAAATGCGGTAAGGGGGGGGGGGGGGGGGAGGGGATAAAGTTTACTTTAAAATATTTAACTGTGTCGTCACGTGACTTTAGGTACACTTTTGGAGAGACCTGTTGTTAAGGGAACGTGGTATAATTACACAGCCAAAGAGAGAATATTAAGTTATAATGACTGTTCAACTGAAGTTTTCCTATGTGAAATACTTCGGTACCGTAACAGCAGCCCTTGAGAATGATCGACATAATAATGAAGTGCACACTGGTACACAAACTCCCTTTCACGTTTACTCAAATACGGGGGGAAATAGAAATGTGTCATAGAGTTCAAGTCTTTCGTTTATGACGTTGAAATTCTATGGTGGGCATTTTTTCTTTAAGTTCTTGCTGTTGCTGTTGTTGTTGTTGTTTTTGTTATTGTTGTTATTATTGTTATTCTTGTTGTTGTTTGTGAGGATTCCTATATTTTTATGCATTCCTTGTTTAACTACTACAGTAGGAGCTTTCCAGCGCTGATTTGTCCGTTCACATAATTATTACCAGGAGTGTCGACCAAGCAAACTACGCCCTCTTTTGTCCATTTGCATTTCATGGCATTCTATCTTCAAGTTTACAGAAGAGAAGAAACAAAACAAAACAAACATTTTAAGAGGAAAAAAAAAAAAACTGACCACGACCACCCCACCCCCAGTCAAAAACAAAATCTGTATATTTCCAGGTTTGGCAACCAAAATGTTTTATGTCGAAAATAGACAAAGAGAGAAAAACGTTTTTGAAATTTGTCATTTTAATGACAGTTCATATAAATGCAATAATTTGAACACGGTCACAAAAATAGTTTTATTGGGCTATGAAATACTTTTAATGGTCAAACTTGGTCCCAACATTTCTGGACGATTTAGAAAACAACATTGGGCAATATTATTATGACCAGTGCCGTAGGTTGACACGTTCATCTTCTGTAATAAGTTATCTTTGTGATGTAATAATATGCAAACGTGGTGTAAGTTTAGCCAATAAGCTGCCAACTCAGATCATCCTAACATGTTTTATCTTTTTGTCCTCAGAACTTGGAGCAAGAAGTCAAGTTTGGACCAATGCTGCTTCACCAGAAAGCCATGTCCGTAAGTTGATTCTCGCATTCTCTCATATACCACTAAGTTCATCCGTACAGGCTGTTTCAGTCATGTAAAGAAAATGCTCACAAAGAGATATTTCTTATAAGTCAATTTGGCCAATTTCCCTCCTCAAGTTACTGTAGTCATGTCTGCTACGAAAGAAATTGTCGAGGCCAAATAAATTCCAGGCTAAGCCCTAACCCTAACTCTAATTTTTTATTTTTTTATTTTTTTACTTCCTGTGCAAACAAATCCCAGTTTGACCACATGGCGTAAAAGTAATGATCACTTCGAAATGATTTTACCACTATTTCCGTTTTCGTAAATACCGGGATTACGGAATCGTAAAGTGATTGCACATTTATTTATATTATCTTCAACCTGAAGTTTGTTTAAGCCTCTTTAGTCCGGTCTCCTGTAATTCTATGAAAAAATAATAAAAATGCCACCCGGTGCCCGATGGAACACTTTCTGATTGATATAGTAATCATTTTCTAGGTAGATATTTATACTTCTGTACTTATTCGGCTCATTTGAAATAATTTTGCATATTTCAGGAGGTATTGATAAGGAAAATCGATGTCTGAGCTCCCGTGAGTTAAAAGTCATCTTCGCGCTGTATCTGTACCTAACCTAGGAAATAACATCTTAATTTCTGGCTCATCGGATTGACATTCCTCATATAAACTTTTCTCCGTATGAACATTGAACGAATACAAGACGTTTTAATATTCTGACTGCTGATAGTAAACACAGTGTGGATATGTATATAGGACAACGACAGTGAAAAATGACCTTTCATGGGTATCATTGAAGGACTGAAAACCCAGCTACGGAGTATAATCTTATCAAACCGAGATATACAGAAGAATCTTGATGTCACAAATATGAAAGAGTTTAAGTGTGGATCCAAAGGCAAACTGACCCTCTCTTCTGCCGCCTAGTTAATAAGTGTTTCTATCTTTGAGAACCGGAGTCCTCTTCAGAGATATTTTTGGGTCAGCTGGTCTTCATTTAGCCCTGGTTTTCCTTTGAATAGATCAAACGATATTTTTCACCGCTTGTCAAGGCCTGACAAAAATTAATTTTGTGGAGCGAGATCTATACGTAAAATTTCGCTGTTCATTCTTGATTCAGTTGTTACTGACCTTAGTTTGCAACTGGATCACGGCTCGATATCTTTTTCATAGGAAATTATTATCAAATTATTACACAAATGCCCTTGCTTGATAACAAAGATTCTCCATGGGGCATAAAAAGGCAAAGGGACGAGGGCCATGAACTTCCCAAAACTTAAGTTTCCAGTATTCTAGCATGAGGATGTGATCTTGAACCAAAGGTTTATTATCTCTTATGGCATAAATGATGCGTGTGCTCTAGCACATCAAATGAGACTGAGATTTGATCCGAGGCTTGTGGTCTGAAGTCTGCACTTTGCAGTATAGTATTTGTATGATTTGATCGTGTAAACTCAGATAAGCCACTTCACGCCTCATAGCGTCAAATCACTTTCTGTTTTCTGGCTCTGGTTGGTTCGCAAATGAAAATGTGTAAAATTTTAATGAACTGCTTTGAAAAGATTCTCACGACAATATTGTCCTGCTGTTTACATAACAGCGCTGCATGGGAACCCTTGAAAAAAAAAAAAAAGACCCCAATAGTGTGCTATGCAATAATGTGCAGTACTCCATAGCTGCCCTTAAATCGATAGCCGATGCTGTCCGTGGGAGCTGTCGAACAAAACACGAGGGTTATCATTGCGTGTAACAAGCTCGAAGACAGGGACAGAATGGGAGTGAATTCAATGTTGGACCAGCTTGTAAGGGAAACAACCCTATAAAATGGCAAACTGTAACGCCACCTGGTATTTATTTAGCCACATTGACACGAAATAGGAGTTGGGGTATGCAAAAGGGCCCGATTCTTAAACATGGAATAAATTTCTTCATCGACAATAATTTATTACAACAATCCAGGGACACGCTGGTCTAGAGGCAAGGTGCTCGCCTCTCATGCCGAAGGTACCGGGTTCGATCCCCGGTGGATGCAGGCATATTGGAATTTTCTTCGGCGTGGGGGGGGGGGGGGGGGAGGAATTCCTGTTCCTGATGGTATGGTAGGTAGGATCGAGCAACTAGTCTTCTCTGGTAAGGACGAAATATTCGGACGCTCCTGTGCACGTTGCGCACGTTAAAGATACCTTGGCAGTTGGAAATCGAGAAGAGCAGGCCAACCAAGGCCACTGTCAGGACAAAATTCTAAAAACAAAAACTAATCCCTACCACAAAAACACACAGAAACAAGAACGTGACAAATTACAAGAAAAGTGGGGTATAGATGCCAAGAGCAGAGAACTTCTTAAAATGAAAACCTTAACAATGTTAATAGAACAGTATTATTCTTGATTTGCTATTCACTTAGAGTGGACAGTCATTTTGAGAACCAGTAATCAAACATAGTGCTCATGTCGGACACTGTCAGTCTATGCCAGTGTATACCAAAATTGCATTTTATGTAATAAAATAGATCCAACAAGCGTTTGCGCCCAATAAAAGTTGTTGCAGTGTGAGCACAGGCCGCTCTGTTTACTAATTAAATAATAAACGTGACCTCCTTGAAAAATGTGTTTTGGGAACATGAAATAATAATTTTTTCAAATACACCGAAAGCTCCGTCTATTGTCTAAAACTCAAAGTTCAATGGTTTGTGGGGACATTCTGCAAAGTTTGAAGATACAAGGGTTTGGGTAAAAAGAGAGAGAGATATAGAGAGTCAGAGAGATAGAGATAGAAAGAGAGAGAAAAAGAGAGAGAGAGATACCCAACTTTATCGATATCATGTTCTCCAGGCTTTGGATATCCTCCCCCCCCCTCCCCCCCCCCCACCCACACCCCCAACTCCCACCCCCCTCCCCCTTAGAAATAAGTGCATTCAACTTTTAAGATACATGTAATAAGGAATACTACCATGTTAGGGAAAAAAAAAAAACACCGCACACCAATTCAGGTCATATTCCCTTTTATCATCCTTTTCCAGAACAAATTGAGCTCTATCTTTCTATATTCTGGTAAGAATAACAGTTCCTTCTATTCATCACAGACTGGAGATTGAACTGTGAATAGAGCTGGGGCGCACAGCTGAAATGTTTCATGTGTCACTTTCAAAAGTCTGCATAGGGCGTGTACGATCGTTTTCAGGCCTGCAGGCTAGTAGAATGAACCTGATGTTGTGGGTTATTCACAGGGACGTCTTCAGTCCGGCCCACGGAGCAATTAGTGAAACTACAGAAATACGGGAAAAAAACATGTTACAATGAGATAATTAAGAAACTGTAGAGCGTTCATCAGTTAATGGACTGTTATTGTTCAGGACTCTCACTCATGCCCACATTTCCTCCAGGTACTGCTCGTCTTTGGCAAAGAGGACAGCCAGTCGGACGGTTTCTGGTGGGCGGCGGAGAAGCTGGGCTACCGCTGCACCATCGCCAGAACGCCCGAAAATGCACTGGAGACCTACCTTAACCATCAGCATGATGTTGTCGTTATCGACGCCCGCGGCCACGGCAGCAGCAGTTTTGATGCAGAAGCTTTATGCAGGTGCTCACTCCTTCACATTTCTGTGTGTGAGATAATGTAATTGTTGCCTTTGTGTGTCTGATGTCTTTCTCCCTCCATGTTCGTTCTTTTGCTTGTTTGTTTTTCTTCCTTTTCTTCTTCTTTTTCTTCTTTCTCTCCGTCTCTGTCTTAAACTTTCAAGTACAGTTTTTGTTTCTTTATCTTGCGGGCGACCTTCTCTCTCTCTCTGTCTCTCTCTCTCTCTCTCTCTCTCACACACACACACACACTCTCTCTCTCTCACACACACACACACACACACACACTTTCTCTCTCTGTTTTTCACATCTCCTCCCTCCTCTCTCTGTTTTTTTTTTATTTCTGTCCCTCCTCTCTCTTTCTGTCTCTCTCTCTCTCTCTCTCTCTCTCTCTCTCTCTCTCTCTCTCTCTCTCACTCACTCTTTCTCTCCCCCCTCCTCTTTCTTTTTTTTTCTTTCTGTCTTTCTGCCCTTCCTCCCTCTCTCTCTCTCTCTCTCTCTTTCTTTCACTAACATACACACTCTCTCATTCATTCACCCCCACCTTCCCCACTCTCGCTTTCTTTCTGGTTAATCTTCCATTTTACAGGCAAATCTCAATTTCTACAGAAAAAAAGTTTTCCCTCTTTGGGCGGGTTTTCTCAGGAATATGGTCTCCCGCCATAAGCCCGAGTTTACCAGATCCTCTCACAATTATGCAACAAAACAAAACAAACAAACAAAAAAACAAACAAATTAATTACAACCACACAATAAACAACAAGAACGGCACGGTAACTGCATGACGGTAGCGGTGCACTGATGATTCTAATGGATTACAACGTAAATAATCACAATGGCGGTTTAGGGAGCTATAGGATTATAACAGCGGTGCAGTATTATCTTGTTTCCATCAAGAAGTAAAAAAACCGGTTTTGTTGCTGATGAAATCCCCAATTTTTTTTTTGTATCCAGCTTATCAGCTTCAAGTTATGTACGTTTCCTAGTTATCATGCCAGTGGTTCAAAAACCGTTGGTGGCGGGATACCCGTATGGCTTTTTTAATAAGAGTTTGAGTTCGGAGAGAAAGCACTTGGACACGATAGCGGGCACATTGTGCTAGGAAAAAAACAAGACAAAAGTCAGAATATAACAGAGAACGAGAGGACTGAAAGAAAGCCTACAAGAAGAGCCCACCAACTACCCGCAAGTGACATGGGTCACACGAGTATGAAATTAATGTGAAACTAGATTTGTGTGTGTGTTTTTTTTTAGCGCCGATCGAAAAAAAAAAGAAATGTTACGTTTGTTGTTGTATATTGTTATAATCACTGTGTGATTTTTTTAAAATTATATATATTTATAATGATGTCATGTGATTTTTTTTTTCCTGATGGAATGTACTTGCACTGCAGATCTGGTGAGTCGGAGTAAAATTTGAAAATCGTTACATTTCCAAAAGAGGGGGTGGAGCAGCAACTTCAAATTTTTGGGACCACTGATGTAGACTGATAACATTTTGTTTTTCTATATGAACTACAGTTGTATCAGTTAACACGAACGTCATAGGTCGAATGCTTAGACAATACCCAGAAATAAAAAAAACGGTATCATGTTTGTAGAAACTGAACATTTCTTTCTCTCACGTTTATCTTAGGAGATGGGTGTGAAATGTGTTATAAAGTATACATTAGTCACGCCGTGCAAAAGCATCTTGCAAGAAAGGTGAAGCACGAAATTTCCGATCATAGTTTTCGATTCTACTTCACGTAAAAAGAACAAACCTTTTGGTGGCTCCAATAAAAAACATATCGTAAAAAAAATAATATCAAACCTCGGGTTTATTCAAAATGGGCATGTCCACGTTATCCATCGTCAAAAATTGAGGCCGTAATTCAAAGTTTCATAATTTTTGGTCACCTCATCGCGAAGTTTTAGGTGCTTTTATTACATTCTTGCTCCTCGAGCTACTTATGGTACGATGACCGGCAGAGACTTTTACAACGCATTTTGTTCATTCTCTCTTTTTGTGTCCCTCTTGCAGATCAATAAAAGCTACGAAAGCCAGTGAATACACTGTCCTTGTGGCTGTGACGCAAAGATAGTAAGTTATACTGTGTGATCATGTTCGTTTTATGATGTGGTGGTATTGATTCCATGGCATTATAATAATGCAGTGTTTGTTCTCTATGGTCACTGGCACTGTTGGTGCTAACTATAGTGTTGGTGGACTCGTTTAATGTCGCTAATGATGATGATGATGGGCCATTATGATAATTAATAATATGTTCTCCTCGCTTTTGATTTGAACTCACCCCTCGGCGACAAGTAGAGACTATTCAGGCCGGCTTTCCTTACCCCTATTTTACATTCGGTTTAGTTGGGGGGGTGCTATGATGAAAAGTGCCTGGAATCTGTCAGACCCCGAGTGTAAAATAGGGTGAAAGAGATTTGAATAGGAGATAACTATTATTGCCTCACTGCCATGGTGTTTGTGACTAGGCAGGGTGATGACTACTACTACTAATAGAACATTCTGATGCACGATCATAATTAGGCCCTTAGCGCCCTGAGTCACATCTGTTTTGCCTGAATTTTGTGGACTATGGGGTTAAACGGGGCCTCGCGCATTAGTGAGAACTGAAACAAATCTGTCTGGCTAGTTGATCCAAAGAAAGTTCAAGTCTGAGTTAAAATCGACACAAAACAGACCTGACCGCGTGCGTTACTCTTTCGTCCGGAATTGGGTACTGCCGTTGTGTATACCAAAAATTCGTAAAGAGTTAAGCAACTATGTGGTCCATAGTCCACAGATCCTTGTAGGTAGGAAGGTTTGAAGTCATTCAACCGCTCGCCGAGTTCATGGTGTCAATCTGAAGCCTGGTCCACTTCTTTCCGCTGGCTTACATATTACGTACGTCAGCTTTAAGCGGTGTCTTGAGAATGCCATGGCTCGGGTGTTGTAGATTATCTCAGCCACTTCAGTTTAAGTGTGTTGTTTGCGTGCGCAAAGTAAGCCCCGTGGTAAACTATGTAACCCCAGGACACGTGCGAGAAGGGGTTAGATAAGGATGGTCAATGACAAACGCCACGTTTGAACTAGATTTTGAGTTTTAACCCTCGCGAGATGAACCATTTTTAATGTGAACTCGAACCTAGATAGAGGTATTGGTGATTAGCAAACTGATTACGTTACCGCTAATGTCAAAGTGCTATATTCTCTGTGCATAAATGTTATGCAGATGAAGCATTAATACCAATGATTACGTCAGCACTATTTTTATTATGAGATTGTTAACGTTACATTCTTTAATGTCTAATTACTCAGACCGTTAATTTATTTTGTACAGTTTTTTTTGTTTTATCTTCATTTCAATTGTCGTCGCTTTTTAACAAAAATAATTTCGTCCTAGCAAAAAGTAACACTTCTCAGTTCCACCCATCTGTGCAGTGAACGCCCGTACTGTGGTTCATTCAACAAGGAGAATAGCATTGCGATCTACTGCATGAATATGACATCACCTCGCCAATGGCCTTTATAAAAATGCTCATGGCTTGTCTAACATCATTCTGTCAAGCCCTGGTAACGAGGCCGCCACAAAGAATAGTGTGCTTTCCTTGTTGAGAAATGTGGGCCACAGAATGTCTGTGTGAATTTATGTATACACAAATCTGTGCTCGAGTTCTGGGTGGTTCGTTCAGACTGAATCAAAACCGCGGGTTCGTCTCTGTGGGTTCGCCTGCTTCAAAATTTTCGAGCAGAGTATATAATAATATATACATACGATCCAGTGAGTGTATTAGTGTATGCGTGATTCACTCCTTTGCAGCGAGTATTTTCAAGGGTCGTGCCGTGGTAAGCTGAAACTTCAATTTCCTCTGTGGATATTATGTTACTTGTTCTGGCTCAGTAATCTCACATGAGATACTGTTGTACAGACATGGATCTTTTGTCCTCCCAAGATTAGCCAGTTAAGCTTTCATAGACCCACTTTGAAATTCGTGTAGTGTTGTTGTTGTTTTTTTAAGTTTGTCAGGCGGTAAGTTGATAATTAGACCTGTGTGTCACGGGGACAACTTCTGTGTCGCTGGTATGTAGTTGAATGAAAAGTGTTTTTTAATTCTACGGTAAGCACCGTTGTTGTGAATCTTTGAGTGGACAGTTTAACCCTAGCCAAGCGCTGTCGAGGATACTACAGAAGAGGTAACGCTTTCAGCACACACTGTTGTTAATGTGCCACTGCTCCCTAAGATGAGTCAACCCTCATCATGTATCATAATATCAAACTTATGTGTGTGTTGCAGTTTTTGCCATTATCAATGATGTCGCCATGATTTTAACATCACTATCGTTGTTTCTGAAGGCATCGCTGCTTTTATCTATGGCTTTCCTCATAACAAGACTGTCTATTTGTTTTGTTTCTTTTTTGGGAGGCCATCTATTATATATAATTATTATTTCACCACAGTCACCACAAAAGCGTTTGTCTTTCGCTTCATCTTTAGAGATGTGATAAGCATGAAATGTTTAAGACCGACTCAGTTAACTCGGCATTATGTACTTTTGTAGCTGTTGGTGCGATAAAAAAAAAAATGGTGACGCCATCCATTTGACACAATCAAGAAAACTAACTGTGGTGGTATCGTTAAGAATGGCAGTATAGTATAGTATAGTACTGTTTACTTGTGCGTAGGAGGACACACATGTCGATCAAAACAGTATTGACAGGTGATTATTGTCACAGTAAACGACGAGGTTGTAATCCAGGCTTATCCCAGCCAGCTGCATTTTTCTTACAAAGCTCTTGTTGTTGCAATCTAAGTAAACCTGGCTAAACTGTATCGCCTCGTAGTAGAGTTGTAGGCTGCAGCTCACAAGTTCGTAGGCATCTGGAATCTCATTATCATTCAAATTTTTAAATTTCTACCATAATTTTGTTTTGCAGCTCTGAGAACCCAGAAGAACCTTCAATATTACCATTGTTAAAGGCAGGATTTACACGGGTAAGTGACCCATGAGTTTCATGTGTGTTTCTTGTGGTTTGAAACTGTAGCAGGCAAGTAGAAATATTGTATAATTATGTCCATGTTATCGTTTTTTGCTTTTATTGTGTATGATGATGCTGATTTAGTCGCTTGTGTTGCCAGTATTGTTATCTGTGTTATACAATGATAAACTGGTAGGTATTCTTGTTCATATTATCACTAGGACATTTTGCTTCTTTGGTCTTTTTTATCTTTCATTGTTCAAAGCCTGGTCCCGCTGTACGGTCACTTAATATGCATAATTAATTACATTGTTATCTTAGAATTAATTAGGTTGGTTCTTTGAGACTGAATCTAAAAGCTGTATGAGTTTTGTCTTCCATCCCACTTCTCTCTCTGTGTGTGTGTGTGTGTCTCTCTCTCTCTCTCTCTCTCTCTCTCTCTTTCTGTCTCTCTCGATCTCTCTCTCTCTTTGTAGGCGCTCTATTATATGTTTGCACCCATGATGTATTATTGTAAATCTGCGGGTGATTGGTGGGCCCTTCTGACAGGGCCCCCTTCTGTCCAATCATGCTGTTCTATTCTGCCGTCCCAGCATTATTGTGCCGGCGTGCTCTCTCCAAAACTCAAACTAAAAGAACTCAAGTATGTAAAGCTATTGCCCAATAAATAATTTTTAAAAAAACAAAACACCTGCCCCAGTACGAGGCGTATTTTATTACCGCTGTGCCCTAGATCTGTCAGCCCCCCAGCTGGCAATATCCAGGGTGAAATTAGATCCGACTGTGTTTTTTTCAATATTATGCAGACAACGTCGGGACAGTGCTGAACCCTTATGTAGTTTGACATAGTAATATCATGCAATACTGGATAGCATGCCGCATCGAAATGAATAGTATACTGTACTGATATTTCAACTTAACCATTGACAGAAAGTAAAATGTCTGCCTTCGTTTCAGTGTTTTGATTTTAACTATAGCAGCTTTCCCTTACATCTCCTTTGCCACAACATGAAAACTTGTAAGCGCTGAATAGTGAATACATCTGAGTAATACTGGGGTAAAAAGAAAAAAAAACAAAAAGTCACCCAGCATTTTGTCACTGCTCTACGCTAACGGCGTAAGTCATTTTTGACACATTTGGGATATTAAGAAAAAACTAAATACTGTTTCGTTTCCTGCCATTTTGGTGACTTATGCCATCATGATTCTATTGGATAATTATATTTTCCTATTGGCGCATTTCTTTTTCTATGCTATTAGCTAATAGTCCTCATGCTCAGGAATGCAATGAACCGTCATTTGCCTTTGGCATAAGTCTGACATTATGCCATTATCGTAGAGCAGTGGCCATGTTGAAATCAAATACGCCTGATATTGTAGTAGGCCTACACTGTAGGAATATTTCTCAAGCAGATTGAGTATGATATTAAGCAACTCAGAACTACATTAGGAAACCGGGAGAGAAGAATTTGATGATGAAGCTAGCCTTTCCACTGTGTTCTTTGAAACTGAATGATGCCCCATTATTTTGGTCTCAGAGGTTTCAGGACGAGAGTAGATTAAGTTTTGTTAACGGGAGTGGGAGCATGATGAATTGATCTTATGTTGATCCTGTTCCTAATTTTAAGTTAATGCCTTAAAGCACATCATTTTTTTGTATGGATTTGAGCGCTATGCAAGCGAATTATTACATTAGATTAATGATTACATTACACGTGGGACGCAGGCGCTTATTAGGCCAAAAATCAGTTTCGACCTGGCTTTATCTAATCCTGCTCCAGCCTGCCCTCTTCTTCTTCTCTGGGTGTCACAGAGACGATAAATATTATCATTGGCACAGGGCAGACAGTGAGATCTGCACTGACTTGTTTTTTCCAAAACAACTTCGATCTTGATAATACTGTCAAAATCATTTCTCTAAACTAGTGATTCTCAAATGGGAGGCACTTGGCTCCCCGGGGCAATGTTGAATCTTAAGGGAAGACTTTTAGTCAAGGGAGGAATTGGGGTGGAATTTCGATCAGAGGCGGAACTGCGAAGTGAGGAAACATGTAGCATGTAATATCCACAGAGGAATAAATTGTGTGGACGTTTTATGATCCATTGAAATAAGGATTTCGCTTTCCATTTGACTGCAGTTAATAAAGAAATTTATTTTCAGAAATTGTTTCAATAATCACTGCTGTTAAAGTACAATCATCTCATGATACAAAAAAGTAGTGGTGGGTGTAATTATTGTGCTGCAATTTTGGCCCCTTTTCTTTCTCGACGCTACAGCCTAATTGACAGTTTCAAAATTATAAAGTTAATTTTCTTAATTGTCAACCAGTCCAGCCTAATCGCTTTTGGTACCGACGATTGGGTTTATTCAAGTTTCGGGTATTTTTTAAATAAAAAGTTGTAAAAATGTAAAAATACAATGATCTTTGTTTTGGCTCCCTGTAGTAAGCCCACCATACCGGAAACGATATTAATACGCATTGAATTCGGTGCGCGCAATTTCCTTACCAGAAATGAGTGCGTAGTGCTCTGGTGCGCATGAATTCTACAGTACTTAAAACTGTAGACTATGGAAAGCTTTCTAGAACAGAGAGAGAGAGAGAACGGTGGGTTCACAGGTTTATCCCGGATAATGCCGGGTACCTCTTCTAGTGGTTAAAAAAAAAAAAACGCGATTAGATGACATTTCAAAATGGGGGAAGAACTGAGAAAACATAGGATCGCCAGGGAAGGAATGTGACCTGAACTCTGAGCTCCACTGCTCTAAACACAGTCCTGAAACATGACGTGTGTCGGTGTGCTTTGCATGAGTTGGAAGCTACGGCCGCAATTCAAGCTCTATAGCACTGGTTCTTTCCTTTTTTGAGAATCTGTGTCCTCTTTATTTGATGTCTGATGGTTTTATTTCTCCAACATCAATAATTATAGCCAGTTTATTTGTTAAAAAAAAAATGGAAAGGCATTTTTAAAATTCTGCTCAAACAAGTTTATTATATGGACATGCACATCTGTGCAACACTTGACATTGTTTCTGCCACATACGTAGGCCTACATCAGCTGAGTGTGTAGTAGAGGATAGGGCAGTATATGCATTATTTAACAGCCTTGGTATTTCGCAAGAAAGGATTTCGTATCCAAGTGACAAGTATACACATAACAAAGTAGGAACTGTTTCTTGAAGAAATGAAAGAAGCAGAGGAAGGGCAGGCAGGCAGACAGGTCAGTGGGAGGGAGAAAGGGTGAGAAAGAGGAGAAATGACACGACATTATTATTAAATACATATGATATAGTGAGAGGCAGAGAGGGAGAGAAAAATACTAGGCTCGCGGGGGGGGGGGGAGGGGGGTACTAAAGAAGCAATAAGGCCAATATGGATATATTGTTTATTTTGTTTCCATTAGACACTCGGCTGTGGATAAAGAAGTCGTGTGAAAATAGCTGGTATATCTGCCGTTCCTTTCTCTTCTCTTCCACCCCTGCTTCGTCTATGTCCTTCTTTCTCTCCTCTTGGGGGGTTTAAAAAATGGTTTTTGACTTTCAAAGCTGATTTTCGAAAGCTTCTTTCTTTTTCATGCGAAAGCTTTTGCGATTTCATATTCTGTTCCACTACTGAGCCAACATGTGTTTAGGCCTACATTCATTGTGTTTTGCTGTTGTTGTTGTTGTTGTTTTTTAGCATTAATTAAAAGTAAAACTGCAGGGTCCTTCTTTGCCTCCTATTCTTCTTTGTATTCAGTGAC